>CM077093.1:143800430-144336195 GCA_039513925.1 Platanthera zijinensis | reverse complement strand
TGCAAAGGAGAATTTCTTTTTGATTCTTAGTTATTATTTCTGATGGACATTTTTATTTTGTGATGGACATTTTTATTTTCACTGTTGGACTTATTATATGAAACTCTTTATTGGATTATTGTAATTAATAAATAAAAAAAAACATTATCGGGCAATCTGCCTATGGGACTCTATCTTTTTGCTTTTATTTTGCTCTTTCTACTGGAGGTCAATCAAGTCCATGAACGTGGTCGCCACTCCGCCGCTGCTGATATCAGATTGATCAAGTCATACCTGCTGACGATCAAGTACTCTAAAAGGCAAGCATGGGGGAGCGACATCCGCCTTCATCTCACGAACCCGGGGAAGTCCTGTTCTTTTTTAGTTATTTATTTTTCCTGCATTTTCTTTTTCTCTTCTTCTCAGTCCCCTTCTCTTTTTCTTTATGTTTTCTTCATTGAGGGCAATGAAGAATTTAAGCATGGGGGGGTCTAGTTTCTTTTGGTCTTTTCTTTCTGTTCTTCTTCTTTCAGAAAAAATGTCTGTTTTTAATTAATATAATATTTTATGTCTTCAAAATCTAAAATCCAAAAAAAATTATAAAATATAAAACCCAAAAAAAAATTAGAAAGAAAAAAATCAAAAAATTGTGCTAAAATCTATTTGAAAAACAAAACCTAAAATTATTTTCTATCTTTATTTTCATGTGCTTCTAGTGAAGTGTAGGCCCATGCGGTTTCTTAGTTCTATATAGATCACTTTGAAAATGTTTTTCTAAAACCTATCATTTTTAACATAGTCTAGTTCTACTAGTTTCTTTTTCTTAAATATAGGCATCCGGTTTTTAAGATATAAGCTAGCAATGCGTAGTTATGTCTTTTTATTCGGTTAGTTACTTATGAATGGTTGCTAGGTATCATTAGTCATTTTTCATTTACGAGGTAGTCTTTCTTGGTTTCTAGAACTTGTACCAAGCTACTCTCGAAGCATTTGCGTCGTTTTTACGTTCTTTAGAAATGATTTAGGCCACCATTTGAATAGTTTGAGCTTTTCGTGCCCACCAAAACAAAACCCTTGCAAAACAATTTTGGGCCTTTTCCTTATTTTCCTTGTTTTAGCTCCACCTTTCATTTCATTTTGTTCACCAAAGCAAATATCTTTCCTATTTTTCACTATAACTTTGAGCTTAAAAATTAGTTTGTGGGAGGGGTATTATTTTTGAAATGAAAAGGACATTATAAAGCTTATTTTTGGAGCTTCCTTATCAATTGTTATTCAAAAAGGAAAAAAATTGAGAAAGTAAAATGAAAAAAATCAAAATCAATAAAAAGAGAATGCAAAAAGTTTATGTTTGGCCAAGTTTAAAAAAGAAAAAATACATGGCCTTATGTTTATTTTAGTTTGAATTGAAGTACTTATCATGTCTTATGCTTTGTTTATTTTTAAGCTCACCCTTGGTTTAGTGTTTAAGCCATTATGTTTATCTTTGTTTCCATTTCCTAATCATTCACCTTAACCAAGTCTTAATGACTAGTAGAAGTCCTAATGATCTTAGAACTTAATTTCGCGTAGTGGAGAAAGTGTGAACGTACAAGCCTATGGCCACCATCATTGATGGATTTCTTTGGAGGTTATCTTGGAGTGTTTTAGGGTTAATGTCTATCTAGCAACCTAGTAGTTTGTTAATGCGCCGTTTATTTAGAACCTCTACGTTTGTTTCCCTTATTTCATTTATTTTGGATGCCTTGTTTTAAGATTTAGAAATGTGTAGACTTTTATTATGTTTTAATGAGATTTTTAGGATTCCACTTTCAAATTTTCTATTATGCACTTCTCACCCCACTAGTTGATAATATGAATATTAGGATAGTTTAATTTTCCATGTTTTGTTTTTCTTAATTATGGAACCTAAATATATATATATATATATATATATATATATATATATATCTTTTGCTTTCTTTTTGCTTCTTCCTAGTTTCTATTTGCTTGAGGGCAAGCAAAAGTCTAAGCATGGGGGGAGTTTGATGACTAGTTTTAGTCATCCTTTTTGGGGTAATTACGTAGTAAAATCCTTAAGTTTTATTATAATTTTGTGTTTTGCTATAATGTTATTTCATGTTTTGATGTTAAAATCAATATCGTCTTATTATATGTATTATGTATTAGATTATATTATGTTTAGTAGTTACAATAGTGTTATGTTTATTTAATGTTCTAAGTTTAATTTTATGTTATATGTTTTAATTTGTGTTTTATTTTAATATAAATATTATAATATTATGTTATGTTATGTGATAGGTTATGTTTTATTTTTATTTTATCTTTTGTTCATGTTATGTTATAATTAACTAATGTATGTTTTATTTTTTTTGTATCTTGTAGGTGGCCGGCCATCCATCAATCCTCCATCATGCAAGTTGTTTTCAACATTGGAGCAGCCCACCACCACTTAGAGCAGCACGGCCCCTTCTCTTGGTGCAGCCGGCCCTCAACTTGGAGCAGCCACAAGCTTGCAACCCTTTAATTCAAGAGCAGCCCGACCCTCTTCAAGTGCTACAAATGCAGCCCCTTTAATTCAAGAGCAGCCGGCCACCCTCTCTATGCAGCCCACAACAATTGGAGCAACCCATGCAGCCCCAAAAAACCTCACCCGACCAATATACCCTCCTCATTAATGCATGCATGCATTTTCACCCCCTAGCACTTGACCGGCACCTTCCTCTCCCTCTCTCTCCATTATTTAAATGTATTACCTAAATATATTACAAGCATGTGGCCGACCATCCCACTCTTCCTTTATTATTTTTTTCCTTTTTATTTGCATTCACCCCTCCTTTCCCTCTCTCTTCATGCCATTTAATATTCATCCATTCCCCCTCTTCATTTTATATTATATATAGTGCATGCATCTATCCTCTCTCTCTCCCCTTAAATTAATGCATGTATGAACCTATTCTCCCCCATGTGGCCGGCCACCCCTTGGTCTCCCCATTGTAGATGCTTCCCTCCACTCCTATAAAAGGAACCCATATCCCATGCTTTATAGGAGGTTGGATTGGAGCAAGAGAGCAAGAGAGTACTTTTCAAGAGAGTTCTTTTCATTGTAATTTTCATTTCTAGTTTCCCTTTTAGTTGTAATTTCAATTATTGTTTTAAAGCTTTGTTTAAGATCATTTTGTTTTAGCATTGTGAACGACGTTTCTTTTTAGTAATAATAATGAAAATGTTTCTCTCTTCTTTTATTTTGTCTTCTTTTTCAATTATGCGTAGCTAATTCCCTATAGCATTCGATCGTGAGGATCCATGAAGTGAGATGAGAGTTTATTTTCTTTCTTAGTTTTATTTTTGTTATTTCTACTCGGTCCTTCTTTGATTAATTTGTGTCGACTCCGTATTTTCGATATACGGTAGTAGGCCTTGTTCTCATTTCATAGTAGTCGAGAGACTCATGATTTGAAAGATCACTCAAAGAAGGAAGGAGTTGAACGCAATCCTAGAGATAGGACGACGTAAATCCTCCGGATTGCAGTCAAATCCAATAGTGCGGATCACCTCGATAATGCAACTTTAGGCTTCTTTGGTTTGTATAGAGATTTCGATCAAAGAGTATAAGTTAGGAGACCTAATGCTCTAGCGAGATTTTGTCTTATTTTCGGATCCGTCACGGCCGAGTTTGATTTGCAAAATTAAAACTATCTTTATTTTTATCTCTCTCATCTAATTTCATGGTGAATCATTGATCGAATGCTAGCTTTTTATTATAAGTTTTTCGTCTCGCAAGTTGTCTTTCATTTTACTTCACTTTAAAAATTTCTCAAATCCCAGTAGTTTTCCGGTAGGATAATAGTTAAAGCGTGAGTAGAAGTACTTGACAGCCCCGTGTTTAAATACGACCTTGGTACTACAATTCGACAGGTACGCTTGCCTGTTCGGGTTTTGGCCCACCAAGACACTCCCAGGATGACCGCCACCCTTAACGAAGTCTAGGCGCTTACCCTTGCACTGGATAACAACATCATAACTGGACAACTAGTCCATGCCTAAGATAACATCGAAGTCTTCTAGGTCGATCACCTTCAAATCTACCTTCGCTAGAAAATTCCCCAATAAAATCGGACAATCCTGAATGCCTTGATCCGAAACCAAAGAATCACCGGAAGGAAACTTGTTGCAAAATGCATCACTAACCTTTTCTATACCCAAACGATAGCGCTCCACAAAGGCTCTAGCCATAAAGGAGTGAGTAGAGCCAGAGTAAAAGAGAACGCGCGCCTAGCGGTTCCTCACCTTAAATCTTCCTGAAATGACCTGAGTCGAAGGCATGCGCTTCCTCTAAAGAATTTACATTCAGCTTCCCCTTACCTTTATCCACATGCTGAGGAGGTGGCAATGCCTGGAGTGGCACTAGCTGTAATACCATCTGGAGTTATGGGCATTGAGCCTTGATGTGCCCTTCTTGATCGCAAAGAAAACAACTTCTCGACTTACTCTTATCCTTGCCCCAGCAATGGGCAACATCATGCCCTTATCGCTTATACGCAGAAAAAAATAAATCTTTCCTGGAGCGCCTTGAATCGTATGCACCTGCTCCTTCTTCTGAGCTGCTAACCTCTTGAAACATTTCTCCACGGGATGGCCCAGCCGGCCACAGAATCTACAACCCTCCATGCTCTTCTTTCTTGAAGATGCACCGGGTACCTGGGGGCTCTTTCCTTAAAACTCTTTCCTTTTATCTTTTCTCACATGCTGTCCTCTTTGCTTAGCAATATCAATGGCCTCCATCTTCAAAGCAGCTTCTACCACACCAGCATAACTCACTGCTCCATGAGCAACGGGTAACTGCTGAACATAACTTCTCAGGCCGCCAAGAAATCGCTTAACTCTATCTGGTTCGGAACTCACGAAGCTGGGAGTAAACCGGCTCAGTTTGCTGAATTCTATTTCGTACTCTTCAACCGTAAGCTGCCTCTGCTTCAAATGTAGGAAATAATTCATCAGGCGGTCGCGCTCTACCGAAGGCAGAAATTTCCTTAGCAACAGTTACTTGAAGGTCTCCAAAGAGCATCCCTTTTTCAAGCTCTCCTTCTCTCTCAACCACCAACTCTTCGCCAATCCCTTAAGCTGATAGACGGCGATCATCACCCTCTGATCAAGGGTAACTCCAGAATAGGAGAACATCTCGTTGATGGTTATAAGCCAATCATCCAAAACCATGAAGTCTGCTTTCCCAGCAAAAGTAGGTGGTCCAAGTCGCTGGAAGTGTTATATGAATGTCATCTCCGAGGGCAGCATAATGGGAGGTACTAGGGGAGCAGGAGGAACAGGAACAGCTACTCCTACAGTAGGGTTTGGCAATCTCGGAGGTTGTCCCGCCACAACTGCTATCAGAGACTGGATCTGAGTCTGCATATCCACCACTTGACTAGATAATGCTTTATTACTCTGCCACAGACTTTCAATCAACGCCTCGCTTTGCGCTCCGGAAGACTCACCCCCAGATTGGGGAGTCGATCTCGTCGAAGGATGCCTCGCCATCCTATAATCATATCAGCAAGACTTAGAACCTACCCCAACTGCTAGAACAAAACTACCAGGTATAGACGAACATACTTATGTACAACCCCGTATCCGGGCGAGCAGGATCCTCCCCAAGTGACAGACTCGGGACATGCTATGAGCGACGTTTTGATGTAGCCCCGTTCGGGGGCGTCCGGGTTCTCGTGCGTGCGCGCGAAGGTTTTATGTGCATAGGCTTTTGTTATATATACATATATTATATTGTATATATTAGATAATATAACATATATTATGTTCTATATATTAGATAATATAATATATCTTATATTATGTATATATTAGGTAATATAATATATCTTAGATTTTATATATATGAGATATATTATATAGATTAGAAAAGAGGAGGGCAGCAGGCATCGGGGGGTGGGGAGCAGGAAAAACAAAAAAAAGAGGAGGGCAGCAGGCATCGGGGGGTGGGGAGCAGGAAAAAACAAAAAAAAGAGGAGGCGTGATTTTTTTCTCCTTCTTCCAGCTAGGGCACGACCACTCCTCTCCGCCTCTCTCTCTCTCTCGTCGACCACCTAGAGCAGGCCGCCCCCGCCCCTTCCTCTCCTTCCTTCTCTCCGGCCTGGAGCAGCACGGCAGCCCGAGCTAGGGCTCGGCCCCCTCTCTCCCGCCGCCGGCTCCAGAGCTCCTCCCTCCTTCCATCCGCCCAGGCCACCTCCAAGAGCGAGTTTTGCTCCTCCCCTCCGCTTCCCGTCCGGGCTGCCGCAAAGCCCGAGCTAAAGCTCGACCCCCCACTTCCCATCCAGGCCGCCTCCATTGGGGCCGAGCTCCTCTCGGCACCCTCTTCCAGGCCGCCTCCAGCGCGGCCGAGCTTCTCTCGGCCCCCTCTCAAGTCGCTGCCTCCAGAAGGCCCTAGCTCAGCCCCTCTCCCTCTCTCGGCCTGGAGCACAGATCTGCCACCTGCAGTCCAAATCGGCTACTCTGAGTCAAGCCCGAACCCTTGCTCTCTTCACCACCACCACCGGTAGGGGCTCATCCACCGGTGACATAGAGCAGGAAGAAGAGCTTTCACTTCTTTCATCGACCAGTAGGGGCTCGACCACCAAAAATACATAGCAAAGGCTCAGCCACTGAGAGGAAGAGCTCAGTCTGGAGTGGAGATCGGCCACCACCGCAGCTCCCAGCACCGCCACCAAGCACGTGTCAAGGGTAACGATGTTTCTACCCAGGCAGGTGAAGCCCTCAATTTACATATTCGCATGGAAGCCCCTCTCCACCAATGGGTGGGGGAAGGGAGCTCTCCAACGGGTTGACGTGTACATCCCTGCTATTAATTGCATTTAGTATCCGGAAGTGTGAGTACGGATTTAGGCATACTGTGTGAATCCCATTTGGACGTACGAGCCGAATTGGTGATGTGCTGTGTGAAGCCCATTCGGACGTACGAGCCGAATTGGTGATGTGCTGTGTGAAGCCCATTCGGACGTATGAGCCGAATTGGTGATGTTCTATGTGAAGCCCATCCGGACGAGTGAGCCGGATTGGTGATGTTCTGGGGTTCCCGGAGAAGACTCCGTGGAGATTGGATATTATCTATTTGTAGGGAATACGTATCGTAGCCCCGAAAAAGGGGTGCACGGAATATATTTGGCCAGCTTATGTTAGGCGACTGTTGTTCAACTGGCAGTCATCCGTCGAGACGTTGGCGTACAGGTGTTGTAGTACTAAGCGGGGAATAGCGGGCTTAAGCCCAAGCTTGTGCCGGCCCTTGAAGGCCTACTTTTGTTTATATTGCCGGCCTGCGTGCCGATGTATGGAATTAATATTCCTGTAATAATTTATAATCTGTGATGCTCTGTGAATGTATGATCTACTCTTTTTGCTTCGGGCGAGCGGTGTGCTTGTGAACCGCTCGTCCCGTGGGAGCCCCGAGGTTTATGCCGGGAAGCCCCTGTTGGCCTCTTGATAGCCTTTTAAGGTAGCAGAGTTGCGCTGTTTGCAGCCCAGTTGGGCAGCGTGTTGTAGATTTGCTCAACAATGTTGCGCCTTTAGTAGGGCGGGTGAGGAGCATTTTGTATTGACCCAAGGAGACACATCTTGATTGGAGAGAGATGGTCTTGAGACCCTCCTTAGATGTTCCGGTCGGCCAAGAGCGCCCTCCGAAGGTGTCTTAGCTCAGCCTTTGGCTTGGGAGGGGAAGAGTTCGTTAGTCTTCCGGGTATGCGGTGGGTCCTCCACGCTGAGACCTTGGGTCTGTCCCTTACGTTCCTAGTCTAGAGCCTAGATTGTTCATTTGAGTGTAGTAGGTGTGCGGTCACCCCTATTTTGGGACCCCGAACTCTATAGAAGTCAATTTTGGCTTCGGTCATTTTTGGCTTCAACTGTTATGGTGCGGTGAGCGTGGAGAGTGACCAGCACAGAAAAACTCATGCGAGTGTCGTGGCTATAGAAGTGGAACTAAGTGACGACTAGGGTCATGTTATGAAAGAAGTCCCCTCCCACTCCTCTTTAGTCGATCTCAACCATCCCAGCATTTCGTCTCAAATGTTTCTCAAGTGCCAAAGTTTAAAACCTCACAGCAAAAAGTAACATTTAAAATAATGTTCCGCTGGCTAGAATTTCATGGTTAGGAAATGCGTATTTTATGATGGGAGAGGTGGGAATAAAAAGAGCAGTAAAACTAAAGAGGATCGCGACATTCACGAACCGTAACTAATTCACCTGTGCTAGGGGGTTTGCTTGCGAACCTATATAATGAAACCCGGAGAACGAAGATGGACCGGAATCAACTTGTAACCCTTAATTTCAAATGGATGTGCAGCACCGCCTAATGCATCCTGACTGTATTTAGCTAAAATCCCAACATAGCATAACCCACCAATACCACTACCAATTAACATCGCATCTGCTTATGGCTCCTCAGAACTTTTGTCATGGTTAAGCAAAGAGATATTTGCTATAACTGAAATAGAAGTATAATTATAGTTTTTTAGATTCATATTGGAAAGATTAGCAGGCGGCTAACTACTAAAGGCTCAATCTTTCACTCTCTCATGATAAGCATACTTATGAATGTGAAGCGAAGAGCACTTACTGTATCACCGCGTAACCCAGGGTGGTTAAAGTGATGAGTATAATGAACCAAACAAATATTATTTATCGTATCTCTCTTTGTTGAAATCCTACGTGAGGTTGATTGTTAGCTTGCTATTTATACATCTCTAATTGCAAGTATAATCATGAGAGCTCGATACACCAACAAAGTTATATGATTTTATTCTACCAAAAAATATCAAATATAATAAGATATGAGAACAGAAAATTTGAATTATGATTTGATTTAAAATAGAGGAACAAGAATGATGTATGTAAGTTGCATAGGATGTTCTATCCTGGAGACCAAAGTGTGCCTTAGGGAGAATATTATATGATCTACCCCGGTTCCCAAGAGGATGGACGTAGCGGGTAGAGGTGCCTTGTGTCGGACTGTTACTTGGTTGATCGGGTTAATGGTTCTTTTGAGTTATTGGATTATCCTTATGTTTCCTTTATAGTTGTGTTGGAGAGGAGACCCCGAGATGACCCGCTGACCAGGCTCTTATCAAGCTAGCAGGGCTGTAGGCTCACTCGGGGGTTGGAGTTGGTTTGGAGAGGAGACCCCCAGGTAGACCCGCTGCGCAGGCTCCCATCTAGCTGGCAGGTCCGAAGGCTCGACTGTGGGGGAGAGGTCTGGTTCTTGGTCCTTAGTTCTGCACTACCCCGAGTGCGGCTCGGCCCTAGGTAGACCCGCTGCGCAGGCTCCATCTAGCTGGCAGGTCTGAAGGCTCGCCTGTGGGGGAGAGGCCTGGTTCTTGGTCCTTGGTTCTGCACTACCCCGAGCGCGGCTCGGCCCCAGGTAGACCCGCTGCGCAGGCTCCCATCTAGCTGGCAGGTCCGAAGGCTCGCCTATGGGGGAGAGGCCTGGTTCTTGGTCCTTGGTTCTACACTACCCCGAGCGCGGCTCGGCCCCAGGTAGACCCGCTGCGCAGGCTCCCATCTAGATGGTAGGTCCGAAGGCTTGCCTGTGGGGGAAAGGTTGGCTTTTGTGATTCTTTGGTTTAGCCGCTTCTACAACACCCCGAGCCGGGCTCGGCCCCAGGTAGACCTGCTTCGCAGGCTCCCATCAAGCTGGCAGGTCCGAAGGCTTGCCTGTGGGGGAAAGGTTGGCTTTTGTGATTCTTTGGTTTAGCCGCTTCTACAACACCCCGAGCCGGGCTCGGCCCCAGGTAAACCCGGTGCGCAGGCTCCCATCAAGCTGGCAGGTCTGAAGGCTCGCCTGTGGGGGAAAGGTTGGATTTTGTGATTCTTTGGTTTAGCCGCTTCTACAACACCCCGAGCCGGGCTCGGCCCCAGGTAGACCCGCTGCGCAGGCTCCCATCTAGCTGGTAGGTCCGAAGGCTCGCCTGTGGGGGAAAGGTTGGCTTTTGTGATTCTTTGGTTTAGCCGCTTCTATAACACCCTGAGCCGGGCTAGGCCCCAGGTAGACCCGCTGCGCAGGCTCCCATCAAGCTGGCAGGTCCGAAGGCTCGCCTGTGGGGGAAAGGTTGGCTTTTGTGATTCTTTGGTTTAGCCGCTTCTACATCACCCCGAGCCGGGCTCGGCCCCAGGTAGACCCGCTGCGCAGGCTCCCATAAAGCTGGCAGGTCCGAAGGCTCGCCTGTGGGGGAAAGGTTGGATTTTGTGATTCTTTGGTTTAGCCGCTTCTACAACACCACGAGCCGGGCTCGACCCCAGATAGACCCGCTGCGCAGGCTCCCATCAAGCTGGGAGGTCCGAAGGATCGCCTGTCGGGGAAAGGTTGGCTTTTGTGATTCTTTGGTTTAGCCGCTTCTACAACACCCGGAGCCGGGCTCGGCCCCAGGTAGACCCGCTGCGCAGGCTCCCATCAAGCTGGCAGGTCCGAAGGCTCGCCTGTGGGGGAAAGGTTGGTTTTTATGATTCTTTGGTTTAGCCTCTTCTACGACACCCCGAGCCGGGCTCGGCCCCAGGTAGACCCGCTGCGCAAGCTCCCATCTAGCTTGCAGGTTCGAAGGCTCGCTTGTGGTGGAAAGGTTGGCTTTTGGGATACCTTGGTTTAGCCTCTTCTACGACACCCCGAGCCGGGCTCGGCCCCAGGTAGACTCGCTGCACAGGCTCCCATCTAGCTGGCATGTCCGAAGGCTCACCTGTGGGGGAAAGGTTGGCTTTTGAGATACTTTGGTTTAGCCTCTTCTACGACACCCCGAGCCGGGCTCGGCCCCAGGTAGACCCGCTACGCAGGCTCCCATCAAGTCTGCAGGTCCGAAGGCTCACCTATGGGGGAAAGGTTGGCTTTTGAGATACTTTTGTTTAGCCTCTTCTACGACACCCCGAGCCGGGCTCGTCCCCAGGTAGACCCGCTGCGCAGGCTCCCATCAAGCTGGCAGGTCTGAAGGCTCACCTGTGGGGAAAAGGTTGGCTTTTAAGATACTTCGGTATAGCCACTTCGGCGACACCTTGAGCCGGGCTCGGCCCAGGTATACTTATTGTAAGTAAGGGTATAAGGGCAGTTCGGTAGCAGGGACTGTTACAAGTATCAAGTGGTTCAAAATGATCAAAAGGTGCACTGAGACTTTAGTGTTTTGAATGCAAATTTTGGATTTTCTCAAAATTTTTCTTTTGGGTCGGCTCACACTCGCCGGATACTTGGGGTTGGACATTTCTTTCTGAGCTTGTACCAACCTCGAAAAGAAAAGGGATTGTGTACAACCCCGTATCCGGGCGAGCGGGATCCTCCCCAAGTGACGGACTCGGGACATGCTACGAGCGATGTTTTGATGTAGCCCTGTTCGGGGGCGTGCGGGTGCTCATGCGTGTGCGCGAAGGTTTTATGTGCATAGGCTTTTATTATATATACATATATTATATTGTATATATTAGATAATATAACATATATTATGTTATATATATTAGATAATATATTATATCTTATATTATGTATATATTAGATAATATAATATATCATAGATTTTATATATATGAGATATATTATAAAGATTAGAAAAGAGGAGGGCAGCAGGCATCGGGGGGTGGGAGCAGGAAAAAAACAAAAAAAAAGAGAAGGGCAGCAGGCATCGGGGGGTGGGAGCAGGAAAAAACAAAAAAAAGAGGAGGCGTGATTTTTTCTCCTTCTTCCAGCTAGGGCATGACCACTCCTCTCCGCCTCTCTCTCTCTCTCTCGTCGACCACCTGGAGCAGGCCGCCCCCGCCCCTTCCTCTCCTTCCTTCTCTCCGGCCTGGAGCAGCACGGCAGCCCGAGCTAGGGCTCGGCCCCCTGAAAGTCCACCTAGTGCCAACTAGCTTTACCTATGGGGGGGGATAGGTGACTTGTAGCATATTTGCGGAATTAAAATTGTACCTGCAGAATCAAAACAAAACACAGCACAGAAAATAACACAGGCAATTTATAGTGGTTCCCCAATTTGGGTACGTCCACTTTCCCCCTTTGACCTATCTCCCAACCAGGGATGACTCGGTCACTTCACTAACAGGATTGAAATCCAATCCTTGCACTATCGAAAGGAACCCTTCCACACGTAGGAGTCAACACTCCCACAACACGGGTTGCACCCAACCCTACAACTAGGAACCAAATGTTCCTTTACAATGAAAAAGAAATTGGCTTGTATAAGAAATACAAACAACTTGAAGATCTAGGAGTCCCTTTTCGTTAGACTACGTGTTCTTGTAGACAACGAAAAGTCCACAACCCTTGATCTTTCATGGAGAGAATCTCCCCGATACCATCGGCGACAAAGGGCGGAGGCAAGGCTCTCGGTGGTTGCGGCGGCAACAGAAAATAGCAGCGATGCACAGGAGATTCAATCTTCTTAGCGAAGTCGGCAAGGTCTTCCAACGGTCACACTAGGATCGATCGTCTCGATCGATTCGGACGGGGATGGATTTCCCTATCTCAAATCAAGAGACAAAAGATCTCTGGTTAGAGGCGTGAGACGCTGTGCAAGACTTGGCTTCTGTCACCGTGGATCTGGAGGTGATCGAGATCGGCTACGGTGACCACTGCTCGAGCGGCGGCGACGGAGGCGGAGCAAGTTCACGATATTAGGGTTAGTCGGCGGCTCGGCTTTCGTACTCTGTGTATTGAAAATCACTGTACACCAATACTTGTGTATTTATACACTAGGTCATAAAGATGACCATTGTGGGCCCCACCAAAGCAAAGACCTAAGTCCGGTTCGAAATACCGTTGGAAACCTGGAGCGGTCCAGGAAATGTCGGAAATTTGCCCAAGTCAAATTCGGCGAGAATCGTAGGTGATTCTCGACGAATCGGCGAGAATCACTTACGATTCTCGCCGAATTCTACTTGGAGAATTCTGGCTGCACAGGTTATAGAGGCCGGGGTAAATCGGCGGGAATTACATTTGATTCTCGCCGAATCGTCGAGAATGCAAAGTCATTCTCGACGAAGCGGCGAGAATCACTTAGTGATTCTCGACGATTCTGCCTTTGAGAATTTTCTGACTGCGTCGAGACAGCCGGCCCAACCTGGCGAGAATCATCTAGTGATTCTCGACGACTCGTCGAGAATCACTAGTGATTCTCGACGAATCTGCGAGAATCACATAGTGATTCTCGACGATTTACACTTAGGCGATTCTCGTCTTTCAACCCGTGAGCTGGTCTTTGACCCATCCTTGCTCCTTGTCTGCTCTTGCTTTATCATAGCCCTGTACTTGAAATTAAGTACACCCCAATAGAGAGAGTACACGTTGGCCAACACACTGATCTGCTCAACGAGGGATTGCGTTGCACAAACCCGTGTATATCGACCTACTGCACCCTGACATTGGTGTGTACTTGGCAATGACTAGCTGCAAGCACCACTAGAAGAAATTCATCAAATACATAGTGAATTCATCTTAGCTTGATAGGAGGCTTCCTCAAATCCAGGTGATTGTGGATACAATACCCAACAATCTCCCCCTATTTGACGAAGCCAAAATCCTACTAAGCTAAGATGAATTTCAACACTTAAGACAAAATATGCATTAACCAAAAGAGTGAACAATAAACGTAATCAGATCAATGTGAGAGTAAATTAATAAACCACACACATGTATATATAAATATGAATATCCACACAGAAATGTTCACATGATCACATGATAAGGAAAGTTTAAATGTGATAATTACAAAAGCTAACATCCTAAAGATCTTTGTCCTTAGCTATGTCTTCTTTAAGTTGCTGAGCTAATAATTTTCTGCTTTGTCGCTCAAGATACTCCTTGGGCTTTGGATAGTATCTCGGAGGAGGGGCTTTATCTGCCGCTGTGTTGTTCCTGAAAAATATGCTACGTTTAGCTTCAAATTCTTTATGCCGCTCCCATTCGTACTGACTATATACATCATTTCGATTTATTTTCCCCCTCTGCAGTAACAAAAATGTGTCCAAGATAATGCTCTTTGATACAGGACTCCATTTTTCATTCCTCACTTCATCCTCCTTCAATCTGATCTTCTTTTCAGCTTGCTTTTCCCTAGATGTCCCTTCTTGAATTTTTCTCTTGCCCCTAGCTCTTGCTAGGGCTTCTTGATCAAACCAGCTTCTTCGTTCAGCCCTTTCAATAGCTTTCTTTGCCTCGGCTTCCCTCATTGGTACTTCTTCAGTCCTTATATCACCTGTAGCAGTACCAGCAGGACCCACATCCTCAGGCAGAGCAACAGGAACATGTATTCCCGATGCCTCTGTTACCATCCAGTGGGCCGTTTCAAACATGTACCTATTCGAATTATCGAATTTGTATTTGTCAATTATTATTTATTAAGTTGATTAAAGGTGCAGTTATGATTTGGTAGTTTTGAAAGGCATACCTATTGGTCTGATCGAAGTTTAGAAGTACTAACTCTTGAAGCCCAGCCATCTTAGCATTATACGCTTCCTCCCCCTTTTTGGCTTCGACGGCTATAGAGTTTGTATAGGAATGCAGAGATGTATCAATGTGCTTCACAGTTTTACTGAATATGTCCAGCAGAGATTTCTGATTTGCGTTCAGCGTTACCATGTTGGCATCAAATTATTGTATGGTCTGTGCCACAACATTAACATTTTTATTGACTACTGTCAGGTCGTCAGTATTCTTCTTCAGTCCTTTCATGAGAAGAGATATGGATGTGCCTGCCTCTGTATATTTTTCATCAAATTTCTTCTCCATCACATCTAGTTTGTGGTTGATCTGAACCACATTCTTAAGCATGAGATCCTCAGAGTCCCGCAGTCTCTTTAGCACATTGTTGTGGGATTTCTCCAATGTATCCTTGAGCTCATCCAGCATTCCTTGGACAAAATTAACAGTGTGATTTGCTCGGTTTGCTTGAAGTGGAGGAGCAGCAGGAAGACCCTGGTCAGGCTCCCCAGCAGATGTACTGGGAGAGCTGGACACTAGAATAGAGTCCACAGGGGGGACAGAGGGTTGCTGAGAGGGCTCCCCCTGCATTCCTGCATTCGACCTCTCAGGAGCTTGTTCCTTAGATGAAACAGCAGCATCCTCCCGAGGATCCACCACTTTCTCCCTCTCAATTACTTCTTCCTCCAAGTGCTCAGGCTTATCTGCAGAGTTATGCATGTCTTCCTCTACTTCTTCCTCCTCATCCTCATCAACCACCTCATCTCCCAGGTAATTCATATCTTCCTCACCTTCCTCTTCCTCTTCCACATCTGCCACTTCCACCTCACCGTCTTCTTGCACAGTCGCCACAACATCTTTAGCTATCTAAGAAATATGAGATATGATGTTTGCAGAAGGGTGTACAGGCTCCGCCTCAGTTCCTGCAATCAGTGCGTCAGGAACTTCACTGGGTGCTGCCATAGAGTGTGCTGGAGTACTGGTGTCCTCAGCCGGAGATGCTTCCTCTTGGTCTATTTCCCTGGCAACCTGCCCTATTCGCCGCTCCCACCGGTCGAATATGCTTTCGTCCATCTTTTTCAGATAGTGCAACGGCACTCCTTTGCTCATGTCGAATGTATCTCCGTCAAGCTGATTCAGATAGAGGCTGATGATTCTGCCAAAGCTAGGGGTACGGAGTGTGTCTTTAATTCTTTCAAAGAGCATGGCTCCCCAATTGAACCGCTTTCGACAGACGATTGCCACCAGAGTCTTGAACATTTCCCCTGAAATATGGTCGTGGGATCCAGGTTTGCAGATTAGAGCCTTCCTAACAATGTCAAACAGCAATTTTCCCTCCCCGTTCATGTCTTTCCTTTTGATTGACCTGGTCCCCCTAGCTAGTCCATAGAAGGATAGGGTCCTTGCTCTATCCTCTTCCTCCAGGTAATCTTCTTCCTCACAACTGGATAGCCGCAGGCATTGGGTCAGTTTCCAGGCAGATAACTTGATATTTTCCCAACAACTTTGCTCTTAATGGAGGTGTCTTCGTGACGGAGCTTGGCAGTTGGAAAGAACTCCAATACTTCCTTATCCAAGATCTTGCACGGGTGCTCCAGCACGAACGTCAGACCCGCTTCTTCTAGCATAATGATTATATTCCGGAACTCGTCTGAGGCCTGGGAGAATCCGGTTCTCACGAGCTCGCATCCAATGATCAGGCCTGTCCGTGGGGCCATAGAAAACTAGAAAGAAAGGGAATACCAATTTCCAAGTCTAAGGATCTCCGAAACCAAGAGAGTGAGAACAAAATCTATACTAAGCTCAACAAATGGTAAGGGACAAGATGGAGATTACCTAGTGCGGAGAGGCAGTGAAGGTTCCGGAGAGACGGCGAGCCGATCCGAGGCGAGGCTTGGACGAGAGCTTGGTTGCGAGAGGAAGTCTCCAGAAGGTGTCGTTAGGTCACCACGCAATGTCGAAGGAGGAACCCGCTGGGAGGAGAAGTCGAAGGGATTCCTGCGGAGCCTGGACGGGGTATCGGCGAATCACTGGAATTTGAAGGGTCGGCGGGATTTGGGTTGGGTCGGCGGGATTTAGGTTTCACGCTAAAAGGTGGTTTATATATATATTTATGTCAATAGTTGAATAGTGATCGTCGGGAAGGCTTTGGTGATACTTTTGTGCTACTGTTGGTTCGCACGGGTGAATTCTGTTCTATGATACCATGGTGGAATTTAGTTTGAGGGAAATCACTGAGATTCCACATTTATGTCATTGTCAAGGGTAGGAAAGTCTTAATAGGCATAATTGTTTCTTAATCCAACCACGGGGTTCAAAATTTTTGAGGTCGGACTTATGGCTTAAAATGTCAAACTAATCACTACTAATGTAACTGAAGGTTATCTTACGCTTATACTCCTTCCCTAAGTGACTGAGTATATGTGAATAATTTTTCTATATGTCCATCCAATGTCAAAAGAAGTGAATTCATTATTAAGTGTGGATATGTCAACATACATATGCACATATATGGAATTGTTTATGCATTATGGCTCAAACATTTAAGGCTAATTGTAGTTACCTGTGATAACAAGATGTAACATTCACATCATCTGCACAGAGTATATTTGGAGGTCAGTATGCATGTGCCTGTAATGATGGCACTGCTCCCATTCTCGACACTTTTTGCACGTCATTCTTGGAGCATCTCTTGTCCGGTTCCCATCAGGATTGCGGGAACCCAGACCATCCTGCAGGAAAAAGTTATCTTGCCTTAGGAACCCAATAAGTATTGTGTCCTAGGCTCCTGTCAGCATAATAATTGGAGTGCCTCCCCTCAGGAATCCTGGTGGGAGGACTAACATTGTCTCGAGGATGTGGAACTCCCCTTGCCTTTGACACAGAAGAGTTATGCCAACAATCTATGGCAAAATGACCCACTTTGCCGCAACACTAACATTTATGAATGTTGTATCGCCGTTTGTGACCTGAACGGGTGACTGAGGTAGTCAAAGTTCTAGGTCTAAATGGGATAGAGCCGGATATGCTAACAGAATTGTCTCTTCCACCGTGACTATTGGAAGGGTGGAAAGAATGCATATGGCAGGCATCATGAGGCCTGGGAGGTGGTGCCTTCCTTTCAGTCAGCCCCCTTCCACGGACCCCATGAGTCCCAACAACATGATTTCTAACCCCCCTTTCCTGAGTCCTAGGGAGGTGAGAGGCGCACTGTGAGCTGATGCTTGCAGATTCATGACGAGTTGCGGCTGTGGCAGAGAATACAAAGGGCTTGGTGGAAGCCTGAGGTATTCTCTTCTGCGCGGCCATGACATCTCTGGCACTGAGGGTATTTCCAAATGAGGGCTAATCATTCTTGC
This sequence comes from Platanthera zijinensis, assembly GCA_039513925.1. Taxonomy (NCBI): domain Eukaryota; kingdom Viridiplantae; phylum Streptophyta; class Magnoliopsida; order Asparagales; family Orchidaceae; genus Platanthera; species Platanthera zijinensis. Next base: position 144,318,408 of record CM077093.1, on the reverse strand, counting down.
AGTGACCATGGTTGTTCCTATGGTCATACCTGAATGCATAATGTGTGCACTTCCTGCAAGGGGTGGGGGGTCTGAACACAGTTTCCCCATTTCTCCATGAATTGACGATTTGGGAGATCCACCCATTTTCTGTTTTTCTTTTGATAGCATCTATCTTGGAAAAGTTAGAAACAATCCTCTTCTCGGTCTATAGATGACTCTTTAGATCCGAGATCTTTGAGTTCTTTACCTTGATGGATTCCAATTGGAGATTCATCAAGGTCTTCAGCTAAGCAATCTCCTTAGCTTGCTCCTCCACAAGTAAGTTGCTCTTCTGAAGGGCACTCTCAAGGGAATCAGGATTTTCAATCCTTTGATTGAAGCTATCCATATCCCTTGCATCTCTGGAAGGACTACACTCTGAATTGTTCCTGTCTTCAGGAACTTCAAGAGGAGAGGGGCATGAGGAAGAAGTTACCTGCTCCTGGCTTTGCTGTTCAGGGTTACCGTAAATATCGGCAGATACTGTTGAGTCAGCTTCATCAGAACTGCTTTCCTCAACTTCTTCTTCAGTCTCTGACAAGGACACAGGAGCCCTGATACTGACAGATTGATCATGCCCTTCATCTTCAGAAATGAGGACCCCTACATAGGCTTCATCCTCTTGTTGACGACTGGTACCTGTTTTCTCTGATCCCTCCATGAGGTCTGAGATGGTTTGCCACATGGACTTGGCTGTCCTACACTTGTCCACTCTAGAGCGAGATGGTCCAGACCAGACATCAGTGATGATCTGATGAATCACCTGGTCCAGGTTGAACAGTGAGAGCTCTGTCTCCGACATCTCTTCCGGACACTTGGGGATTTGGAGATCTTTCCCCGAGCTGGAAGCCTTCAAGGGAATGAAGGGACCCACTTCCAGAATGAGTGATGCTCGAGGGTCGATGGCCTCCAGATGAAATAGTACTCTCATCTACCATACAGGATAGTACTCCTTTGTACATGAGGGGAGTCTTAGAGGAGGGACATCACAATCCAACTCCATGCTTGAGTCTGATCTTCTTGTTGACACTGGTGGAAGGATTCTACTCAAGGTGTTAACCTTTTTGATGAGTAACCTGCCTCTGATACCACTTGAAAGTCCACCTAGTGCCAACTAGCTTTACCTATGGGGGGGGGGATAGGTGACTTGCAGTGTATTTGCGGAATTAAAATTGTACCTGCAGAATCAAAACACAACACAGAAAATAACACAGGCAATTTATAGTGGTTTCCCGATTTGGGTACGTCCACTTTCCCACTTCGACCTATCTCCCAACCAGGGCTGACTCGGTCACTTCACCAACAGGATTGAAATCCAATCCTTGCATTATCGGAAGGAACCCTTCCACACGTAGGAGTCAACACTCCCACAACACGGGTTGCACCCAACCCTACAACTAGGAACCAAATGTTCCTTTATAATGAAAAAGAAATTGGAGTGTATAAGAAATACAAACAACTTGAAGATCTAGGTGCCCCTTTTCGTTAGACTACGTGTTCTTGTAGACAACGAAAAGTCCACAACCCTTGATCTTTCTTGGAGAGAATCTCCCCGAGACCGGCGGCGGTAAAGGGCGGCGGCAAGGCTCTCGATGTTGGCGGCGGCAACAGAAAACATCAGCGATGCACTGGAGATTCAATCTTCTTAGCGAAGTCGGCAAGGTCTTCCAACGGTCACACAAGGATCGATCGTCTCGATCGATTCGGACGGGGATGGATTTCCCTATCTCAAATCAAGAGACAAAAGATCTCTGGTTAGACGCGTGAGACGCTGTGCAAGACTTGGCTTCTGTCACCGTGGTTCTGGAGGTGATCGAGATCGGCTACGGTGACCACTGCTCGAGCGGCGGCGACGGAGGCGGAGCAAGTTCGCGATATTAAGGTTAGTCGGCGGCTCGCCTTTCGTACTCTGTATATTGAAAATCACTGTACACCAATACTTGTGTATTTATACACTAGGTCATAAAGATGACCGTTGTGGGCCCCACCAAAGCAAAGACCTATGTCCGGTTCGAAATACCGCTGGAAACCTGGACCGGTCCAGGAAATGTCGGAAATTTGCCCAAGTCAAATTCGGCCAGAGTCGTAGGTGATTCTCGACGAATCGGCGAGAATCACTTACGATTCTCACCGAATTCTACTTGGCGAATTCTGGCTGCACAGGTTATAGAGGCCGGGGAGAATCGGCGGGAATTACATTTGATTCTCGCCGAACCGTCGAGAATGCAAAGTCATTCTCGACGAATCGGCGAGAATCACTTAGTGATTCTCGACGATTCTGCCTTAGAGAATTTTCTGACTGCGTCGAGATAGCCGGCCCAACCTGGCGAGAATCATCTAGTGATTATTGACGACTCATCGAGAACTAGTGATTCTCGACGAATCGGCGAGAATCACATAGAGATTCTCGACGATTTACACTTAGGCGATTCTCGTCTTTCAAGCCGTGAGCTGGCCTTTGGCCCATCCTTGCTCCTTGTCTGCTCTTGCTTTATCATAGCCCTGTACTTGAAATTAAGTACACCCCAATAGAGAGAGTACACGTAGGCCAACACACTGATCTGCTCAACGAGGGATTACGTTGCACAGACCCGTGTATATTGACCTACTGCACCTTGACATTGGTGTGTACTTAGCAATGACTAGCTGCAAGCACCACTAGAAGAAATTCATCAAATACATAGTGAATTCATCTTAGCTTGATAAGAGGCTTCCTCAAATCCAGGTGATTGTGGATACAATACCCAACACCCCCTCTCTCCCGCCGCCGGCTCCAGAGCTCCTCCCTCCTTCCCTCTGCCCAGGCCACCTCTAGGAGCGGGTTTTTCTCCTCCCCCCCCCCGCTTCCCGTCCGGGCTGCCGCAAAGCCCGAGCCAAAGCTCGGCCCCCACTTCCCGTACAGGCCGCCTCCAGCGGGGCCGAGCTCCTCTCATCCCCCTCTTCCAGGCCGCCTCCAGCGGGGCCGAGCTTCTCTCGTCCCCCTCTCCCGTCGCTGCCTCCAGAAGGCCCTAGCTTGGCCCCTCTCCCTCTCTCGGCCTGGAGCACAGATCTGCCACCTGCAGTCCAAATCAGCTACTTGGATTCAAGCCCAAACCCTAGCTCTCTTCACCACCACCACCGGTAGGGGCTCAGCCACCGGTGACATGGAGCAGGAAGAAGAGCTTTCACTTCTTTCATCGGCCAGTAGGGGCTCGACCACCAAAAATACATAGCAAGGGCTCAGCCATTGAGAGGAAGAGCTCAGTCTAGAGTGGAGATCGGCCACCGCCGCAGCTCCCAGCACCGCCACCAAGCACGTGTCAAGGGTAACTATGTTTCTACTCGGGCAGGTGAAGCCCTCAATTTACATATTCGCATGGAAGCCCCTCTCCACCAATGGGTGGGGGAAGGGAGCTCTCCGACGGGTTGACGTGTACGTCCCCGCTATTAATTGCATTTAGTATCCGGAAGTGTGAGTACGGATTTAGGCATGCTGTGTGAAGCCCATTCGGACGTACGAGCCGAATTGGTGATGTGCTGTGTGAAGCCCATTCGGACGTACGAGCCGAATTGGTGATGTGCTGTGTGAAGCCCATTCAGACGTATGAGCCGAATTGGTGATGTTCTGTGTGAAGCCAATCCGGACGAGTGAGCCGGATTGGTGATGTTCTGGGGTTCCCGGAGAAGACTCCGTAGATGTTGGATATTATCTATTTGCAGGGAATGCGCACCATAGCCCCGAAAAAGGGGTGCACGGAATATATTTGGCCAGCTTATGTTAGCCGACTGTTGTTCAGCTGGCAGTCGTCCGTCGAGACGTTGGCGTACAGGTGTTGCAGTACCAAGCGGGGAATAGCGTGCTTAAGCCCAAGCTTGAGCCGGCCCTCGAAGGCCTACTTTTGTTTGTATTGCCGGCCTGCGTGCCGATGTATGGAATTAATATTTCTGTAATAATTTATAATCTGTGATGCTCTGTGAATGTATGATCTACTCTTTTTGCTTCGGGTGAACGGTGTGCTTGTGAACAGCTCGTCCCGTGGGAGCCCTGAGGTTTATGCCGGGAAGCCCCTGCTGGCCTGTTGATATCCTTTTAAGGCAGCGGAGTCGCGCTATTTGTAGCCCAGTTGGGCAGCGTATTGTAGAATTGCTCGGCGATGTTGCGCCTTTAGTAGGGCGGGTGAGGAGACTTTTGTATTGACCCAAGGAGACACATCTTGATTGGAGAGAGATGGTCTTGAGACCCTCCTTTGATGTTCCGGTCGGCCAAGAGCGCCCTCCGAAGGTGTCTTAGCTCAGCCTTTGGCTTGGGAGGGGAAGAGTTCGTTAGTCTTCCGGGTATGCGGTGGGTCCTCCACGCTGAGACCTTGGGTCTGTCCCTTACGTTCGTAGTCTAGAGCCTAGATTGTTCATTTGAGTGTAGTAGGTGTGCGGTCACCCCTATTTTGGGACCCCGAACTCCACAGAAGTCAATTTTGGCTTCGGTCATTTTTGGCTTCAACAACTTAAATATGAACTTCAACTGCTAAACTTTTTCTGGGATTTGTTTTTTTACAATAATGATGTTATGCTTAACCTAAGATGGTTCACCACCATCCTACGAAATCATGTACCTAGACCATGAATGCATAAGTTTGTATTCTTTTTTTGACTCAAAACCATGTTTGTACATACCCATCATGCAAATCTTTAGCTTGGCACATTGTGCTGATGATATGTTATGCTATGCATGTTGTGCTATGAAATCTAAAAAAAGGTCTTAATGTATGTAATGGGCGGTACACATGAAAATGTTATGCATCCCATACTACATAACATTCCCATACAATGAAAAAAAAAGAAAACGTGTTATCCGCATTCAGGTGGTGAGGTTATGCATCCCATACTACATAACTCTCATATGTTGCCTCCTATGGTGGATCCATATACAAACACATATTATGCATCCCATACTACATAATATGCCACGTATACTTCTTCATGCTTATGGGTGTAGTGTTCAAGCTTTAGCAAAGACGTGCTGATGACATATCAGTGTGTGTATGATATGATGCTAAACCATTAATGCTAACAGGTAAAGGTTGCCCGACCAATTGTCAAGCAACCTTCCTCTGATACCAACTATCACAACCCGCATTTTCTCAACGATTAAATCGTAACAGAGTAAGAGAAAATACGCGTCGTGATGCCACGTTGTGTAGGAAATAACTGCACACGCTCAGGCAAAACTCCAGACTATAGATTTAAGGAAAAATTTATAGTTTAATATGAAAGAAAAACAGTTATATCTTAATGGCAGTATCCCTCAGCACAATGGATCTGCTAGTCCAAAATATATATTTATATGCAGCGGAAAATACTTTGGTTAAGTTGCTTAGTCACCCTTAATGAGCATAAGTGTCCCCGAGGGATGACTCATGGTATGCACGACGCTAGAGGTTAGTACAGTATATATAAAAAATACAATCTTTACGCTATTAGGAAAAATAGTGTCTGAGTTTTATGAACAAGACGAGCATTTGATACATATAGTAATGCTTTAGGGTTTTAAAATACCTAACATGCAACCTAGCATAAATCCTTCCCAAGAAAACAATTAACAACCTCAACTAGGCAAATGTAGCAGTTTAAGTTCATACCCAGCATCATAAGTAAGCCACCATTTGGCTTCAACAACCTGAAATGAAACCACTGGTGAGTATGCATGTCTATACAGAAAGGAAGATAACTACCTCACAAGGATGAAGAACAACAACCTCAGCTACCTAGGAGGACACAAGCAAGCTCCACAAGAGTACTAGCCGTCTAACTGGCTACAACCTGAACCCGAGGCATTCAAAAAAAGAACACCTCAGCAAGTAAACAAAAGAAACAAAGGAAGTGGAGCGTTAGATTCATAAGTAATAAAAGAAGGGGGTTTACAACCTTGCAACAAAAAGCTATCGGTAGAAGAAAAGGCATGACAGTAAGAAGAAACACTGTCCAAAGATCAGTAAAAGTACACCAAGTGTGAACATAAATAGCAACAAGCTCTACTAAATACCCGCAGCCGCAACAAGGAAAACATATGCCAAAAGAAATAGCCATGAGAAAGGAAAGGGACTAAAAATCCTAATCTATGTGAAATATTGGCCGTGGTGAAAACCTGGGTCGGAGTGGGCGACACATCCCTCAACAATAACCAGACCCAAAAACACTCCAGGGTGAAAACAACTTGTGGCAGCTAAAGGGTCCACACACCTAACCATACCAGACCAACATGGCCTAGGTGGTGGTGGCAATAGCTCAGCACACACAATTAACCCCTTATAGAGCCCACAAAACCACACCACCTGCCATGATCCACGAGTCGGCATTCAAAAACTAGCCGAACACAAAATACCCCCTCCCCCTTCTAAAGGAAAAAGCCATACTAACAATCCTAAGGAAACACACAAAATCCAAGGCAAAAGCTGTGAGTCCACTCGACGCAGCGTTGAGTGAGCTCCACTCACTCAACGCCAAACCTGACACGACGTTGAGTGAGCTTCACTCACTCAGCGCCAAATGCTAGCCAGGAACGGTATCGAGTCCACTCGACGTGGCATTAAGTGAGCTCCAATCACTAAACGCCAAAATACTTAGCCGCAAAACTTCCGCTTGTTGACGGCGTCGAGTGAGCTCAACTCACTCATCACTGTCAATACTTTTCTACTTAGCCGCAGAAACTAACCTCGGCGTTGAGTGAGTTCACCACACTCAACGCGAAACCTGACCTCCAAGGTGTTGAGTGAGGTCCACCCACTCAATGCGTTGGACTTAGATAAAAAAACAGGCATTGGCATTAAGTGAGTCCACAACAGTCAATGCCGAAACAGCCTTGGCGTTTAGTGAGGCCGACTCACTCAACGCCAAATGACTTAGCCGTTGGGAAAAGCTGCGGCATTATGTGAGTCCACCTCACTCAATGCCAAACAGCCACGGCGTTGAGTGAGTTCCACTCACTCAACGCCAAAACACTTAGCAAAAAAAAAACGACCATGGCGTTGAGTGAGGGCACCACACTCAACGACAAAAGCCTAACAGTCTAGGCGTTGACTGAGGTACACTCACTCAATGCTTTTGACTTAGCCTTAAAACCACTCGATGCCAGCAACCCGAGAGCTCTAACTGGCCTAAAAAAAGTCTCCTAACCCTTCCACCCAGCTACAGCAGCTATCAGACTATTACTACAAACCCTACCTCCCGCTACTGACCTGGACTTAACCCTACCTCCAGCTATTGACCTGGACTCAACCCTACCTCCAGCTATTGACCTGGACTTATGCCTACCTTAAGCTTTTGACCTGGACAACCCACAGTAACAAGTAAAGAGAAAACTTAAATTTGGACAAGGTTAAAATCAAGCCTGAAGCAGTCCTAGATTCTAAGAGAACAACAACTAAGCTACAGCTATACCAAAGAAATAAAACAACACACATAAAAAAGGGAACAAGATTGGCAAGGGAAAAGGGCTCCACTTGCCTCTACATCCAGGAAACCACAGTTAACTCCCAAGGTTGGCACCGGCGGCAAGATCAACAACCTAAGAGAAATTCTGGAGCTTTTAGAAGGAAGAAGAGCAAACCCGAAAACCATAGCTCCTAAAGACAACCCTAGAACAAGGGATACTTACCTAGGTAAGAAGATCTGGAGGAGAGCAAACCGAATCTGCTATCACACGAGAAAATCGAGCTGAAATCCTCCAGCAATCGCCTGCAAAAGCTCAAGGGCCTCCGCCTCCCGCTCCTTCCACAAGAAGCTAGCTGACTTCTTTTTTTGGGAAGATGAAACCAGCTAACTATTTTATACTATCTCCAGCCACTAAGCTAATATAATAATAGCATAATGGAGAAGCTCGACCACCAACCTGATAGATTATTATATAAACATTTATATATATACACTTATATATCTATAACAACATATACTTATATAATACATAAACTTATATGCCAACATCGCTACTTATATAAACTTAGCTATCCGCACCCTAGACAAAATCCAAACACATATATATATATATATATATATATATATATATGTATATAAATAATTTGCTAAGCAACTTAGTCTAAAAACAGGGCACCATCCCTACAAAGCTCGGCCACTCAAGGCCATGCACAACAAAAGTGATGGTTAAAACACCGGCTCTTATTTAGGTGTGAAAGTGGAGGTTTTTATTTATAAAAAGAAGAGCGTTTTGTTATTTTAGAAACCGAGTTTTAACGAGAGGGAGGCAAGTGCACCTATCGCGTGTAGTACAGGATATTCCGGTGTGGAATATCGGGGTCGTATTGTTCTCGGGGCCGGCTTAGCTAGATCTACTCTTTCCCTGAAATACCTATTATTCTACCGATAATATTTGTTGGTTTTATATAAAAAAGGAAAATGGCATAAAAATTATATAAAAAGCATAATAATAATAAGCATAAAAAGAAAGCAGGAAAAATGCAGTAAATAAGTGCGGAAGTCCGATGACCAACTTAGCGCGACGCTATCAAAAAGCGAATTGAACTAAAGTAAACTTTTAATAAAAGAAGATCCTAATTTTCAAATTAATTAAGGCGGAGACTCGGCCGTGGAGGTTCCAACGGAATGAGCTCACTTATCTCTAGGACTATCGCTCACCTGAACGCTAAGACTATTCGACCGATCGCTAGACCGACGAAGGATTCCTCTTAACGCCCGCATTACGCTGAGAACCCCGCTATTGGGTGAGGAACCCAATCCGGTAGAGTCGCGCGCCTCCTCTCTCGAGGGTTAGCGCGGATCTCTTTTTACCCAAGGGGGATCGGTCCATACGTGCGGCCTCTCGGCGTTGCATATGGATAACGGAAATAGGGCCCGCACATCGATATGCGGTCCTACGCGTCGTTAACCCGGGGCAAACCTTAAGAAATTTAATTAAATAGAAAACAGGACCTTTAATTATTTAAAGCTGCTTTATCTGTCCCAATGCTCTTCGATATTGAGGGCTAAGGGCGGTTAGCCACTCATCGAATGGGGACACTTACACTAGAAAGCATTAAAGAAAGCTGTAAAGAAAGCAGTAAGAAAGCAGTAAATTGCAAATCCTACTCAAACGAGTAGGACTGAAGAAAGCAGTAAATGCGAATCCCGGCTCGAGCGAGTGGGCGGGGGTAAATTTATACTCATACACACACACACTCTACAGAAAAGTAAACACACGCACGCACTCTACAATAAATGAAACACACGCACGCACACAAGGTTTCCTACTCAAGTGAGTAGGAGAAAATGAAAGCAATAAAAGACAAGTCCTACTCAAACGAGTAGGCGGGAAATGAAAGCAGAGCGCCATTTAACTCTTAACGAGTAGGCGGAAATAAATGCATACGCACACACTCTACAGAAATTGAAACAAAGCAATAAAATCTAACTCATACACGCACGCACTCTTGCAAAAATAAGAAAAAGCAAAGTTACTAAAAAAATTAAAACAACTGCATTTCTACCGCTAGAATGCGGTAGAAATGCATAAAAAGAGAAAATAAAAATTAAACGGAGCGAAAAGTTTTGCAAATAAACACAAAATGAAAGTTGGCGAAAAATTAAAACAAGTGCATTTCTACCGCTAGAATGCGGTAGAAATGCATAAAAAGTGCAAATAAAAATAAACTAAAGCTAAACGGGTGCGGAAAACGAAAATAAAATGGGCATTACAACGGCTAGAAAGTGCGGTAAAATCCTAAACTGAACGAGTTATAAAAGCTATAAAAAGATGAAAACATAAAAAACACGAAAAAGGGAACGAAAAATTACTTAAGTTAGGGCGCAACCAAATGAGATTCATGCTAAGCAAGAGAGAAAATAAACTATTTTTATAAAATAAAAGCTATTACAAACTAAGGGAGGGGGGAGAAAACTCTCTTACATAGCATGGAATCAAAATGGGCAGCACCTCCCCTAAGGAACTTGGACCAAAAAGTGGACAGAATTCTCATACAGCAGCTGCCTTTATATAGGCAAAATTTCGGGTCGGTCACACCCTAGGTCACGGGCGTGACAGGGGGGCGTGACAGTACTATTCATGAGCTCAGTGGTGATTTGACTGAAGCCTTGACTTCGGATGAAAACGTGGCGGTCACGCCCAGGTCACGGGCGTGACAAGGGGGCGTGACAGGGAGCTGGAGCTGTGGATTTGACGCGCGCTTTGACTTCGGGGCGGTCCACGTGGCGGACACGGGCGTGACAAGCTTGTCACGGGCGTGACAGGGGGGCGTGACCCGGATAGCTGGCATCCGATGTCGGCAGCGTTGACGGTTGACGGAGAGTTGCGTGCCGATATCGACACGGGCGTGACTAGGGCGTGACGGGGGCGTGTCGGGCTCGGAACATTGAAATTGTCAATTTTGACTGGCTGGTTGAGTTGAGAGCCTGACACGCCCGTGTCGGGGGGGTGACACGGGCGTGACAGGGCCGAAAAGAATTTTTCTACAAAAAATTCAGAAAATAAAAATAAGCTAAGTTAGAATATATTTTTACAAAAAAGGAACATTTTATTGAATAAAACAAGCTAAAAACTATGAAAATAAATTAAAATGACAAAACAAATACACTAAAAAATAAGTATATTTACAACTCATCAAATACCTCCATACTTAAGCTTTTGCTATTCCAGAGCAAAAGTTGGAGATGAACCTATAAGGAATTGAAAAGAATCCTAAATTTAACTAACGCTTAAGTTAATTGTACGAAAGATCGAAATAAATTTCCGGGGTCTCGGAATTAAATCTTAACTTATGAAAATGTTAAAATAGAGGAACCGTTTCAAAAATACTTCTAAACGAGAAAAATAGAAAGTTTGTTAGGTTAACAAAAATGGATTTGAATTATCGAAAAAACTTTAGCTAAAAAGAAATTGATAGGAAATAATTCAATTTAAAAATTATGCTCTCAAAAAGTTTTAAATTAATTCTAGAATCGTGAAAATTATATAAGTGGATTGGCGGATATGAAGAAGGCTTAGAATTTTTGAGGCGAGGTAATTTTTTCTCGAACCTCCATAATAATTTTTTGAATAATTAGGAAAATGAAATCTTATTTTCCTAACTTATAATTTTTCTTTCTTTCTTCATAAAAATAATGAACCCAATGTATATGTATAGGGGTAATGAATTTTATCCTCTTACTCCGTAACATATAATCTTTTTAAACTATTGGGTGCCTATGTTTGCGGGACGAAATCTTATCCCCATTGACATAAGATCTTTTAACGGTGAGTGGGGAATCATACCAATTAAGGTATGAAAAAAAGGTGGAAGGGATAAATTTCTAAAAGAAAACTAGAGTTTAATAAAAAATCTCGAGAGCAACCTTTTTAATTTGAACGTTCCTACGTTTCTAAAAGCATAAGTAGAAATAATGTAAAATCCATAAATGTTATTTTCTAACATAAAAATGTGCTTTATTTCAAAAAATAAGAAGTGAAAATGAGAAAAACAAGTTCCCTATAATAAGAAAAAGTCATAAAAAAATTCTTTAAAATCTTAACCCCAGAAATTTAAGTTTATCAAGCTACAATTAATAAACGAATAGTAAATAAAGAATTAATTAAAATTCGCTTATAAATAAACTCGAAATGATTATTTTGGAGAGCAAAGAGGTTAAGAATTAAGGTATTCAAATTATTTATTACAAAATAAATTTTTTTTGATTTTTATGAGTTTTTTCTAAATTTTTTTCATATTTTGGTTTTTTTATCATTTTTTTTGGAAATTTTTAAAAGGTTATGCAAATTTTTTGAGTTTTTTGAGTTATATAAATTTTTTGAATTTTTTATTTTTCGGAAATATTTACAAGAGGAGAGAAATTTTTACAAGAAAGGAAAGAAAAGGGGAATGAGACGAGAATATTTCCAAAAATATTTACAAAGTAAAAAAGTGATCGCCCGCGAACAGACTGTTATTTGTGGTTGGTTCGATGAGTCGAACGTCGCAGAGCGAAGATTCATTTTTTGAAAAAAATTTTATTATTATAATTATTATTATTTAAAGGATGAAAATATTTTTTGAAATTTTTAATTTTTGCAAATTTTTTTTTTTGGAATTTTTATTTAGTGCTCGAAATAAAAGGACAGAAAATAGGAAACCCCCCCATACTTAAGTCCAACATTGTCCCCAATGTTGCACTAAGTATGAGGAACGAGATAGATATATAAATAAATATGTACAAAAAAGGTAAAAACAGGGTTTAGAAATCTTCCCTAAACCGCGTTTGGGGAAGCCCGTTAAGTTTGACCCTGCAAAAGTTAAAGAGAAATAGCAAAAATATAATATAAAAAACGAAAATGAAAAATTCGGCGAAAATGGTGCGGGTGATAGGGGGTGCAAGTGAGTGTGACTCGTAAGCTAACGTCTTAGCTAGGAGCGCGACCGATATGCGATCCCCTAGCGCTCACAAATGTGAAGCGCACCGAAACGACAAAATAAATACTTAATTTAAATTTTTTTGTTTTATAAAAATTTTTCTTAGTTTTTTTTTTTTTTGAATTTTTAGATTTTTTAGATTTTTTTTCTTTTAAGTTTATGTTTTTAATTTTTGTTTTTTTTTTTAAGTTTAAGTTTTTTTTTTTGAAAAATAAAATGAAAAAAAAGAAAATAAGATAAAGACAAAATAAAATAAAGAAGAAAAATATAATTTTTGAATTTTTTTTTTTTTGATGAAAAGAAAAAAAAATCATCATCATTTTTTTTTATTTTTAAGTTTTTAAATTTTTAATTTTTATAAGTTTTTAAGTTTTTAAGTTTTTTAAGTTTATGATTTTTTAAGTTTTAAAATTTTTCTGATTTTTTTTTTGTTTTAAAGTTTTTAAATTTTTATTTTTTTGAATTTTTTTTAAGTATTTATTATTAATATTAATAATGCTATTATTATTATTATTAATATAAAATTTTTTGTTTGATCAATATATATATATATATATATATATATTATATATATATATATATATATTAGTAGAAATAAAGGGTAAAATTAATAGGATTCAGGAATTCAAAATAGTAAGTCGAAATTTTTTCCCCGGCAACGGCGCCAAAAACTTGATGGTTAAAACGCCGGCTCTTATTTAGGTGTGAAAGTGGATTTTTATTTAGAAATTGAAGAGCGTTTTGTTATTTTAGAAACCGAGTTTTAACGAGAGGGAGGCAAGTGCACCTATCGCGTGTAGTACAGGATATTCCGGTGTGGAATATCGGGGTCGTATTGTTCTCGGGGCCGTCTTAGCTAGATCTACTCTTTCCCTGAAATACCTATTATTCTACCGATAATATTTGTTGGTTTTATATAAAAAAGGAAAATAGCATAAAAATTATATAAAAAGCATAATAATAATAAGCATAAAAAGAAAGCAGGAAAAATGCAGTAAATAAGTGCGGAAGTCCGATGACCAACTTAGCGCGACGCTATCAAAAAGCGAATTGAACTAAAGTAAACTTTTAATAAAAGGAGATCCTAATTTTCAAATTAATTAAGGCGGAGACTCGGCCGTGGAGGTTCCAAAGGAATGAGCTCACTTATCTCTAGGACTATCGCTCACCTGAACGCTAAGACTATTCGACCGATCGCTAGACCGACGAAGGATTCCTCTTAACGCCCGCATTACGCTGAGAACCCCGCTATTGGGTGGGGAACCCAATCCGGTAGAGTCGCGCGCCTCCTCTCTCGAGGGTTAGCGCGGATCTCTCTTTACCCAAGGGGGATCGGTCCATACGTGCGGCCTCTCGGCGTTGCGTATGGATAACGGAAATAGGGCCCGCACATCGATATGCGGTCCTACGCGTCGTTAACCCGGGGCAAACCTTAAGAAATTTAATTAAATAGAAAACAGGACCTTTAATTATTTAAAGCTGCTTTATCTGTCCCAATGCTCTTCGATATTGAGGGTTAAGGGCGGTTAGCCACTCATCGGAATGGGGACACTTACACTAGAAAGCATTAAAGAAAGCTGTAAAGAAAGCAGTAAGAAAGCAGTAAATTGCAAATCCTACTCAAACGAGTAGGACTGAAGAAAGCAGTAAATGCGAATCCCGGCTCGAGCGAGTGGGCGGGGGTAAATTTATACTCATACACACACACACTCTACAGAAAAGTAAACACACACACGCACTCTACCATAAATGAAACACACGCACGCACACAAGGTTTCCTACTCAAGTGAGTAGGAGAAAATGAAAGCAATAAAAGACAAGTCCTACTCAAACGAGTAGGCGGGAAATGAAAGCAGAGCGCCATTTAACTCTTAACGAGTAGGCGGAAATAAATGCATACGCACACACTCTACAGAAATTGAAACAAAGCAATAAAATCTAACTCATACACGCACGCACTCTTGCAAAAATAAGAAAAAGCAAAGTTACTGAAAAATTAAAACAACTGCATTTCTACCGCTAGAATGCGGTAGAAATGCATAAAAAGAGAAAATAAAAATTAAACGGAGCGAAAAGTTTTGCAAATAAACGCAAAATGAAAGTTGGCGAAAAATTAAAACAAGTGCATTTCTACCGCTAGAATGCGGTAGAAATGCATAAAAATTGCAAATAAAAATAAACTAAAGCTAAACGGGTGCGGAAAACGAAAATAAAATGGGCATTACAACGGCTAGAAAATGCGGTAAAATCCTAAACTGAACGAGTTATAAAAGCTATAAAAAGATGAAAACATAAAAAACACGAAAAAGGGAACGAAAAATTACTTAAGTTAGGGCGCAACCAAATGAGATTCATGCTAAGCAAGAGAGAAAATAAACTATTTTTATAAAATAAAAAGCTATTACAAACTAAGGGAGGGGGGAGAAAACTCTCTTACATAGCATGGAATCAAAATGGGCAGCACCTCCACTAAGGAACTTGGACCAAAAAGTGGACAGAATTCTCATACAGCAGCTGTCTTTATATAGGCAAAATTTCGGGTCGGTCATGCCCTAGGTCACGGGCGTGACTGGGTGGCGTGACAGTACTATTCATGAGCTGAGTGGTGATTTGACTGAAGCCTTGACTTCGGCTGAAAACGTGGCGGTCACGCCCAGGTCACGGGCGTGACAAGGGGGCGTGACAGGGAGCTGGAGCTGTGGATTTGACGCGCGCTTTGACTTCGGGGCGGTCCACGTGGCGGACACGGGCGTGACAAGCTTGTCATGGGCATGACAGGGGGGCGTGACCCGGACAGCTGGCATCCGATGTCGGCAGCGTTGACGGTTGACGGAGAGTTGCGTGCCGACATCGACACGGGCGTGACTAGGGCGTGACGGGGGCGTGTCGTGCTCGGAACATTGAAATTGTCAATTTTGACTGGCTGGTTGAGTTGAGAGCCTGACACGCCCGTGTCGGGGGGTGACACGGGCGTGACAGGGCCGAAAAGAATTTTTCTGCAAAAAATTCAGAAAATAAAAATAAGCTAAGTTAGAATATATTTTTACAAAAAAGGAACATTTTATTGAATAAAACAAGCTAAAAACTATGAAAATAAATTAAAATGACAAAACAAATACACTAAAAAATAAGTATATTTACAACTCATCAAAAAGCAACTACTACTAGCAAAAAAGCAAATGTCGAAACGATGCGAAAACAAAAGATCTCGGACTTCGACGAAACTTGCACTATAGCTAAACACCCATGCTATGAAAATAATGGCGATGTCGAAAACAACATCTGACGATCAAAACTCGGGCAAACACCTCCCGAAGCCAAAGCAAAAGCATTGCCTTAGAGGCTCAGCCGAGTCACCAAAACAGACTCCGGCTAGCTGGAGAATCTTACAAACAGGCTACAAATAGGCCACTCAAGGAACCTAAAGAGATAAGACCACACTCTAACAACGGCAAAGGCCTACAACGCGTCATCGTAAAGCCAAACAACGATCAAACAAAAGACAGAAAAATCGGGGGCGTTACAATTATTTCCCGTACATTTTTCTTCACGCACAATCTGCGCCCGTGCATTTTCCCGAGTGTTATGAAAATTCTGCGTGTTTTGTATTTAAACCGCTGTTTTTTAGGGTTTTGGGGACGGGATTTCGCAGCCGTTTTTTTCCGCCGGAAGGGGGTTTTGCCCCGTTCTTCATCATTAAAGCTAGGGCTTTGCTCCGAATGATGTTCCCTTGTATCCATTACGTAAATAAGTGAGTTTCCACTCTACGATCTCCGCAAAGTAAGGAAGAAGTGAAGGTTTGACGTGGACAACATAGAAAAATGAGAAGACGGGCGCTTAGGAAGCGGTGACAACCTTCCTCGACCCCGGACGCCACCGATGAGTGGCTCGCTGGACACAGATTGACAACCAGGTGCTTCCTCCCACATCTACGGCAAAGAATCGTTCGTTGTTTGTATCTCTACCTTTCTCTTCCACATTTCTAGGTTTTTGTATGGGATTTTCATTATTATTTGATGCAAGAACTTGGATGAACCTTGCGCTTATTTCTATTTACTATTGTTAATGCTTGTGACTGATGCGGTGGTTTGTTGGCTTAAGTTACTTGTGGTGTGAATGTTTGTGTTTGCTACACTAGCAAGTGCTATGTGTGAGCGTAGTGATTAGGTGATTATGAGCCTCAATTCCCCAAGACTTCTCGGCCATCCATGTTGCAAATTGGTGCATAGCGGCCTGTATAATCGACTCACCTTGAGAAGCAGTGTCGGCGACCCGCATTGGTTAAGTTAGATTGTTTTATTTTCTTTTACGTAATTCAAAACCATTCTCCCATCGTAACCTCGACCTTAAGACGTAAATCTCAAGTCCCCTTCAAAAGTTAACTCCACCTTGTCGCGTTCCTTGAGGGATCGATACTTGGGGATAACTCCCATATTTTATTACTTGACTACAATCGGTGCACTTGCCGAGATTGCATCACACTCCGCAGCATCAGCATCGAGCAAAACCTAATTGAGGCGCTCAAATCAAGGAATCTCGCCATTGCTGAGGTGGCCACCATGAAAGCCGATCAGGCATCTTCCCAGAAGCTTCTCGCCCTTCGCCCGGAGGACGAGGTATGTAAATCTTCAAAGGTCTCCTGTCTTTCGACAATTTCATGTTAGTTCTAACACCAAATTGCTCACAGGATTGCGCCCTGGGTAGCGTCGCGTGCGCGAGAGGTTGCTTTCTAGTGTGAGATCACTCTGCTGAAGGCCGAATAAAAAATGGCACAGGAAGCCAATGTACCTGTTCCGCCACCCACCCGCCGAGAAGGTCCTGCATCATCAATACTCTAACTACGAAATAGAGTTGATGATGGAGAAAAATGGCCAGGCAGCCTCCTGGACCGTAATCTAGGTGCTGCGGGAGTCAGGGTTCTTGAACGAAGACGGCGAGAAGCTTACGATACGCGGGATCCTACCCTGGCGGTATAAGCCCATCCCACAGCTCGTGGGAGAGGGCGACTCGTCAAGCGGAAGCGGATCAAGCTCCTCCTACAGTAAGATTGAAGCCACCTCCAGCGAGAGGTCCGACGGCTCTTCCTGAAGACTTCCTATCTCATTTTTTGCCTCTTAATTGTTTTCTCTTTTTGATCTTCTATGTAAGGGGCGAGACCCCCATAACTGTAATTTTGGAGATAGTAAAGTTAAATCCTCTTTTTTGCTGAAATGCCTTTTTGTAGTTAATTTTTGTTTCTTATCTATTATTATTCGCCAATGCTGCCGAACTTTCTCTCAAACCTTAGGCTCTTAGGAGATGATCGTGCGGAACCCTTCCTCGCTCAGCAGAGTTTACCAGAGGTCTCTTTATCGAGAGGATCTTGCCGGGATGTTCTTGCCGAGAGCCTACTGTACGGGACCCTCTCGTTATGCTTATCAGTCGTACTCATTTTTGAGCTTTAGCCTACGCCTTAGGCTCTTATGTGATGACTGCAGCCCGTTCACCGAATAATTTGAGTATACATCGCCGAGATGGGTATGCTTATATGGGCAAGCCAAAAAGGCATACCATGAAACTGCTATAAAGAGGTAGATGTCGAGATGGGTCTACCTTTCAATAACTCTGCTCAGGATAGGTTCCAACTATTTGAGAACCTGTTGGCGAAGTACTTAATAATGCTCGTCATGGGCCTAACTCCCCGGTTAGGTAGGTGAGATCCTGACAACAGCAGTGGCTCTAGATCTGATTATTCCAAGCATTTTGCGTCTTGCCACCGGACAAGCCTTCAAATATGCAAAACTTTTTTCCTTTCCCCCCAATAGACCCTACGACCCTGCTAGCTAGTGAGAGCCTTGACAGTGAGTCTACTCGGGGTTGAGTGAGCCTTCTAGCCCTGCCAGCTAATGGAAGCCTGGACAACGGGATCCTCTCGGGGTCTTCCCTTACTCCCAAGTGAGCCTATGACCCTGCCAGCTGGTGAGAGCCTGGATAGTGGGTCTACTCAGGGCCGAGTGCGCCATCCATCCCTGCCAGCTAATTGAAGACTAGACAGCAAGATCCTCTCAGGGTCTTTCAAGACCGAAAACCTTTTGTCCTTTCCTCCCATGCGAGCCTATGGCCCTGCCAGCTAGTGAGAACCTGGACTGTTGGTGAAATTTTGTTTAAGGACTTTTTAAGGATTCATCATACTATGTGAATTTTTATAAAATTATTGGAAGTCTTTTTATATAGATTGTTTCACAAAGTGCCTTTTGTAGAATATTTTTTAATAATTTATTTGGGTGACCAAACATGCTTAGAGAATTATTATTTTTGTCCAGTAGTCTTTTCTTGTTACTCTTGACATCTGGTAATTTTTCTATAATATTTGGATGATTATATCTTTTATTTCCTGTCTTGACCTTTCAATGAGGTTATTTAATCAATAATTAGTTTGGTGGTCAACCTTTTTAGAGAATGTTTTGTGATTTTCAGTATTTACTGTTATTTTGAGGTTATATAGTTGTCATAATTTTGTTAAGGCCATATCATGTCAGAAATTTGTACTTGGTGTTCAAAAGCTCAGTTGGCCTGATTTTGTAGAAAATTGCATAAATGCCAAATGAATTAGGAAAAATATTATATTCTGTGTTTATCTTTAAAGTTTCATGTTTGACCCCCAGTAAATATCTTAGGTCATTTGGATGAATATTTGGAGGTGGTCATCATTCATGCACGTCATATAGCTCATTAGGTCTGCACATAGTAAGCTGTTGAAATAAGATAACATGTAAGCCTTGTAATGGAAAGGTAGGATAGATGGTGTACATGGACTGGTTTTGATGTGGAAGAGGATTCAGATTGTGAGAGCCTGGTTGGCTAAGTTAAGGTCGTGGGTGAGACCATTGATGGATCTTCTTTCCCTTGGACGAAGTATAAATACAGATAGGTTTAGTTCAAGTGTAAGATCAGGAAAGTTGGGAAATGGGTAGATACCAACAATAATAAGTACCTTGCAAAAGGGAGCTTTGGGCTTCTTCCCATCCTAGTTCCTACTGCCCTCGAGAGACCTTCACAGGGAATGCCCTGGGCAGTCTAAGGTTAACCTTAAACCGTAAGATTAAAATGTCAAAGAGCAATAAGTAAACACTTGGGATTCATTTTCACTCACCCCGATGACCCGGTAGGTCAGCTTGGTTGGGTTATCCGAGCGAAAGGCTCGGTGGTTGTGGAAATGGGCAAGTTTGCCCGGCGAGTCGAAGGCTCAGAAGGTAGTTGTAATAGACAGGTTAGTCCGGGGAGCCGATGGCTCTAGAATTCATGGTTGCATGTGCCTATGGTGGTGGGTCTTCGGTATTTGATGTTCGTTCACACTGACATTAATAAGATGACTCGGCGGGTATTGTTTACACTTTGCCAAGGAAAAGACTGGTGGGTTTGTCAGAATTAGTACGTGGTTACTCCAGTGTGTCCTTCATAGGCGTATATAAGGGATACGCCTGGTAGTGTGGTACCTACCTAGGAGTGGGGTGGCCCAACCCACTGTCTCTGTTGGACACTATAGAGGCTCCTGGGAGTGAAGCTATCTTCCAAAATCGGGGAACTAAAGGTTTGTGTGCATAGAGTCATGTGTGTGTTGCACTTGTATAAACATATCATTAAATTCTCATAACATAATATATCATGTCATCACCATACTTCAACCCTTACACCTAACGTATAAATTAGTATGAGACTTTTTATACGTTAGGCCTTGCAAAATGACCCCATAGTTCATAATCTTGTGTGGGCATGCTTATAATATATGGTTATATTCCTTGTTGTTATCTATTACTTTTCTTCATATTGCACTTTACTTTCTGCTATTTACTGCCCTATTACTATAGTATTTCTAGCTTGCATTTCTTTTTATAGCACTGTGAATAATACAATGTAACTGCTAGATTAGGTCCACCATCACCTGCTCTTGTTTACACTCAACCATCATAGATTTCCTATAATTCCTCCCGCATGGTGTCTAGGAGCCACTGGGGGAGGGGTGAGGGAAATCAGGATTAGTCTTTTGACTAACAGTACGGGGACAAAACATTTCAGGGGACCCAGATAGGAGATAGAAAGTCGAAGTAGTAGATACAACACCAGCACAGTGCGGTGCACATGGTGGTGGGCCAGTCTAGCATAGGAGCACCAGCTTAAGGATCCGTGAGTGATTAGTATATTTTGCTTCTAGGAGAGTGTTGTAGTGAGGCCATGATGTACCGGGCATGAGCCTGTTTATCTTTGTCATTTTTTTCATTTCTATGTGTACTGTGTTGTGTTTCAGCTTTGTTTTATTACATGTGATTGTGGACTTAGACTTATTTGTTCTATTTATATACTTCTATTTCTTTCGTAATCATTTTTGCTGGCAGGATCGACATATTGTATTGGCGACCTTCCCGAGTGTTGTTATCAGCACAAAACAGTGATTCTGGGCATAAGACCCCGGAGTCAAAAAAATGGATCTTACAAACTGGTATCAGAGGAAATCTCGATCCGAAGAAAACAAGTCCACAAAAACCCTGGTGTTGAAACCGAATAATCGGTCTTCTTGGTGTTCACCCTTGGGGAATGGGTGATCGCGCACCTACTTCTCTCCTATAAGCAAAAAAGACCAGGAAAAGAACAAATAACTGACCCAAGGGCACGGCACGGAGGTCCCACCACACACCCAGAAGATCTTAGAGCGGTTCCCCTACCTATCCAAGAGCCGAGCTAAGGCAACCTCAAAAAGCTCTTGAAGACTGGGAGGCAAGTAAGCATGCCTTCTGAGATGCCCCTTGAGTCCAATTTATAGATTTCTGAAAACAGCCTGCAAATAGCCAACCTCCGCTGTTCTTAACAGCTATGTGCAGCCCAACTTGGTCTGCCAATAACATAACTCTGATGTTCTAACTTACTTTGGGCAGGCCAGCGGGGGAAAAATTGTAAAAAGACATCACAGGGCACAAGGCGACTAGTCCTTAACAATTTGTACTCGGAAGGGGCGGCGGGTGCTTGATGGAGCTGGTACTCGCTGGTTCGGCTCTGCCTTTGGCGAGTGCGGGCCTGGCTGGCCCTTCTCGCCTGCTGCGAGTTCGTTTAGTGGCTAGAGCTCGTCAGGAGGCCCAGAGGTCGACGAAAGGCCTAGAGCACGATGAACATGCAAGATCTCGAAGAACAGCCAAGAGCTCAACGAAAGGCCCAAAGCTCGACGAACAGTGAAGAGCTATGCAAAAGGCCCAGAGCTCGACGAACAACAAAGAGCTCGGCGAAAGGCCCAAAGCTCGACGAAACAGCAAAGAGCTCGGCGAGCAGGGCTTGGCAAGCACAAGGTCGCCTCCCCAAAGCATCCTACCCCGCTTGGGTGAGACAGGGCTGCTCCCTAGCTCTATAGGGCGAGTGCAAGCCGGCGGATACCGAGATGTCTCTCAATGCGAAGAGTAAGAAGCATTGACATAACTCACCTCACTTGCCGCATAGGGTGAAGGCGTTGAGTGAACTCGACGCCGCGACTGAAGGCGTTGAGTGAGCTCACCTCACTTGACGCCACGGCTAGAGGCATTGAGTGAGATTGCCTCTCTCAACACCATGGCTATGGGCGTCGAGTGAGCTCGCCTCACTCAACGCTGCGGATCTAGCTCGCTTGGGTCTTGGGCTGGAATTAGCCAGTCTGGCTCCCGCCGACCCAACTCGCCGGATACGGGGTTGTACATAATCCCCTCTCTTTGCGAGGTTAGAACAAGTTCAGAAAGAATCATCCAACCCCATAGGATTCAACGAGTGTTGCAGGAGCTGAGGGGAATCATTCGGTGGGGACCTCCAGCGGCTATAAATATGTGCTTGCGTACCTGCGTGACCTTTGCCCTTCCCTCTGCTCTGATCTTGTAGAGATGCCTATCCCTAATGTGATCCAAGAGAGGCTAGCCAAAGATCGTGAGGTTTCCTCAGCTCGTGTTGCTTGTTTGACCGTGATACCCCCTGTCATTCTGTTGGGGGGTCTGGCCGAACCCAATCCTACTAAGAGGGTGAAGCAAATTTCTATAGCGGCCGAGCACATCTTCCAAGACTTGAAAATGACCCTAGAGCCGGATCCTCTACTCAGCCCCCTCTGGAGAAGCAGAAATACATCGTCGACCTCTATGCCGACCCAGACAGCCGACAGGATGATAGTGAGGCCTTCTTGCCGTGGGTTAAGACCCCTCTTGACATCTCATGTCCTAAAACCCCGGTGATACGACCGCGAGACCTGTCCCCCTTCGGGAATCTGGGCTGGACTCGCAGAGGCCGAGTTCTCCAGCCCATGGCCCCTTCTCCCAGCAGCTCGCAGGGACAACTGGAAGAGTTGACGAGGTCATTCCCGTGCCGGGCTTTAATCTCCTTCAATCGAGAACTCAACCCCCGGGCCCTGGCAAAAACCTGAAACTGCCCCCACCCTGCTTTTCTTTTGAGGCCCCGAGCACGTCAGGCAAGTTGACCTTCAGATGGCCCCTACCCCGTAGTCCTCCTATAGTGCTCTCTTTTCGTCTGAATGCCTCTGTCTTTGCACCTCTTCCCAGTCAGTCAGAGGCTGACGATTCCTCGGGGATATCCCACTATTCGCCCCTCCCTTCTCCAAGATCGCTAGACTCCTTCCTGGGACCCGAGATGGAGAACAACGAGCTGATACGGCGCAGGATTGGTATCTTCAAGAAGCTGATGCTCGAGCTACGCAAGGTACAGGAGGTCAACGAGGCATTGCAGCGGAACTATGTGCGGCTAGCTGATGAGTTTTGGGGCAGCCCGGCAGGCGAGATGATGTCCCCTACTTTACTCTTGTACAAGGTCGAGGAGAGCCTCCAGATTGCCCAAAGGAACTTGGGGAGGATTCGCGAGCTCCACAACCCGCGGAGACCTATGGGGAAGGAGACGCAAGGCCAGAGTAGATAGAAACGACTCTATCGCTTAGCCTAATGGCACTAGCCTCCTGCCCCCACAGCCCGTGCACATATTGAACTTTTTGCTTTTTTTTCCTCCTGCCTCTGATTTTTCTGAACAATATCCTTCTCCTGATCTGTAATAACTAAGAATATTTTTAGATTTCAATGATTGCTATTCGGATGTAATAGCCTTTACGTTAAGCTCAGCATGTGATAGGGCATGTCTTGGAAGCCGGCAAGCTGGGGTTGGCGAGCTGAGCCTGGAGAGCAGGACTGATCGGTTTGCTCATCCTTGAACTTCTTTTCCTATAGATAGCCCCCTCACAAACCCTTGTCCACCGTCTTAACTGCTTTCATACCCCCCTTCTTGTCTTCTCTCCTATCGTACTCGTGCTCCAAACCTCCCGCGAGTATGGGCAAGACCAATCCCGATTCTGATGGCCGTTCCAAATGCGCTCAGCATTTCACCGACTACTGCTTCTTTGAGGAGAACACCTCCAAGGGGTAGTTCGCACAGTTCATTACTGACTTCATGAGCCCCGGTTTTGGAGCTCGTCGGCCAAGGGAAGGCAAGGCCATCAACACCTTCTTCCCCGACGAACTCGCCTTTACCATTTCGCATTTCGAGATTTGGTTGCGCCTGCCTCTCTTGCCGGAAATCCGCCAGATCGTGAAATATTTCGGCGCGATGCCCGCGCAGCTCAACTTGAATGCCATCACCATGATAGTGGCGTTCTCATACTTCCTCCGCAGGGAGCAAATAGAGTTCAACCTAACTGTCTTCAGGAAACTCTTTACCTACAAGGCGACTCCCGATGGCGTCGCCTACTTTGGGGTCTCCTTCATCATGGTTCATGAGATCAAGAACAAACATCACAACTGGATGACCAAGATCGTCTTCATAAAGGGAGATCTCAGCAACATCCCCTACTCGCCCCAACATAAGGGAGAGGAGGTGTACCGACCCCCCACCGTGTCTGACAACGATACCGAGCTCTACATGTTCTTTCTCCACAAGGACTTCGAGGTCGCCTTCGTCCGAAGGGGCCTAGTCTCGCTCCTCCCCATCTTTCCCGGCGAAGGTATACCTTTCAACTTTTCAAATTTCCCGATCTCACAAAATCCATCGGAGTTTTAACCAAGTTATTCATGAAGGGGAGAGACTGATTCCCGAGAACCCGCGTTCGCGGATCCGGGACTACTCCCCGACCCCCTTGCTCGCGAGAAAGCATCTGCAGCCGCCTGCCGAGATGTGCCGGCATTATGCAAGCCCTCCATTAGAAATAAGCGGGCTGACCCCATGCGGTCCAGATAGCCTCGTCGTCATCTTACGCAGAAGAAGTTGAAAGCGATGGTGGCCTTTCTAGCGAGACAACAACAATAACATCAATAGCACAAGTACATGAGCTCGCGTTATACCACCCCAGATGGATCGTCGGGGAGCCCGCTGAAGGAGACAGTAGACAAAGGGAATAAAGGAGGCGAGCCCTCCGCTCCTCCATCTGTTAATAAGGCGTCGGCACGCGAGCCGGACCCGCCAAAGAGTCACCCCCTCTTGGGCCTCGGGGGGAGGTGGAAAGATTCAGCTAGTGATCCCGTGGTCCAATGGGACGGGGCGGCCCACCGGATCTCCATCTCAACACTCTAGCCCTCCTGGAAAAACCGCGAGCCTTCCTTCGATCATGCCTATTCGTAGTGCTTCGGACTCTAAGGGCGTGGGGATGTCGCGGCCTACAAGCTTATGACCCTGCACTAGCTCAGCCATGAGGCCCTACAAGCTCATATGTGGTCCCTAGAGTTCTATCACATGATGGACCATCGCGGCTTCAAACTTAGCCATCTTTGGCAGAAGGGTGAGAAGATATGCGACATCGCCTAGGACAAGGTCATCGACCTTGAGAGGAGGCTTGACATTGCCGAGGATTTACTCGCTAAAGGTGCTGGCAGGCTGGTAAGCACTGATCACCCTTTCCCTTTTTACTTGGGATTTTTCCCGCCTTAGATATACTTAGCTGTTTTTCCTTACAAGATGCCGAGGACACTAGGGAGCTGCGTACTCGCACCAACGAGCTTGTGAAGAAAATAACCATTTGCGTTCCCTCTCCACCGTATTGGAGGCTCACACCGCCGAGCTATAGGATAGCACCGCCGAGCTAGAGGGGAATAATGCGAAGTTGAGCGAGGAGAACAAAGGGCTCCATGTCGAGATCATATGCAAGGCAGAAGTCCTCCTCCCTCTGGGCGGTAGCGATCCCTCCTTCCCGTACAAGAGTCCAAGGATTTTTGGCGAGGCTGAGGTCATTGAGCGGTTGTAGATCAACTCGATTGAGTCTGCCTAATGCACCTTCCAGATTACGAATTATATGCTGGTGTTCGTGGAAGGCTGTGAGGTGATCACGACACAAGACCTCATGCCAAGTCTATTACCGTCGACACCCTCCAGTGAGAAGGAGGATAGCTTCGACATGCTTATCGAAAAAGGCTTCAAGGATGATCCTTCTGGAGGAGCGGGCTAAGATCTCCCGTCCAGGGAGGGAGGCGAGAGTTGACTAGACGGGCTCACTTTTGTAATTCCTCCCCGCCCATTTTTTAATCTCACCTATGTGGGCTCACCCTTTGTAACAACCTCTTAATGAATGATTTTTCTGCCATGAATTTTTCTATCTTATTTTTCTTGGTCTTTCTTTTTGTGAAACACTTGCCCTTGAGCTCTCCTCCTTGAAATAACTAGCTAGGATAGGACCTGTCGCTAGAATGCATGTTGATGATTCATACCCGTGAATAGATTCAATGATCTCGAGCCCCTAGGTTAACCAGAAATGGACCACCCACCGAGCTTGGTTTGCCACCACCCAGCTCGCGCGCGAGCTGCCTCTTCTCTTGCCAATGTCGAGCCAAAATTGTTAAAATATTTCACAAGTCAAACTGGAGGGGGTGGAAGGCATTGTTAGAGCTCGCCTTCTTCAAAGGAGGCTAAGGGACTGGCTCGCCTTCCTTCTGCCAAGCAGGTCCCGCGAGCTATGACCCGCCTATAAGGTATTTCTTCTCTATACCCTTAGGAAAGACCGGTCATCCCAAATAACTCCCGGAGAGGGTGGGACTTCCTTGAGTGACATCCAACACTACAAGCTAGGTGGGAGCCTGAAAATGGTATTTTCTTGGGGTCTGCGTAAACTCCCTCGAGTGACATCCAGCCCTGCCTTCTAGGTGAGAGCCTGACAGCGGGATCTACTTGGGGTCTGGGTAGACTCCCTCGAGTGATATCCAACCCTGCCAGCTAGGTGCGAGCCTGACAGTGGGATCTGCTCGGGGTCTGGGAAGACTCCCACTAGTGATATCCAACCCTGCCAACTAGGTGAGAGCCTGAGAGTGGGATCTGCTCGGGTTCTGGGTAGACTCCGTCGAGTGACATCAAGCCCTGTCAGCTAGGTGAGAGCCTGATAGCGAGATCTATTCGGGGTCTAGGTAGACTCCCTCGAGTGACATCTAGCCCTGCCAGCTAGGTGAGAGCTTGATAACAGGATCTGCTCGGGGTCTGGGTAGACTCTCTCAGTGACATCCAGTCCTATCAGCTAGGTAGGAGCCGAACAGCTTGATCTTCTCGGGGTCTGGGTAGACTCCCACGAGTTACATCGATCCCTGCTAGCTATGTGAGAGCCTGACAGCGGGATCTGCTCATGGTCTGGGTAGACTCCCTAGAGTGACATCCAGCCCTGCTAGCTAGGTGAGATCCTGACAGCGGGTTCTGCTCGGGGTTTGGGTAGACTCCCTTGAGTGACATCAAGCCCTACCAGCTAGGTGAGAGCCTGACAACAGGGTCTGCTCGAGGTTTGGGTAGACTCCCTCGTGTGACATCCTGCCCAACAAGCTAGGTTAGAGCCTGATAGCGGGATCTGCTTGGGGTCTGGGTTGTCTCCCTCGAGTGACATCAGGCCCTGCCAGCTTGGTGAGAACCTGAGAGTAAGATCTGCTCGGGGTCTGGCTAGACTCCCTCGAGTGACATCCAGCCATGCCAGTTAGGTGAGATCTTGGCAGAGGGATCTGCTAAAGTTGTGGGTAGACTCCCTCGAGTGACATCCAGCCTTGCAAGATAGGTGAGAGCCTGACCGCGAGATCTTCTTGGGGTTTGGGTAGACTCCCTCGAGTGACATCCTGCCCTACTAGCTAGATGAGAGGATGACAGCGGGATCTGCTCAGGGTCTGGGTAGACTCCCTTGAGTGACATCCAGCCCTGCCAGCTAGGTCGGAGACTAACAGCGGGATCTGCTGGGGGTCTAGGTAGACTCCCTCGAGTGACATCCAGCCCTGCCAGCTAGGTGAGAGCCTGGCAGCTGGATCTGCTAGGGGGTCTGGGTAGACTCCCTCGAGTGACATCTATCCCTGTCAGCTAGGTGAGAGCCTGATAGCGAGATCTGCTTGGGGTCTGGGTAGACTCCCTCGAGTGACATCCAGCCCTTCCAGCTAGGTGAGAGCCTGACGGCGGGATCTGCTCGGGGTCTGGGTAGTGTCCCTCGAGTGACATCCAGCCCTGTCAGCTAGGTGAGAGCCTGACAGTGGGATCTGCTCGGGGCCTTGGTAGACTCCTTCGAGTGATATCCAGCCCTGCCAGCAAGGTGAGAGCTTGACAGTGAGATCTGCGTGGGGTCTGGGTTGACTCCCTCGAGTGATATCTAGCCCTGCCAGATAGGGAGAAGCCTAATAATGGGATTTTCTCGGGGTCTTGGTAGACTCCCTCGAGTGACATCAAGCCCTGCCAGCTAAGCGAGAGCCTAACAATAGGATTTGCTCGAGGTCTGGGTAGACTCCATCGAGTGACATCCAGCTATGTCAGCTAGGTGGGAGCCTGACAGCTGGATCTGATCACGGTCTATTAAATGAACACCACTTATTCACACAAAATACGATGAGTTTCGGCACTTCAAGAAATTTTACGTAGAGAGAAGAATGTCACTTACATGGTTCAAGGATAAAAACGTTTCAGGTCATCACCGCTCCAGGTGATACTTAGGGTCTCGCCCTCCACATTCCGTAGGTGGTACCCTCCTGATTTCAATCTCTCTTGCACAATGTACGGACCCTCCCAATTGGGGTTGAGCTTCCCCACAGCCGCAGATCTTTCTGCGGCATCTACCTTTTTTAGGACCAAGTCCCCTTCCGCGAACTGTCTGACCCTGACGTGCTTGTCAATGTACTTATCTATTCTTCTATTTACTTCTTCTTGCCGGATAGCAGAGAGGTCACGTAACTCCTCTACCATGTCGAGGGAGAGCCGCAGCTCCTCCCCATTTTCCGCTTGCCATTCCTCTCTGACTGCCTCTGCCTCGACCACCCGGGCCGTCTGGACCTCGAACTCGATTGGAAGCACTACCTCACATCCATGTGAGAGCTTGAAGGGAGTTTCCCCTTAGCCGTGTTGGGGGTGGTTCTAAGGTCCCAAAGAATTGAGGGAAGCTGCTCCACCCAGCTACCCTTAAGATTTTCAACTTTTTTCTTCAGGAGGTTCACTATGATTTTGTTTGCCGCATCCACCTGCCCGTTGCTCCTAGGGTGATGGACTGAGGCAAATCTGAGATCGATCTCGAGCTGCCCGTAGAAGCGATGAACTCGGCGCTGGCAAACTAAGGCCCATTATCCGTGATAATGGCCTATGGTACCCCGTGCTGACAAATGAACTCTCCCCACACAAAGTTCCTGATAATTAGGGAGGTCACCTTAGCTAGTTCCTTTACCTCCAACCACTTTGAAAAATAATCTATCATGATGAGTAAGAACCTCCTCTGCCCGCTGGCCTGGGGGAAAGGCCCCACCAAGTCCATTCCCAAGATGGCAAAGGGCCAAGGGGGCGTGATACTCTTGAGGTGCTGGGCTAGTTGCAACTGGAGTGGGGCATACAACTGGCACTTGTGGCACTTCTTCATAAATTTCGCCGCGCCGCGACCCAAGGTTTGCCAAAAAAAATCCCTGCTTAACAATTCTTCCATCCAAGGTCCGAATCCCAGAGTGACGTCTACATTCCCTAGAGTGGACCTCCTCCAAGATCCTCTGGACCTCCCTCTCGGCCACACAACATGCCGACATCCCTGAGAGGGTCATTCTGTACAGCTTCCCATTGCGGATGAGATAGTACGCCGACTTGTACTTGAACTTCTTCTTATCCATCCCATCTGGGTACTCCCATGTGGAAAGGAAGGTCGTGAACGGATCCATCCAAGAGGGGTGTTGGTCCACCTCTATCAGTTCTCCCTCTTCAATGGAAGGGCGAAATAGGTCAGTGATAGTACCCCCCACCCGAGGACCATGCTTTGCTAGTCGATCCACCCGCTCTCTCTCTTCCCGGGGAACATGTTAGATCGAGAAGGTCTGGAACATGCCGATGACCCCTTTTACTGTTGATAAGTATAACTGGAGGGTAGGCTCCCTTGTCTCGAACTCCCCATTGATCTCGGAAGCCACCATCATGTAGTCAGTGAGGACCTCCACGTCAAATACTCCCAGCTCCCTGGCCAGGCATAGTCCTGCGATCACCGCCTCGTACTCGGCCTAGTTTTTGGTGATGGGAAAGTGCACCACCAGCATTTGCTCGATTCTCGTTCCCTGAGGGCTCTCCAAGATTACCCCCACCCCTAAGGAATGCATCGTTGAACCGCCATCTACCATCACCTTCAAGGGAACTGGGTGAGTGAGTTCCGTCTCCGCGACTTCGAGCACATAGTCAGCCAGAAAGTTGGCATTGCTTGGGCCTTGATCGAGAGATATGGGAAAATGGAGATATCGAACACGCTTAATTCCACAGATGACTTAGCTAACCTACCCGAATTCTCCACCGCCTCGAAGATTTTTTGGAGGGGGTTGTCAGTCACCACTTTGATTGAGTGTGCCTGGAAATAAGTCTGGAGTCTTCGAGCTGAGATGACCAGAACAAAGGCTAGCTTCTCCAAGATGGGATACCAAAGCTCTGCCTTCCTCAGGACCCGACTTACATAATATATGGGGAGTTGCTTCTTCCCTCCTCCCGAACCAAGATGGAGCTCAAGGTCCCTGCTCCGATCCTGAGATACAAAGATAGGTCCTCCCCCTCCATTGGACCTTGGAGTAGGGGGGCCTGAGTCAACAACCACTTCGAGGCCTGAAATGCTTCCTCGCACTCCCTAGTCCACTCGAACTTCTGGCCCCCCTCAAAGTTTTGAAGAAGGGGCAGCACTTCTATCCGGCCCGGGAGAGGAACCTGCTCAATCCTGCCTGCTTCCCTATCAACTATTGTACCTCCTTGTTTATCCGAGGTGATCCCAACTCCATGATTGCCCTCATCTTATCGGGGTTAGGCTCTACTCCTTTAGGGGTATGGAGATGGCCAAGGAACTGACCCCTGCTTTCTATGAAGACACACTTTACGGGGTTCAATCACATATTATATTTGCTTAAGGTGGCGAAGGTCTCCTCCAGGTCCCGTAGATGAGAATCCACGTCTCAACTCTTGATCATGAGGTCATCCACATACACCTCCAGGTTCCTTCCCTTCTCCTCTCTGAAGATCCTATACATCATTTTTGGGTATGTCGCCCCTGCATTCATTAACCCAAAGGGCATCATTTTATAGCATTAACACCCATCCCCTGTGATGAAGGAGACATCCTTGATGTCAGCGGGGTGCATCCTGATCTAGTGGTAACCTGAAAATGCATCTGAGAAAATCATTACAGGAAAACCAACGGATGAGTCAACTAGCGCGTCGATCCGAGGCAAAGGATAACTATCCTTAGGACGCGATTTATTAAGTAAAGAAAAATCAACACACATTCTCCACCGGCCGTCTCCTTTTTTTTCCATTACTATATTGGAGACTCAGCCGAGGTATTGTATCTCAGATACAAAGCAAGCCTTGAGGAGCTTGACCACTTCCTCCCTGATTGGCTCTGCTTGTTTGTCTGAAACAGACCTCTTCTTTTGCCGGATGGGGCGAGCTTCGGGGGTCCAAGTTGAGGTGATGGCAGGCCACGTCGACATCGATTTATAGCATCTCTGCGGTTCTCTAAGCGAAGACGTCCATGTTCTTTTAGATGCACTACAACATCCTCTCTTGATCTGACGGGGTAAGCCCCCTACTGATGCAGACCTTGTCCACCCTCCCCCTAATGGTGAGAACCTCCATCTCCACCACCTCTTCCATAGCCTCCAGACGAGACAGCTCACCCCATTCTCAGGCATCCTCCCCACATTGGGTAGGAATCTCCTCCTCTTCCTCCTCAATGACAATTGCCTCGGCCGGCTCAAGGACTTCATCCGCCACCTCCACCCGGGTGCGTTCTTCCTCCACCTCCATCTCCACTCCTGCCTCCAGCTCCGCCTCCTACCTCCTTTGCTCTATCTCCTCGACCCCCTGCTGTCATGAGATGGAGTTCACTGCCGTGACATAGCACTCCCTTGCCACCTTGGGGTCACCACGAACCCGGACATAGATCCCATCAACATTGACCTTTAGGTATTAGTGGAAGGATGACAGAACGCAGCAGAAGGCACTGATGAGGGGTCTCCCGAAGATGGCTTTATAGCTACTGGGGGCGTCCAAAATGACAAACCTGCAGGTGCGAGACTACCCCCCACCCCTAGAGTGACATGGAGGCCCACTCCTCCTTCTACCTCCTTCTTCTCACATGAGAACCCAAAAAAAGGGTCCATCTGAGGTCAACACCCTCTTGCCTCCACCTTCATCGCGTCAAATGCCTTCTTGAAGATGACGTTGACCGAGCTCCCATTTTTGATGAGGATCCGGGAGACGGTAAAGTTCTTGACCACTGTCTGGATGACCAGCGCGTCGCAGAAGGGGTCCTTATGGTCTGGCATATCCTTCCTCCAGAAGGTGATCTTCTCTTCCGGGGGTGGGATCTAGGATGTGGAGCCAACGCTCCGGCGGTATATAGTGTGGAGACTTACCTTGCGGGAAGCCTCAACCCCCTCTCCCCCCCATTGATCACTCTGATCCCTCCCTGGGACGCAACATCTACCCGTTCTTCACACCTATCTTCCTCCGCCTAAGGCAGGACTTCTTCAATTCGCACTCCCTTGCTGTCGTGTTGCTGCTGCTGCTCCCTATCTCCTCTCATCTCGAGGAACTCCGGGCACGTGGTGGTGGCGTGCCCATCCTCCTGATGTAAGTCACAGTAGGGTAACTCCTCCCTAACTTCCCTTCTCCTCCTCCGCGCCGTTCTCCTCCTCTCCCCCATGGCTATAGCTATAACTTGGTTTTGGTCAGGGAGAGGTGGTCCCTGGCCCTGCCTCTCGCCTGGAGAGTAAAATTAGCCCTGACCCCTAGCGATTGTCTCCTCCCTAGAAA
Source organism: Platanthera zijinensis (assembly GCA_039513925.1). Lineage (NCBI taxonomy): Eukaryota > Viridiplantae > Streptophyta > Magnoliopsida > Asparagales > Orchidaceae > Platanthera > Platanthera zijinensis. Next base: position 144,285,772 of record CM077093.1, on the reverse strand, counting down.
CCTCTCCGCAGCCCCTGGTCTTGCCACTCCGGCCTCAAACCTAGCCGATAATTCGGCTCCTAGCACTCCCACCTAGGCTGCTACTGCTTCTGCTGTTCCCTCTGTCGGGGCTCAGCTCTTCTCTCCTCCTATACTCTGCCACCTCTTAGCCTCTTTTCCTACGTGGACCACCTGGACAGCTTCTTGGCAAACTCCGTATTCTATGCCTCCCCCTCAACTTCACTCGCCTACCTCTCCATTTAATCCTCGTATAAGAGGGACTGCACCCTCTTTAGTTCCATTCTGAAGAAACCCTGCTGCAGCCCCCGAGTGAAGGCCATCATCAGGGTGTGCCCTGACATCTCTTGGACCTTGGTATCCTCCTCCTAGAACCAGTTTACGTAGGTCCCCAGTGTCTCGTTCACCCTCTGCTTGATGTGGAATAGGGACTCCGACTCCTCCTTGCTCCTCTTTGATGCAGTGAACCTCAACATGAACCGCCGATGGAGGTCCTCGAAAGAGTAAATGGAGCTGGCTGGTAGCTGGTGGAACCACTCTCTTGACTTCTCCATGAGAGTGATGGCGAAGATCCTGCACTTGAACCCATCCGACATCTGCCGGATCGAGACCACATCCTCGAACCACTGGACGTGTTGGACCGGGACTCCCTTCTCGGCGTAGAAGGACATCTCAGGCTCCCTAAAACCCTCTAGAACCGGGGAAAAAAATACCACCTCGCTGAAGGGGCTGTCTCCCCCTACTGAGCTTGTGAGGGGGTCTCGTACCCCCATCTCGCCGAACCTACCGCCGCTCGCTGAGCCGTGGAAGAGTACTCGCCCGGGGAGCTTGCCGTCTCTTCTTTCCTCTACAATTTCTTTTCCAGATCGCCTACTAGGAGAATCTTTGCCAAGAGCCGGGTCTGCGAGCACTAGTGCTGCTGGAGTCGAGCACTAGGCATGCGCACCGAGTCTGAACCTGATGAGACCAAGCACCTCTCTCTTAAAGTCTTGGAACATCACCATCGTGGCGAAAGGCGGGGGGGGGGGGGGGGTGGCGAGTCGGACCTATCCGAGCCTTGTCCTTCTCAACCCATCATCGAGCCTGCGAAAGATTTTCTGTGCTGACCACGCTCCACGCTCACCACACCAAAATGTTGAAACTAAAAAAACCTGTCTCTTTGGAGTTAACCCTTGGAAAAAGGGTGATCGCGCACCTACTCCACTCCTGCAAGCAAAAAAACAAGGAAAAAAGAACAAAGAACTGACCCAAGGGCTCGGCCCGGAGGTCCCACCATACACCTGGAAGATCTTAGAGCGCTTCCCCTCCCTAGCCAAGAGCCGAGCTAAGGCAACCTCAGAAAGCGCTTGAAGACTGGGAGGCAAGTAAGCATTCCTTCTAAGGTGCCCCTTGGGTCCTATTTATAGATTTATTAAAACAGCCTACAAATAGCCAACCTCCGCTTTTCTAAATAGCTTTGTGCTGCCCAACAAGGTCTGCCAACAAAGTAAATCTGTGGTTCTAATTAGCAGGTGAAAAATGGTAAAAACACATTATAGGGCACATGGCGAGTATCCCTAAATTATCTGTACTCGGCAGGGGTGGCGGGTGATTGATGGAGCTTGCACTCGCTGCTTCTGCTCGGCCTTTGGCGAGTGCGGGCCTGGCTGGCCCTGCTCGCCTACTGCGAGTTTGTTGAGCGGCTAGAGCTCGTCATGAGGCCCAGAGGTCGACGAAAGGCCTAGAGCTCGAGGAACAGCCAAGAGATCGAAAAACAACAAAGAGCTCGACAAAATGCCCAGAGCTCGATGAAAGGCCCAGAGCTCGACGAACATCCAACAGCTCGGCGAAATGCCCAGAGCTCGATAAACGGCAAAGAGCTCGACGAAAGGCCCAGATCTCGATGAACACAAAAATCTTGGCGAGAGTTGCTTGGCAAGCACAAGCTCGCCACCCAGAAGCATCCTACCCAGCCTGGGCAAGCTGGGACTGCTGCCGTGCTCTCTAGGGAGAGTGCAAGCTGGCGGATACAGAGATGTCTCTCAATGACAAGAGCAAGAAGCGTTGACAGAACTCACCTCACTCGCCGAATAAGGTGTAGTCATTGAGTGAAATTTCCCCACTCGACGTTGAGAATGAAGGTGTTGAGTTAGCTCACTCGATGCTACGACTAGAGGCATTGAGTAAGCTCACCTCTCTCAATGCCAAGGCTAGGGGCGTTGAGTGAGATCGTCTCACTCGACGCTGCCGACCTGGCTCGCCTGTGTTTTGGGTTAGACTTAGCCAGTTTGGCTCAAGCTGACCCCTCTCACCGGATACGGGGTTATACAACTGGGACACCCCCCACGAGCTTAGTTTGAGGACAAACTAGTAGAAGAAGCAATGGTGTGCCATAAGGTAAATCACATGTAACAATCCATTTTCTTTCTAATGAATCTCTCCATAAACCACTTGGCAATTGGATTCTCCTTTGTAGCCTGCGACGAACCATACCCCTCGACAGGGTGTAACTCGTGCTCAGAAGGTTGCTCCACCCCTACCAGGTCCTACTCTGTTTAAGTAAACGGAGATGGGACAAACGTTGACGACCATCTTTGAGGAATTCAGGACTCAGCAGGCTCCGACTCCTCAGACAAACCCCGGGGAAAACTGGCTGAGCGACTTTCTAGGTCTTTCCCCGCCATCCTACCTCGGGATCGAGTTAGTAGCTCGGACAAAGGCATGGTTGGATATCATTTACGAGATGCTGGCCAGGATTTGTTGCCCTATGTAGGAGGCAGTGGCATTAACAGTCTCTTGCTTGGAGTCCCATGCGAAGAGATGGTTGAAGTCACTATTGGACACTACCTTCGCTAGGATGGAGTATGTTGACAATTCTTGGGAGGAGTTCAGGACAGTTACGCTAGAACATTTTGTACCACAGTCGGCAAGGGATGAGTTTGTGGAAAGATTCCTGTAGTTTTTGTGGGGTAGCAGCACAGTATTGGAGTATTATCGGGAGTTCACACACTTTGCCTTCTTTGCGGACTCGTACCAGCTGGACGATGCGGGCTACGCGAAGAGGTTATAAAAGGCCTTCACGATGACATAAGGAAGGCCCTCCATTTTGTTTCTGATGGGAGCTTGAACAGGATCTTGGAGATGGAGAAGAAGCTGGAGGCAGACTAGCTCACAGTTCCAGGTAGGAAAAGATCGGGAAACAACGTCGTGATCGGTGGCAGGAGAGAGCAGCAGAGATGTCGGGTCATTGGAGAAAGGAGGAATGGGGACCTGCCCCGCCTGGGGGACCGATAGGAGCAGAGTAACCTAGTGGTGCTAGATCCCCATCCCTTATAGATACGAGGGTTGCCGAGGCCAGTGGAGGAGGCACTGACTTGCTATAGGTGCAACCAGCCAAGACATATTCGGAGGAACTGTCCCATGAGTCCAGCTCCACCTCTAACATTATACGATGCCCCACCTACTCGGTAGCTTGGAGGTCGAGGACGTGGCCGAGGACATGGATTTTATGGCGATGACCAATGATAAGACAGAGGGTAGGTGTATGCCCTGGACTTCGCTCAGCCTCAGAACCCCGAGTGGGTGATAGTAGGTACAACAGTAATTTTAAATTTTTTCCTAGAAGCTATATGGTTGTAGAATTGCTAGGATAGGAAGGAAATTATAACTAGCCATCTAAGACATTTAATAAACTCAGGGGTAATTATGGTATGTGGAAAGCCTGTCGATACACTAATCGACACGAGAGAATCACACAACTTCGTCTCAGAGGACTTTATCAAGGACCTGGAGGGAATCAGATATTATGAGGTAGTAACCAGGAGGGTGCGTCTCCCCAATGGGATGGAGGTCCGGTCTACGACAAAATGCCTTCTAAGGGTGACGATTCAAGGGTTAACCCTCGAAGCTCCGGAAATGATCTTAAGATTGCCGCATTTCGATCTTGTTCTAGGAATATCATTGCTTGCTTGGAACCACACTCAGATTGACTTTCCCACGAGGAAGGTCGTACTCAGATACGATAACACTTATGCGACCTTCGAAGGTACTATTCCTGTCTCAAGCCAACTACTTTCTTCTATTCAGGACGACATGGCCCACCTGCAGGGGGACATGCCCTATCAGGTGCTGTTCGAGATGACCGAAACCCACGACCCTATGGTTAGCATTCTTGTGGTATGAGATTTTGCAGATGTGTTTTCGGAGAAGTTTTCAGGGCTACCACAACATCAGGAGAAAGACTTCCAAATACAGCTCGTGCCGGGGGCTAAGCTAGTATCCAGAGATCCATATTTTATGGCCCCGAAGGAGTTGGTAGAATTTCTAAGCCAGCTATAGGATTTAGTGGAAGCTAGGTTTGTCAGGCCGAGCTCCTCGCCAAGGGGAGCTCCAATATTATTTGTTAAGAAGAAGGACGGGACGCTTAGATTGTGCATTGATTACAGAGCACTAAACAGGATGACGGTCCGGAACACTTATCCTCTATAGAGGATCAATGAGCAGTTTGAATAGTTGGATGGACCATACTGGTTTTCGAAGCTGGATCTAAGGTCAGGTTATTACCAGCTGCGAACTCAGGAGGAGGACACCCAAAAGATCACTTTTAGCACCAGATATGGACAATATGAGTTCACCGTAATGCCCTTCGGGCTCACAAACGCAACGTCTGCATTCATGAGTTTGATGAACCAGGTGTTCGAGGCCAATCTCGAAGTATTTATCATAATTTTTTATGATGACATCCTCAATTTCTCGAGGATAGAGGAGGAGCACGTTCGTCATCTAGCACTGACTTTGGAGTGGCTCCGAGAACACCGTTTGTATGCCAAGTTTAGTAAGCGCCAGTTCTAGCTGAAGGATGTGGCTTTCTTGGGCCACATTATTAGTGGAGCCGGACTAGCATTAGACCTAGCGAAGATACAGGCAGTACGAGATTGGCCACCGCTGAAGACAGACACCGATGTTTGTTGTTTCCTAGGACTTGCCGGTTACTACCGAAAGTTCGTGGAGGGATTCTCTCGGATTGCCATTACTCTTACATCCCTGACAAAGAAGGAGACTCCTTTTGATTGGACGCCGCAGTGCAATGCTTCTTTCCAGGAGTTGAAGGGTCGGCATAAATCAGACCTTATACCTGCCCTTCCATCCTCGGAGGAAGGATTTCAGCTCTATATAGATGTGTCGTACTAACGGACGGGTGCCGTTCTGATGCAGAACGTGCAAGTGATAGCTTATGCCTCTCGCCAGTTGAAGAAACACGAGCAGAACTAGCCGGTACATGACTTTGAGATTGGAGTGGTTATCTTTGCTCTGAAGATTTGGCGGCACTACCTCTATAGTGTCCACTGCGATATTTTCTCGTATCACAAGAATTTAAAGTATTTGGATACGTAGAAGGAGCTGAATATCTAATAGAGATGATGGGTGGAGTTCCTGTCAGATTATCATTATACCATGCATTATCACCCTGGTAATGCAAACGTAGTAGCATATCCACTGATCCGGAGAGCCACAATATCAGGAAAAGAGCCCCAGCTAATGATCATGGATTTGATACAAATATTGGAGTACATGTAGATATCTCTGGTATCCGAGGATGATCCAGAGCTTTCTGAGGAGTACCTAGCCTCGATGAGTTCCACCAACGACATACAAGATGGCATCAAAGACGGACAGAGGTAATATGCAAGGATGGAGCTGTTATTCAGCACCTTGGGGGAAGGCACGACTGGGGACTATTCTCTGAGGGATGGGCAGCTTTGCTTTAGAGGAAGAGTTTATATACAAGTAGGAGGCCAGATATAGGAGGATATCATGGTAGAGGAACATACCAGCCAGTATTCAGTACACCCGGGGATTACAAAGATGACAGCTGACTTGAAGAGGACTATGTATTGGACGGGCATGAAGACGAATATCACTTTCTTTGTGATGCACTACAAGCCTTGTCAGCTCATAAAGGCAAAGTGTAAGAGTCTGATGGATTATTGCAACCACTACCGGTGCAAGAGTGGAAGTCCAACCTCATAGCCATGGATTTTATTAATGGTCTCACCTTATCACATACGGGAAACAATTCGATATGGGTGATCATCGACTGGTTGACGAAGGTGGCCATATTCATTCCGATCAGGAAGGATGCCCCGGTTGGTGATTTTGTGCGGATGTTCATGGAACAGTTTGTCCACTATCAAGGCGTGACAAGGTTGATCTAGTAAGATCGGGATGGACAGTTTACGTTTAGAGAGTGGAGGTTAGTCTAGGCTTACCTTCGGTCCCGGTTGATATTTAGTATATCCTTTCATGCTCAGACGGACAGATAGGCGGAGCATACCAAATAAACACTAAAGGATCTCTTGCATTTATGCATGCTGGACCGCTGGGATCTATGGGAGAGACTGTTGTCATTGATCGAGTTCTCATATAACAACAGTCATCAGTCCATTATAGGTTGGGCCCCTTACGAGGCATTGTATGGATGGATGTGCAGGACACCACTATCTTGGATCAAGGATGAGGATCCAAAGGCACTCGGCTTGGAGTTTGTAGAGGACATTGATGCTCGGGTGAGACTAATCCAGGATAGGATATTGGAGGCCCAAAGTAGACAAGCCAAATATTACGATGCGCGACAATGTCAGGTGGAGTTCCTAGTTGGAGACCAGGTCTTCTTGATGATAGTTCTGATGCATGGAGTCTTACGGTTATGCGGGCGGAAGAATCTCAGTCTGTGGTATATAAGGCCCTACAGGATCCTGGATTGGATCGCACGTGGGCTTACAGATTGGAGCTACTGCCGTAGTTGGCGGGATTACACGATGTCTTCCACGTCTCCTCCCTTCGGAGGGCTATACTACGGCCGAAGTAGCAGATTTCTATCACAGATGGCCCATTAGCATCAGATCGATCGGTCAGCCTGGAGCTGGTCAGGATCAACGACTCGGTAGTACGGGTTTTGCGGTGCAATAAGGTTCCGCTGGTCAAGGTCCTGTGGAGGAATCATGGGTAGGAGGAGAATATTTGGGAGCTACGGGATCAAATTCCACAAAAATACCCCGATCTCTTCAAGTCATGTATACCTTTAAGTTTCTAAGGGATGTTACATGCTTTCATTTCAATAGAACCCCATAAGCCTTACTTTCATTTCGGGGATGAAATTTTTATTTTAATGTATTGGGATTTGTAACATCTCTCAAACAACTAGACCACTAAGAGTGGTTTTATCATGAATAGGTCATGACAAAACCCTAGGAATCTCAAGAAGACCAAGTGAACCAATGCATGAAGGTGGAAATCACCTTGATATGCAAATAGCACAATCAAAGTACCAACCCTAGTGTTTGACTTTTGTGTTTTAAATTGATCCCTTGACTCCACCACAACATCCCTAACCCTTTAAGAGGTCCAATGGGTCACCAAGGACCCAATGGGGTAAATCCAAGTGGTCAAGTTGACCAAGGTCAACCCTAACCCTAAAATGGTCGAAATACCCTAATAAGGGTCAAGTAACCACCAAGTTGTCAAACCAACCCGACCCATGTCTCCCTATACCCTAGGGGAGGCCAATGGGTCACTAAGGACCCATTGGGGTCAACTAAAAAGGTCAAATCGACCAAGGTCAAATCAACCCTAAAATTGGTCAAACTAGCTCAAGTTGATGAAACCTATCCCAATCAAATTGGGCTAAGCCCAATTTGAGGAGTCTACTAGCTTTACGAGGCTGATAATTACCTAAAATGCCAGCAAAATTCTTGAGAGGGTGACTAGGAGAGAGAAATCTCAATTTCCCCTTTAATGGAGAAGAGAGAAAGGAAGAAGAGGTCGTTCATGGCCAAGGGAGGCCAAGGGCCTCCTCTCTTCAATTCCAATAGCATGGTCCATCTCCATGATTAATTTTGAGGAGATCAATATCCATGGCCGGTGTAACGACTCCAACCATTAAATAACATATAATTGAAGGTCCGGCCGGGGCCCCACACTATATGCCACAAACAGACGGCGAGGTAACAGGTTAACACAAAAACACCATCGTACCCTAACTTAGAGCATGCTAGCGGAATATTTTAACAATAAAGATGAACTCTTACCAGGAATGTCCACTATTTATATAAATCACATTATATATCAACTTTTGAAGGAGTGTACAACAAATATAAACATGTTGGCCTTAAGGCCTTACAGTTCCTCTTTTCACAGTGTGGATTGTATATATCGGCGCGCAGACCGGCCACACATGAACAAAACACAATAGAGATCTTAGCCTTCAAGGGCTAGCAGCGATAGCCGCAGCAATAGCAGGGACTTCAGCCCGAATTTACCGCTCGGCTCTCCAGCACCTACATAGGGACATCCCACCCAGAAGGTGGAAAACAAGGCAACGGTCAGCATTTAGCTCACCAATTTATAACAATCCTACCACTTTCCTGGGGCATGTCATTCCTTCCCTGCAGGCATAGCAATGCATAGACAGATATAACATATATTGTGCTCTCACACACAATCAATCCATCACAACCGTCAGCCACACGTCCCGACGATCCGTGCACTCAGGGAACATTCTTGGTTCACCGGTAAACCAGGGTCAACACCACCGTTTACACGGTATTGAGCATTTATTCTTAATGGTGCGCAGGCCTATGACTCTCATTATGTCACTAACAAAACCTCAATGCCTTGGCGCTCTCCTATACAGTCGACATTGTTGGGTACATTGGAAAATGTGTACCTGATTTGAAGAAGCCCAACCTAGCTCAATGATATACATCAAGGTGTATTTGATGTTGTTTTAAGTTGACATGTGCAGGTGAAGAAGTGATAAAGTATGCAGAAAAATTCTAAGTCCAAGTGTCGACACAGAGGAAGCAGTGTCGACACACAGGAGAAAAGAGTCGACACAACACTGGGAAAAAGTGTCGACACAGAAGAAGTAAGTCGACACAACACTGGGAAGCAGTGTCGACACATAGCAGTTAGTCTACAACTACACTGGGAAAAAGTGTCGACACAGAAGAAGTAAGTCGACACATCACTGGGAATTAGTGTCGACACAGAAGAAGTAAGTCGACACATCACTGGGAATTTGTGTCGACACAGAAGAAAAGCGTCGACCTCAACATTGGGAGAATGTGTCGACACAGAAGAATATAGTCGATCTCAAGATTGTCGACATCAGCTGAATGTGTCGACACAGAAGAAAATAGTCGACCTCAAGATTGTCGACACCAGCAGAATGTGTCGACACATTGTGATTAAGTCGACACAATAAAGCAGAATGTTTCGACACCTGAAGGCTAAGTCGACACTTACTAAGTTATAATTCTACAACAACTGTGTCGACACACAGGACTTGTGTCGACACACTGAAGAGTTAAGACCAAGTTATTTTCAGAAGAAGCTGTGTCGACTCAAAGGCAACTTAGTCGACATCACTGAAGACTGTGTCGACACCAAAGTCAATTGTGTCGACACAGATAGACAGATGGTCTCGACACTTTCTGACAGACTGTTTCAACAACTTGTGGTTCAAGACTAAGGCACAGGACTTGTTTGAAGAATTGACAGCTGTGGGTTATCACCGGTTAACTGAAGCTGTCAGACTTGTCAGAAAACGGTTAGAAACCGGATCAGCCAGTTTCCATGAAGAATGTCTATAAATAGACAGATTCAGAAAAATATAGAGAACTAACCTTTTGAAATACATTGGATCAAAAAGTGGAGAAGGATTACAATTCTACTCATTTCAAGAAAGTGCTAGGCACTTAAGAAGATCTTCTCCGGGAGATCTAAGAAGACTATCTAAGGATAGATCTAAGAAAAGTTCTAATCAAAATTCAGAAGAATCATTCAAAGTTCTGGATAGAGAGAGATCAAGTCAGAATTTGAAGAAGACGAAAGAAACCACCAGTGGATTCTCAAGAAGCTGTTTGGAATCAACTCAGCTAAGTACATTTTCAAGAAGCTTTGAAGAAGGCTAAGAAACAGTTGATTGCTTCAGTTGATCAAGAATTGTCTTGGTCATTTCTCTCTCAACTTTGGCAAGACAATTAAACAATCTTTTCTATATTTCTGTAGGATCTGTTTACACAGATCTGAGTTGTAAGCCTATGTTATAAAGGCTGAGTGTAGGAGTGTTGAACTCTGAGTGGTAGGGCTGTTTGCCTGAGTGTAGGAGAAGGATATTCTCTGAGTTGTAGGCCTTGGGGCAAGGCTGAGATAGGGCAGTTGTGCCTGAGTTGTAGGAACCAGTTGGGTTCTGAGTTGTAGGATCTATTGATCTGAGATAAGTGGAAGTTTGGCCGAATCTAGCATACTGCTAGATAGGTGAAGGGGGAAAGTGGATGTACCCAGACCTTGGGGAACCACTATAAAACATAGTGCAATCTGTGATGTTTTGTTTTTCTGTGATTGCTGTGTTTATTATGTTAGCTATTGAATTGAATTCAGCCTAGAAGTTTCAAAAGAAAAGCAGAACCTATTCACCCTCCCCCCCCCCTCTAGGTGTTTAGGCTGCCTTGAAAGTTAAACTATCAGGTGGTATCAGAGGGAGGTTCCTCAAAAAGGACTTAACAGTCTGAGGTAGATCTGAAAGGCAGATTCAAGATTCAAGAAGATGGGTTCTGGAGAGAATCATAAGGAGCTAGGGTCTATGAAATTACCCATATGCAAGAAGGAAATCTTTGGGATCTGGAAAGAGAGAGTCAGATTGTTTATGGAAGCATCTGACCCAAGGATTTACATCACAGTACAAGAAGGGCCCTTCATTCCAATGAAGATATCTGTTCTTGATGCAAATATCCAAATACCAAAGACTTATTCAGAAATGACCAAGGATGAAATCATCTTGGCAACCATGGATAAAAGGGCACAGAATATCATTGTCAGTGCCATAGATGATTCAACATTTCAGAATCTGATTCACTGCAAGACCTCCAAGGAGATGTGGGACACATTGATTGTCTACATGGAGGGATCTGAAGAAGTAAGGCTGGATAGAAAGTCTATGCTAAATCAGGAGTATGAAAGCTTTAGACAAGGAAAATCTGATAGCATAACTGAGTGCTATAAGAAATTCTATAGAATTGTGAATGAGCTAATATCCTATGGAAGAGTCTTCAGTACCTATGAACTGAATGACAAATTCTTAAGATCCTTTATCAAAGGATTGGGATACAAAGATCTGTGCCATAAGAGAAGTGGCTAAATTGGCAGAGATATCTCCTCCAACCCTGTTTGGAAAGTTGCTATCCTATGAAATGCAACTTATGGTAAGGAAGGAGGAGGAAAGAAACTCAAGAGGAGAGCATAGAGAAAAGACTGTGGCATTTAATGCTGAAGCCACCAGAAAGAATAGGAGGAAATCACCATCTCCTCCTAAGGAAGTTGAAGAAGATAGTTCTGAAAATTCAGATAAGGGTTCAGTTAGCTGTGATTCAGATGCAGACTTTGCTGCATTCACTAGGCAATTCCAAAGGTTCTTGAAAAAGAAGCAATGGAAGTCTAGGCCTTCCACATCACAACAAGTTGATGACTATTATCAGAAGAGAAGGTCATCAAGGAAAGAGAAAAGTAGATCAAAGCCCAGCAAAGCCACTACTTCAAAGATTGTCTGCTATTGTTGCAATAGGCCTGGACATGTAGTGGCTGATTGTCCTGACAAAAGGAAGGAATCTTCAGAAAAGAAGAAGACTTATCAGAAAGGCAAGAAGGAGAAATCCTTTGTAGCAAAGAAAGATAAAAGTCTGTCAGATCAGTCAACTTCAGAATCAGGATCTGAAGCTGAAGCATATATTGGACTATATGCTGCATCTGAGGAAGAAGAGTTTATGCAGTTGCTAGACTCCATCAATGAACATCAATGCATGGGTTTGATGACAAGATCAGAAGAGGACATATGCCAGAATCAGTCTGGTCCTAATGAGGTAAACTGTCCTTCTTGTACATCTGTTTGTAGTACAAATGAAGAATCAGCTACATCTGCATCAAGTGATGAAGATGCATCTGGATCTGAAGGAGATGTCTATCAATTGATAGACAAGTATGGGGACTTGTTGCAGGCCCTTAAGAAAAGCAAGAACCTGGTTAAAACACAGGCTCAGGAAATTGCTGAACTAAGGGTAGCAACAACTGAGTTAGAAAAAGTCCTTGATCAAAAATTAAATGAAATTGCCAAGCTGAAGAATATAACTATTATTCAGATGGGCACAATTAATTATACTAATGATCAAGTAAAGAGTCTGGAGGCCAGACTTAGAATTGAAAGGGATTTAGTGGCTAGTTACTCTAAGCCAAAATCTGTCTTACCCTTGATAGATGAATTTGTCACTCAGAAGGGTAAGGCTGGATTAGGATTTAAAGGTAACTCCAGGGCTGGCAGATTCAAGAGGAAAGGCAAAGCCCCTATTCAGCCACTAAACCTTTCAGTCCCCATAAAGTTTAGTAAGGAGAAAGTGCCTTCTAACATATATGATCATGAAGACATTCAAGGTCATATTAAGACAAATGTTCTGAAGAACAAGGGTGTTAAGGCAAGCAGGCCTACCTATGGTCATAAACCAAATGGTTTTAAGAAATCAGTAGGTGAAGTAGCAACAGCACCAGCAATGAACAGAAACTCTACTGACAAGGATGTATCTAGATCTAGATACAATAAGTTTGAATGTTGGTGCTGTGGCAAGAGGGGCCATTTTGCATTGGACTGCTGGTATAACACAAGTGTTATAAAGAATAAGAGTCTACCTGTTAGAAGAGGTTATGATAACTTTATTAATGCTAACCTGAACCAAGGACCCAAGACTTACTTGGGTTCTAAGGGTAAGTAATTCTGTATTGCAGGTGAATCCAAGTAACCATGCCCCTATATGGTACTTGGATAGTGGTTGTTCCAGGCACATGACTGGAACAAAGGGGCTGCTGAAGGAGTATTCATCTGTCAAAGATGGACATAAAGTGATCTTTGGTGGATCTGAAAAAGGAGTCATCAAAGGGTTTGGTAACATTTCTTCTAACCTAATTACTATCACCCAAGTGGCCTATGTAAAAGGTTTGAAACATAATCTAATAAGCATAAGCCAGCTGAGTGATCTAGGATATGACATTTCATTTGGTAAGGATGGATGTCATATCAAAAGGTCAAGTGATCAAGAGATCATATTGACTGGGTATAGGAAGAGAAATGTGTATTGCCTTAATTTTGAATGTGAAAATAAGGCTTCCCCCATTTGTCTTGTAGCTGATGACAATGCTTCTCATTGTGTTAAGTGGCACAAGAGATTGGCTCATCTAAACTACAAGACAATTGGCCAACTCTTTAGTAAAGAACTAGTGAGGAATGGGCCTCAAGTTAAGTGTATAAAGGAAGGGGTATGCTCAGCTTGTCAAAAGGGCAAGCAGACAAAAACCTCATTTCAAAGCCTTGAAAACAAGGATTCTGTGAGGTGCTTATACCTCTTGCATATGGATCTTTTTGGTCCTATGCCAGTTCACAGTCTAGGTAGGAAGGTCTACACTCTAGTGGTTGTAGATGACTATTCTAGATTTACATGGGTGTTCTTTCTGAGACAAAAATCTGAAACCCCAAGTGTATTACTTAATTTGTAAAGCAAATTCAGAATGAACTGAATAGTACAGTGGTCAAAATCAGAAGTGACCATGGTACTGAGTTTCAATCTGAAAGCATAACAAACTTGTGTATAGACTTTGGGATTTTCCAAGAGTTCTCCTCACCTAGAACACCTCAGCAAAATGGAATTGCTGAAAGAAAGAATAGAACATTAATTGAAGCTGGTAGAACTCTATTGAGTGACACCTCTCTCCCAGAATATTTTTGGGCTGAGGCAGTTAACACTGCTTGTCATGTCATCAATAGGGCTTCTATCACCAAAAGCCACAGAAAGACTCCCTATGAGATTGTGAAAGGCAGAAAACCAAATCTATCCTATTTCAGGATCTTTGGTTGCAAGTGCTATATACTTAACAATGGCAAGTCATATTTGACTAAGTTTGCTGCCAAATCCCAGGATGGGATATTTGTTGGGTACAGCACAAATAGTAAGGCCTATAGAGTCTTCAACTTAACTACTCAAGTGGTTGAAGAATCTGTGCATGTTGTATTTGATGAAACAAGATTAATCAATTGTGAGTTGTCTTGTAGATCAAATGACTCAACAGGTATAAGCAAGAAGATGGACAAGCTCTCCATTGCTGAAGCTTCAAAGGAAGATGGAGCATTGGAAAATGAAGGCTGCTGTCCAGGGGGAGTACAAGAGATAATGGAAGCTGATGAAAACCAAGAGGAACAGCAGAATGAAGAAGCTGGAGATGCTCAACCTGAAGGGAATCTACCTCCAGCTATAAGATATCTAAGAGATCATCCTACTGATCAGATAATTGGTGATCCAAGACAAGGAGTGCAAACTAGAAGCAGAAATCAAAGCACAGTTTTGCATTCTAGTTTCTTGTCCCAAATGGAACCTAAGAAGTTTGAAGAAGCTATCCAAGACCAGCACTGGATTGATGCTATGCAAGAGGAGCTGAATCAATTCAGAAGGTGCAAAGTCTGGGAGCTTGTTCCTAAACCAAGAGGCCACAACATAATTGGCACTAAGTGGATCTATAGGAACAAGCTAGATGAAAGTGGAATAATAGTAAAGAATAAAGCAAGATTGGTTGCAAAAGGATACAGGCAGGAAGAAGGGATTGACTTTGATCAAACCTTTGCTCCAGTAGCAAGGCTGGAGGCAATCAGAATGTTCCTTGCCTATGCAGCCTACCAAGACTTCAAAGTATACCAGATGGATGTGAAGTCAGCATTTCTGAATGGTGATCTTAAAGAAGAAGTATATGTAGAGCAGCCATCAGGTTTTGTAGATCCTCTTAAACCTGATTCTGTGTATAAGCTTAGGAAAGCTTTGTATGGGTTAAAACAAGCTCCAAGGGCTTGGTATGAAACCCTGTCTACCTTCCTCATTGAGAATAAATTCTCAAGAGGAAAGATAGACAAAACTCTATTCCTTAGGGAATCCAAAGGAAAGATCATCTTAGTCCAGATCTATGTTGATGACATAATCTTTGGATCTACTGAAAACAACCTTTGTAAAAAGTTTGCCAAACTTATGCAAGGGAAGTTTGAGATGAGCAGTATGGGTGAACTTAAGTTCTTCTTGGGACTCCAAGTAAGACAGACTGATGATGGATTGTCCATATCCCAGTCTAAGTTCACCAAAGAATTAATTAAGAAGTATGGTATGGAGTCATCCTCCACCATGAGAACTCCTATGGGAACTAGTATGCCTATATGCAAAGATGAGACAGGTAAACCTGTTGATGAATCATTGTATAGAGGAATAGTTGGGTCTCTACTATATCTCACTGCTAGTAGACCTGACATTATGTATGCAACATGTGTCTGTGCTAGGTACCAAGCCTGCCCTAAAGAATCTCATTATACTGCAGTCAAAAGGATTCTGAGATATCTAAAGGGCACTCCTACTCTAGGTCTTTGGTACCCTAGGAATAGAGATTTTCTACTAACAGGCTATTCAGATGCAGATTTTGCAGGATGTAGAGAGGATAGAAAGAGTACTACAGGTACTTGTCAATTCCTGGGAGGAAGACTAATATCTTGGAGTAGTAAGAAGCAGACCAGTGTGGCAATTTCCACAGCTGAGTCAGAGTATGTTGCTGCTGGAAGCTGCTGTGCACAGCTATTGTGGATGCAGCATCAGCTTAAGGATTATGGTATTCAGGTAAGTAGAACACCTCTTTTATGTGATTCAAAGAGTGCTATTTCTATTGCTAATAATCCAGTTTCTCATAGTAGAACTAAGCATATAGAAATCAAATACCATTTTCTTAGAGAACATGTAGAAAGAGGAGACATCTCATTGGAATTTGTAAAAACAGATTATCAAATAGCAGATGTGTTTACTAAGCCTTTAGATGAAACCAAATTCAATAAATTCAAAATTGAATTAGGTATGTTAACCATTGATTAATGTATTAACAAAATCATTAACAATGCAATTGAAGTGGTATATAAATAAGTAAAGGTAATAACAACAACATAATCAAGTGTTAAAAAGGACACATTGAAGTTACAGAAATTGGCTAAGTAAGAATGTGTCGACACATTCAGTAGTAATGTGTCGACTCAGAGAAATTATGTCGACAAGTCAGAAATATTGTGTCGACACAGAGAATATGTGTCGACACTTAAGAGTTATATTGTCGACTTAACCAGAAATATAATGTCGACTCAACCAGGAAAATGGTGTCGACACTTACAGAATATGTGTCGACACTTATCCTTAGAGTCGACACAGAATTTCTGTTTATCTAAGGTGTCGACATAACCACAAATTGGTGTCGACACATAGTAGGCTGAAGTTATGTCGAGACGGTAGAAGTTTGTGTCGACACATTCCGTCTGTGTCGACACATTTTGACTGTTTTTGGCGCCTTTTGAACTTCTTTCAACTGCGGCTATAAATAGGTCAAAATCTCATTCTGTCGACACGCTTCCAAGGTTTTCGAGACTAAAACCCTGTGTCGACAGTCTATCTTTCTCTCTTCTCTCAAGCTTTCTCGACACAACGATGGCGCCAAGGATTGAAGATAACATCAATGAAGGGTATGAGTTGGTGCGCCAGGCCTTTGCAGAGGCGCCGCCAGATGTTCAAGGAGTTATCACCCTTCTCTCTGCATCAGGGTTAGAATTTCTCATTTCAGAACCTACTAAAATCTGGAAGAAGGAGGTGCACGAGTTCTTTATCTCTGCATCAGTCCATTCTACTGGCCTCAAGATTAAGTCTACTGTTCAAGGGACTAAGGTAAAGATTAACCAAAGAAGTTTAAGAAAGATCTTCCAATTGCAAGTAGTTGAGAATGAAGAGGAAGTTCCTATATCTAAGACAAGGGAAGCTCTTCAATGGTGTGGCCTGGATTCAGGATTGAAGATTGGAGCTGCATTCCACAGGAAGGGAATGAATCAGCAAGGGAAGTTCTTGTCAGAAGTAGTTGGGAAGGTAATCCTCTGCAAGACAGGTGGACATGATAGGATTTCAGCCTATATGTTCAGCCTGATGACCAGGATTGTATTTACTATTCCTACTGATTGGTCAGGAGTGATCTTTGACAAGATCAAAGAAGGAATCAAGAAGCCTAACATGGCTAGGATCATGAGCCTGTACCTCACTGGAGTGATTCCTGATGTGATGCAGCAGCTGCAAGGGAGTAAGATTAATCATATGAGAAGAATGGATATGAGACTATTCTCTAGGTGGGATAGGGTGCTGTCCAAGGATGTGCCTGAAGAGAGCAGGCCAGACACCCCTGTGCAATCCCCTACACAAAATCAAGAATCTGAACAAGTACAAGAAGATCCACTGAGGACACAGCTTGACTCAACTGTGGTCTAGGAAGTATCAACACCTGCACAGATGCAGGGGGAGCCAGTTTCCACTCCTGCTCCAAAGGTATCTACTCCTGCTCAGGTATATGGGGAGCTAATGTATTTTACTATAAAAGACATTGCTCATATTCTTATTCCTGCACAGGTTCAGGGGGAGCTAGTGTCCACTCCTACTCCAGATACAACAAATACTGAAGTGCAAGTACAAGAGGAAGCACAGTTAAACTTGTCTCAAGATTTAACTGCTGCAGAAGTAACAGCTCAACTAGAATTTACTATGGAGGAGTTATTCCCAGATATTGATACTACTGCTGATAAAGAAGGAGGTGGACCAGATATTGAGAAGTCCATAGGTATGGACATTGATCAGGAAACTGAAATTGAGCCACAGGTTGAGGGTGAGCCAGTGGATGTTGAAGCTGAGCAACAGGTCCCTGGAACTGATACAATTCATCATCCTCAAGAAAGAATTAATGTAGATACTTCATCTGACACAGAAACTGAAGATGCCAGGATGGCAAAGAAAAGAAAACTTGTTGTCTTCAAGAGAAGAAGCAAGAATTATAAGCAGGCTTTACAGACCACACCTCTACAAGTATCTGCCAGCCTTTGAATTACAACAAATTTATGATAGATCTACAAGTAAAATTGGATGAACAAAGGTTGGCTATGGAAAAGTATGTTGATGAGAATAGCAAGTCACTTCAGTTTGACTTAGCTCAGGATATCAAGTCCATCCAGTTTCAGGTAAACATGCATAAAAAGGAAATGACAGATTGCTTCCACAAGGGTGGCAATGCTGTGGTTTATCTAGCTAAACAACAGGAGGCTATCACTACAAAGGTGGATGACATTGCCTTGAAGCAAAGTTATGTTTTGGAAAATCAGATCAGAATGAATGAGAATTTAACTGAATCTCATAATGAGATTATTGAGGAGGTCAAGAAGATTGTTCCAGGTCTGCCTGCAGATAGAGCCAAAGAAAAGGAAGAATTTGATAAGAATTTTCAAGCTGCCATTGCATCTGTTAAGACTGCCATCTCCACCTCTCAAAAAGAAATATCTTAAAAACTTAACAAGTTAAGACCATTTTTCAAAGAGGGTGTGAATTATTTGGATGGCCAAATTCGATTTCAAAAGGAAGATCTAAGAGATCATGTATCTAGAGAAGCCATAAAGGGGGAGAGGATGCTAATACATGCAGGCTCAGAGCACTCTAAATGGGTGACCAATAGCATTCGAGCCACTTTGGGATATCCCCCATTGTGTGATGATGCTATGGTAGCTGAATCAGGAATACAATCAAATCTACTTGAAGGCACTCAAGCTGAGGTTGCCCAAGTCATTTACCCCCCTCCAGATTTTGACTTGATTGATCAGAAAGTTCAAGGAATGTATAGTCCTCCAAAGGAGGTTACTAATATTGTCTTTGGAAAGGTTGATAAGCCTGAGGCTACTCTGAAAGAACAGCAGGATGCTCTATTGGCAAAGAAGAAATTCAGAGAGCAGGCTGTACTTAAGCCAGATTATGAGCAGTGGAGTCCTACTTCAAGGAACATAATACTCACTGCATGGAAAGCTGTACAAGATAAAGTTCATGAGAGAGGGAAGTGGTACAATGAAATTGAATGGCAGAAGTATGAGGCAAGGCAAGAGGCAATAGTACAATTCAGAAGGAAAGCCAAGCTGGGAAGACTGCCATCAGATGCTAAGGAGCCAAGCAAATACTTCCCAAAGCCTTTTCATTATTTTGAAAGGCAAAGGATCAAGGAAGAAGCTCAGAAGAAAGCTAATCTTAAAGGAAAGATGATAGCTGAAGAATCAGAAGCTCCTGTGACAGCTACAATTCAGTCTGGCAAAGGGATTATAATTAGAGAGCCTGATCAATCCTGATTTTGTTTTAAATATTTTGTAATGTTGTGATGTAATCATTAAATGTAAAACATTGTAATCAAACATTACCCAGTTATAAACAAAATATTGTTTGGCATATTTTAATGTGCATTCTGTGATAAATGATTCTTTGTTATGTTTTGTTTATATTAAAGTATTCCTGCTATGTCATTAATCATCATTTAGTACTGTTTATAAATGGTGTATATCATTGGCTATAGGGGTTATGACTTCTCCAAATAAGGGGAGATTGTTGGGTACATTGGAAAATGTGTACCTGATTTGAAGAAGCCCAACCTAGCTCAATGATATACATCAAGGTGTATTTGATGTTGTTTTAAGTTGACATGTGCAGGTGAAGAAGTGATAAAGTATGCAGAAAAATTCTAAGTCCAAGTGTCGACACAGAGGAAGCAGTGTCGACACACAGAGAAAAGAGTCGACACAACACTGGGAAAAAGTGTCGACACAGAAGAAGTAAGTCGACACAACACTGGGAAGCAGTGTCGACACATAGCAGTTAGTCTACAACTACACTGGGAAAAAGTGTCGACACAGAAGAAGTAAGTCGACACATCACTGGGAATTAGTGTCGACACAGAAGAAGTAAGTCGACACATCACTGGGAATTTGTGTCGACACAGAAGAAAAGCGTCGACCTCAACATTGGGAGAATGTGTCGATACAGAAGAATATAGTCGATCTCAAGATTGTCGACATCAGCTGAATGTGTCGACACAGAAGAAAATAGTCGACCTCAAGATTGTCGACACCAGCAGAATGTGTCGACACATTGTGATTAAGTCGACACAATAAAGCAGAATGTGTCGACACCTGAAGGCTAAGTCGACACTTACTAAGTTATAATTCTACAACAACTGTGTCGACACACAGGACTTGTGTCGACACACTGAAGAGTTAAGACCAAGTTATTTTCAGAATAAGCTGTGTCGACTCAAAGGCAACTTAGTCGACATCACTGAAGACTGTGTCGACACCAAAGTCAATTGTGTCGACACAGATAGACAGATGGTCTCGACACTTTCTGACAGACTGTTTCAACAACTTGTGGTTCAAGACTAAGGCACAGGACTTGTTTGAAGACTTGACAGCTGTGGGTTATCACCGGTTAACTGAAGCTGTCAGACTTGTCAGAAAACGGTTAGAAACCGGATCAGCCAGTTTCCATGAAGAATGTCTATAAATAGACAGATTCAGAAAAATATAGAGAACTAACCTTTTGAAATACATTGGATCAAAAAGTGGAGAAGGATTACAATTCTACTCATTTCAAGAAAGTGCTAGGCACTTAAGAAGATCTTCTCCGGGAGATCTAAGAAGACTATCTAAGGATAGATCTAAGAAGAGTTCTAATCAGAATTCAGAAGAATCATTCAAAGTTCTGGATAGAGAGAGATCAAGTCAGAATTTGAAGAAGAAGAAAGAGACCACCAGTGGATTCTCAAGAAGCTGTTTGGAATCAACTCAGCTAAGTACATTTTCAAGAAGCTTTGAAGAAGGCTAAGAAACAGTTGATTGCATCAGCTGATCAAGAATTGTCTTGGTCATTTCTCTCTCAACTTTGGCAAGACAATTAAACAATCTTTTCTATATTTCTGTAGGATCTGTTTACACAGATCTGAGTTGTAAGCCTATGTTATAAAGGCTGAGTGTAGGAGTGTTGAACTCTGAGTGGTAGGGCTGTTTGCCTGAGTGTAGGAGAAGGACATTCTCTGAGTTGTAGGCCTTGGGGCAAGGCTGAGGTAGGGTAGTTGTGCCTGAGTTGTAGGAACCAGTTGGGTTCTGAGTTGTAGGATCTATTGATCTGAGATAAGTGGAAGTTTGGCCGAATCTAGCATACTGCTAGATAGGTGAAGGGGGAAAGTGGATGTACCCAGACCTTGGGGAACCACTATAAAACATAGTGCAATCTGTGATGTTTTGTTTTTCTGTGATTGCTGTGTTTATTATGTTAGCTATTGAATTGAATTCTGCCTAGAAGTTTCAAAAGAAAAGCAGAACCTATTCACCCCCCCTCTAGGTGTTTAGGCTGCCTTGAAAGTTAAACTATCAGACATAACGTAGGTACGGATCAACCACCCCCCGTTGCTCAAGTTGCATTGCCATCACCGAGTACAACATACTTGAGGCTATATCTCAAGGCGCGGGTCGGTTTCACCTTTATTGTTCAGCAAGAAGCATTTTTCAGAGCTCTCAGCTGCCACTAGCCATAATGTCCACCAAGGACTGGCTTCACAATAGCCACGCTGCACACTAAGGACTGGCTACACTGTCCACAATGGACTGGCTACACTGTAGCCACAACACAAGCAGTACAAGGTTCTTTTCCTTGAATTCCTCATTCCAGTACTTCCTGCTACTCCCCTTCAAAGGTACAACCCATTGACTACACAAACTACATATTTATACGTAGAGTCGTCCCCGGTGCGCAATATGCAAAATCACCAATCCAGACCAACCTGTCCAGATAGGCTTCACACAGCATGACTATCCTGTACTACACATTTTCGGGTCTAGATGCAGACTCAACTAGGGATAACAACTATCAACCCACGAGGATCACTTACTATTTAAACTCTTGGTGGAGGATCCCATGCTCATGTATAATGGAGGACTTCGCTAGTCCAATGAAGGATGATCGTTACCCTTGATGATCTCTTGGGAGCCATAGAAATTCTAGCCGGTTAAAAAGAACCGCAGCGGCCTTGCCACCACAAATCTTGCATCAGATCTCGAATCGAAACTCTAAAGCTCCAACCGTGGCCGGATCTTCTCCTCTTCCTCCTCCTTGATCCTCTCCCTTCTCTCTTCAAATTAGAAAGAGAATATCCAAGTGAAGAATTAAATCTTCACTCAAATCCAGTGTTAAACCCAGCAAGGAATAACCTTGGCCACAGGATCCAGGATGAAGGAAACGAACGACCACAAATAGCCCTCAAAATCTATTTTTTGGGCTGACATGGCCTGTGACACGCCCGTGTCACAGGCCGTGTACTACAAGTGGTACACGAACTGACTCATCCAGCACAGGACACGGGCTTCGACATGTCATTGTCAACTCCTGACACGACTGTGTCACGAGTTACACACCCGTGTTTGGGGGGGCATGTCCCTCAATCGACATAGGATAAATACTCTCGAAAAGGTTACGACTAAGGCACATGCCCGTGTATTTAGCCGTGTGCCTAACACGCCCCTGTGACACGCCCGTATCACAGGTCGTGTTCCACAATCGACACAACCCGGTTACCAACCCGAGCACGACATGACCTCGGACATGCCCATGTCCCTTGTCGTATCACCTTACAAGCCCTGGGATACGCTTGTGTCCAAGGCCATGTGACTAACTCGAGACACACTCGTGACCCGCTCGAGTACCCATAGCTGTACACACCCTGGGACAAGCCCATGTCCCAGGCCATGTCACCAAGCCTTAACTCCAAATTTGAATTTGGGGTGTTACAACCCTCCCCTCCTTACAATAAATTTCGTCCCGAATTTTTCTCACAGCAAGGAAATCCAGCAAGAACAATGTAATAACCTAAAAATGACCGTTACAACACAAGACGCACTTTACAACAATTCAAACAAACAACTCGGGAAAATCAGCTCGCATGGTCTGCTCCCTCTCCCATGTTAGCTCCTCACGGCCACAATTGTCCCACCGTACTTTGACCATCCCTATTGTTTTGTTCCGCAACTGTTTATCGGCTCTATCTTCCATCCGAATTGGTTTAACCTTTGTCGTTAGCCCATATTCGACCGGTACGCGATCATTCTCAATCACTTGAACTAGATCTTTGACGGCTTTTCGAAGCACTTAGATGTGGAACACATCATACAATCTACTAAATTCTACCGAAAGAGCTAGACGATAGGAAACGTCACTAACTCGCTCCACCACTTCAAACGGACCAAGATATCTTGGACTTTGCCTTTTCAACTGCCGAATCTTGGACACGCCTTTGAAGGGTTTGATCTTCAAATATACCCAATCGCCCACCCCAAACTCCTTGATCCGGTGTTTGGCATTATAGTACTTTTCTTGTCGATCCTGGGCTATCAGTAGCCTCTCCCGAATAGAGCGTATTGCCGATTTAGCCTCTTCGACTTCCTTATGTTTATACAACTTGGATTCGCCTGCTTAGACCCAAGCTAACGGTGTACGACACTTATGACCATACAGAGGTTCAAACGATGCCATACAGATGCTCGCTTGGTAGCTATTATTGTAGGCAAACTCCACCATATAGAGATTATCTTCCCATCTCTTACAAAAATCCAGGGCGAACATTCAGAGCATATCCTCCATCATCATGTTGGTCCTCTCAGTCTAGCAATCCGTTTGGGGATGAAAGGCCGTACTGAATGCTAACTTTGTTACCAACAATTGATGAATTAGCCGCCAATCATTCAATGTGAATCGCCCATCATGGTCACTTACGATGCTCCGGGGAACACCGTGCAATCGGACTATTTGCTCCACATAATGCTTTGCCAAGGATTCTACTGAATCATCCATCTTATTTGGTAGGAAGTGAGCCACTTTTGTCAACCGGTCTGCAATCACCCAGATTGAATCATTCTCGAATTGAGATCTCGGCAACCCGTGCATTAAATCCATTGAGATATCATCAAACTTCCACTCCGGAATAGGTAACGACTTCAGGAAACTGCCAGGCTTTTGACATTTTTCTTTGACCAACGCACAAGTTTGACACTTAGCCACATAATGTGTTATGTCTTTCTTTAGTCCTTGCCACCAGAATAACTTCTTCATATCCTTGTACATTTTTGTGCTCCCAGGGTGAATTGAGTACTTTACAATGTGAGCTTCATACATCAACTCTTCTCTCAACTTACCCATACTTGGGACGCACAACCAGCCATCTTTCAGTAACAAGCCATCATCCTAGGAGAATTGGCCATCTGACCCATCCTTTGCATAGCGTTGGAGACTTTCATCAAGCTTTGTTTCTCGCTGAACC
Organism: Platanthera zijinensis; assembly: GCA_039513925.1. Lineage (NCBI taxonomy): Eukaryota > Viridiplantae > Streptophyta > Magnoliopsida > Asparagales > Orchidaceae > Platanthera > Platanthera zijinensis. The sequence continues at coordinate 144,261,487 of CM077093.1, read as the reverse complement.
CTATCCACAAGGTCATATTGTACCTCCGTCAAGTTTAAGCATGCGTCGGCTATGGAATTCTTGTCTACAAAAGAAATCTGTAACGCTTCCATCTGCTGGATCAGAAGCTCATCATGCATCTTCAACCAACTTGCCCGTACCGGAGTCCTACGACTCAACAGATTAGCGACTACATTTCCCTTCCCGGGAGTATAGTAAATATTAAAGGTGTAGTCCCCAAGGAACTCCATCCACCTTTATTGGCGCATATTCAAATCTTTCTGATCCAACAGATACTTTAAGTTCTTATGATCGGTATAGATATCCAACTTTATGCCATATAGATAGTGCCGCCACAATTTCAGCGCAAAGATCACCGCCGCCACTCCAAGTCGTGCACGGGATAATTCCGTTCATACACTTTCAACTGGCGTGAGCCATAAGAAATCACTTTACCAAACTGCAGAAGAACGCATCCTAAGCCGCTCCCTGAAGCATCATTATAGATCTTATAGCCGTCTGTACCATATTGCGATGTCAAAACAGGCGTCGTGGTCAAACAACTCTTCAACTCTTAAAAAGCTCGCGTGCACTCCGACATCCAAACGAACTTCTGATCCTTTCTCGTCAACGTGGTCAGAGGCAAAGCCACTTACCTTCTGTAGTAGCCTGCCAGTCCAAGGAAACTCCTGACCTCGACCACTGAAGACATCACTTGCCACTCTCGGATGGCACTAATCTTTGACGGATCCACTGCTATGCCCTCTCCACTTACCACGTGGCCATGAAAAGCCACTGACGATAGCCAAAACTAACACTTTGAGAACTTGGCATAGAGCTAATTCCTCCGCAAGGTATGCAACACCAACCACAAATGGTTTGCATGATCGCCTTCCGACTGCAAGTACACTAAGATATCATCGATGAAGACAATCACAAACAGGTCTAAGTACTCACGGAAAGTTCGGTGCATTAGATCCATGAATACTTAAGGCGCATTACATAAGCAAACCGGCATTACGGTGAACTCATAATGCCCGTAGCGTGTTCCAAATGCTGTCTTGGGAATGTCACCTTCCCGAATCCTCATCTGGTAATAGCCAGATTTTAAATCCAATTTGGATTAGACGATTGATCCCACTAGCTGATCGAACAAGTCATCTATACGTGGAATCAGATACTTATTTTTCTCCGTCAGCTTATTCAACTCACGATAGTCAATACATAACTGTAAATTATCGTCCTTCTTTTTCACAAATTGAACAGGCGCGCTCCAATGTGACATACTTGTGCATATATATCCCTGTTCCAACAACTCTTGCAGTTGGACATTCAATTCTGCCATTACCTTTGGCGCTACGCGATATGGAGAGCGGGCCATAGGTTTCGCACCTTACACCAACTCATTTGTGAAGTCGATCTCTCGCCAGGGTGGTAACCTAGGAAGATCCTTAGGAAATACATCGGCAAACTCCGACACAATAGGAACATCGCTCACACTGGCCTTTGGCTCAATAGCCTGAATATGCGTGAAGAATAATTCCGCGCAATTCCGAACAACATTGACGACTTGGAGAGCAGACACCAAGATCCCGCTCACTCCTCGCATAGCAGCAAACTTAGTCTCAAGGTCTGTATTCTGCCCTAGTGTGATCTCCTTTGAGTTGCAATCAATAAGGAACGCTGCTCCGAGCTCCATTCCATGCCAAAGTTCACGTCAAACTCCGATATCGGTAGCACAGATGCACTCAAACAAAAATCCCGACTTCCTATTTGAACTTCCACATCGCAAGCTCGATCCGCAAGCATCACACAACTATTTGGTAATAACATATTTATACTATCTGTTGTCACATGACTCGGTACTCCAATTCGAGCTACGAAGTCCTTAGATAGAAATGAATGTAAAGCACACGTATCAAATAGGGCACTCGCTTGGTTGTTCCGAATCAGGACAAAGCCTGTAGCACACACATCATGCACAAGCAACATTAAAAGTATGCAATAAAAACAAAGCAAGCAAAATCTTAAATCGTACATGTGACGATGTCACTTTGCTTTATAGCCTCCTGCTGGCCAATATTATAAAGTCTTGGCAACGCCTAGGATGCAGAGGACTCTACCATTGCTTTGCAATTCTCTTCATAAGACGCGCCTGTCTTCTTTTCCCCTTTTGGAAGAGCAACCCAACAATCACGAGCTATATGCCCCACTTTACCAAAGGTAAAGATGGTATGAGAATCCTGCTATGATGTTACTCCCAACGCAACTATCGTAGAAGCTTGCCCAGAAGGCTTGGACCTCTTGCCCCACTTCTTTTGGTAGTACAATTTTCCAGTGCGGGGTGCTTTGAACTCTAGCTTTGTTACAGCAAGTCCTTATTGCCTTGTCACAGCCTGTAGCACACAAATAATGCACACGCAGTATCAACCAATGCCTGAAATCCTTGGTTCACAAAACTCAAAAGCAGGAATCTCAACTCATCCTGCAATCCTTCGTAGAACCGCTTAGTTTTCCTTTGTTCATCCACGAAGATTGACCCCGCATACAATCCCAACCTTGTAAATTCATGAGAGTATGTAACAACGCTACTTTCTTCTTGCGTCAACCGTTGGAACTCGTTTTCCATGGCAATACATTGTGCCACTAGTAAGTGATTTGCCAAAAACATTCGAGAGAACTCCTCAATCGAAACTTGTGTTAACTGCTTGCCCACTAAATGGTGTTACTCAACCTCGTCCCACCATAAATGCACCTCTCCTTCCAACATAAAGGTGGCCAAGGTGACCTTCTAACTTTCCTCCATCCTGATCGCCGTCAATATACGCTTGACTCGTGATAACCAATCTTCTGCCTGCGTTGGGGATCCATTACCCATGAACGTAGGCGGATTGATGCTCATGAATTGCTTCAACTATCGTTCACCTGCTTGCGGATCCACAACCTCAACCTATTTGGGTCTTACACCAACATGATCTGGCACCAATGCCGGCTGTACCCTCCTGGTCAGCTGAATAATGGCAAATAGTGCCTCAGCAACTAAGCGAACTGCTTCCGCAGATGGAGGAGGTATAGACACCTCTGCTGGTGTCGCACTCTCATCATAATGCTTGGGCACAGACGACCCAGCACCACTACGAGTCCCCTATAGGTGAACAAGACACACATTAGTGACCTTGCACAAGCAATAACAATAATATAGGAACACGCAGGTTCCTAAAACAAGTGTATTTGCCTTCCTTAGTGGACATTCAAGAGTTCATTAGTGTTAAAGCGATTCACACTTAAACGTGGACACCACCACACAAAATAATTCGACCACGAATTCGAAAGAGGAAGATCGAGACATGCTGATACAAAAAAAATAACTACTCCATCCGTTAAATAACATATAATAGAAGGTCCGGCTGGGGCAAAACACTATATGCAACAAAAAGACGGCGAGGTCACAGGTTAATACCAAAACACCATCGTACCCTAACTCAGAGCATGCTAGCGGAATATTTTAACAATAATGATGAAATCATACAGGGGATGTCCACTATCTATATAAATAACATTATATATCAACACCTGAAGGAGTGTACAACAAATAAAAATAGGTTGGCCTTAAGGCCTTATAGTTCCTCTTTTTTAAGTGTGGATTGCATACATCGGCGTGCAGACTGACCACACATGAACAAAATACAATAGAAAACCTATCCTTAAAAGGCTAGCAGCGGCTGCGGCAGTAGCAACAGGGACTTCAGCCCTTATTTCTCGCTCAGCTCTCCAACACCTGCATATGGACAGCCCACCTAGAAGGTGTCAAATAATACAACGGTCAGCATTCAGCTGACCAATTTATAACAATCCTACCCCTTTCCCGGGGCAGTGACATTCCTTCCCTAAAGGCATAGCAATGCATAGACAGATATAACATATATTGTTCTCTCACGCATAATCAATCCATCACAATCGTCAGCCACACAACCCGACGATCCGTTCACTCAGGGCACATTCTTAGTGCACCGGCGAACCAGGGTAAACACCATCATTTACACGGTATTGAGCATTTAGTCTTAATGGCGCGCAGGCCTAAGACTCTCATTATGCCACAAATGAAAGCTCAATGCCTTGACGTTCTCCTATACAGTAGACATAACGCATGTACAGATCAACCACCCTCCGTTACTCAAGTCGCCTTGCTATCACTGAGTACAACATAATCGAGGCTACTTCTGAAGGCGCGGGTCGGTTTCACCTTTCCTGTTCGGCATGGAGCGTTTTTCAGAGCTCGCAGCTCACACTAGACATAATGTCCACAAAGGACTGGCTTCACAATAGCCATATTGTTAACCAAGGATCGGCTACACTATCCACAATGGACTAGCTACACTGTAGCCACAGCACAAACAGTACAAGGTTCTTTTCCTTGAATTCCTCATTCCAGTACTTCCTGCTACTCCTCTTTATAGGTACAACCAATTCACTCCACAAATTACACGTTTATATGCATAGTCTTCTCCTGTGCGCAATATGAAACATCACCAATCCATACCAGCCTGTCCAGATGGGCTTCACACAGCATGTCTATCCTGTACTACTCATTTTCGGGTCTAGATGTAGACTCAACTAGGGATAACAAAATTCAACCCACGGGTATCACTTACTCTTCCACCTCTTGGTAGAGGATCCCATACTCATGTATAAAGGAGTACTTCACTTGTCCAAAGAAGGAAGATCATAACCCCTGACGATCTCTTGGGAGCCATAGAAATTCTTGACAGTTGAAAAGAACCGCAGCGGCCTAGCCTCCACTGATCTGGCCTCGGATCTCAAATCGGAACTCTAAAGCTCCAGTGGTGGCCGGATCTTCTCCTCTTCTTCCTCCTTGCTACTCTCCCTTCTCTCTTCTCTTTAGAAAGATAATATCTAAGTGAAGAATGAAATCTTAACTCAAATCCAGGGTTAAACACGGCAGGGAATAACCTGGGCCACAGGATCAAGGATGAAGGAAACGAACGACCACAAATCGCCCTCAAAATTTAGTTTTTGGGCTGACACGGCCTGTGACACATCCGTATCACAGGCCATGTACTACAAGCAGTACACTAACCGACTCATCCAGCACAAGACATGGAATTCGACACGCCCGTGTCAACTCCTTACACGCCCGTATAACGAGGTACACACCCGTGTTGAGGGGTGTGTCTCTCAATCGGCACAGGATCAATAATCCCAAAAAGGACACGGCTAAGGCACACACTCGTGTCCTTAGCCTTATGCCAAACATGCCCCTATTACATGCCCATATCACTAGCTGTGTGCCACACTCGACACAGCCCGGTTACAAACCCGAGAAAGAAACGACCTCGAACAAGCCCGTGTCCCTAGCTGTGTCACCTTGACATGCCCTGGGACACGCCCATGTCCCAGGCCCTGTGCTTCACTCGAGAGACACTCGAGACCCGCTTGAGTACCATGAGCTGGACATGCCCTGGGACACACCCATGTCCCAGACCGTGTATCCCAGCCTGAACTCAAAATTGGAATTTGGGGTGTTACAGTGGGCCCCAATGGTGGCTGGATTTAGAGAATTTTAAGTTGTCAAAAAACTCCTTCATGGCCATTAATGGCCATTTATGTTTTTACACCTCCTCTTCCCCAACTAATTATTTTTAAAGCTTCCCTAAACCTAAAGTATTCGTTTCCATACTTTCCCCAAATATTTTGTGCCCTCTGGTAGTGTTATTACAGAGCATCTGAAAGCACCACCCCCAGTAATGGCGACATGGTGATCGGCCCGACTCTAGCCACATTAGAAGGTCCTATTTTCGTCCTCTATCTCCGTGGATAGATCTCCATCTATTTGCCCCAAGGTTTGGGTACAATTGGCCCAGATCAAGGGAGTCGAGAGCTTGATTTTTCAAGATTTTCTTCCCATCACAGTTCACTGTTCCGGCCACCTCCGGCCGGCCCACAACCGTGAATCTCCGGCCACCACTTCAATGATGGTGGTTTTGGCAGTGGCCTTTCGAGAAGGGGCGTGGGTGGCCGGGAATTCACCAGCTAAAGTGGCCCAGGACGGGTTAATCTGGGTCGTTGGCGAGCTAGGGAAGATGATCAGATACCGTCGATTTTGGGCCAAGATTCGTGCAACCCGATTTAATTAAGGATAATATTATTTCATTTATGTCTCTATTATTACACAGGAGCACCAGCTATGTAAAAGCCTTGAAATTTGTTCCATGGGCTAATTATACCGACATACTAATCATATCCAAAAATGGGAATTTTTGGAAAATATTTTCCTATAGTTTTTGTAAATATTTAATAAATCATGTATGATTTAATTAGAGGTTCTATTGACCTCAAATACCTCCAATATTTTGGTGGTTGACAATTAGAGTTATGGTATGACCCTGGTAAAAATTTCATCCTATTTGGGGTTGATTTGATTAGGAATTTGTGTGACCAAAGTTTGGGCTCATAAGGGGAAGATTAGGTCAAAAGTGCACATGGTGGTTTTAGTGGTCAATCATCATCCAAAAGGGTTGGATCTTGGGACACTGCCTTAATGTCATATAAAACACTCCCAAAAGAGATTTTTAGGTGGTTTATGGTTGGAATGCCCCAGAACCCTAGTGTGAACCCTAGGGTTTGATATTGAGCCTACTAAAATACATGATACCATATGTCCATGGAATGTCTTGGAACTTGGTAGATGAGTTCATTGTGTAAAAATAAGCTCTACAAAATGTTATTAGAATTTTTAGGAGCATTTACCCCTCTAAATTAGTTTAGGACCAATTAGAGTACTTTACTCATAATTTTATAGCATAACTATATGATCTTGGATGTTCATGAAACTTAGACAATGATCTTATATATTTATTATTAACCTTTGGAAATTTTGGTATGAACTTTTGGGTTACATTTATAGTACTCATTCACAAACCTAGTACTTACCATCTTAGTAAGAAAAATTAATATGAGTTTTTTACTCACAAGAAAATTATGAAATTTGGTTTGAGGACTTTCTAAGGTTTCATCACACTCTGTGAATTTTTATAAAATTATTGGAAGTCTTTTTATATAGATTGCTTCACAAAGTGCCTTTTGTAGAATATTTTTAATGATTTATTTGGGTAACCAAACATGCTTAGAGAATTATGATTTTTGGCCAGTAGACTTTTCTTGTTACTCTTGATATATGGTAATTTTTCTATAATATTTGGTTGATTATTTCTATTATTTCCTGCCTTGCCCTTTTAATGAGGTTATTTAATCAATAATTAGTTTGGTGGTCATCCTTTTTAGAAAATTTTTTGTGAATTTCAGTATTTATTGTTATTTTGAGGTTATACAGTGGTCATAATTTTGTTAAGGCCATATCATGTCAGAAAATTGTACTTGGTGTTCAAAAGCTTAGTTGGCCAGATTTTGCAGAAAATTACATAAATGCAAAATGAATTAGGAAAAATATTATATTCTTGTTTTATCTTTAAAGTATCATGTTAGACCCCCAGTAATAATCTTAGGTCATTTGAATGAATATTTGGAGGGGGTCATCATTCATGCACGACATATAGCTCATTAGGTCTGCACATAGTAAGCTATTGAAATAAGATAACATGTAAACCTTAGAATGGGAAGGTGGGATAGATGGTGTACATGGTCTGGTTGGATGTGGAAGATGTGTAAGGTTGTGAGAGACCTATTGGCTAAGTTAAGGTCGTGCTCAGGACCGATGATGGATCGTCTTTCCCTTGGAGGAAGTCTAAATACACTTAGGTTTAGTTCAAGTGTAAGATCAGGAGAGTAGGGACATGGGTAGATACCAACAATAATATGTATCTTGTGAAAGGGAGCTTTGGGCTTCATCCCATCATAGTTCCTAGTGCTCTCGAGGGCCCTTCACATGGAATGCCCTGGGCAGTCCAAGGTTAACCTTAATCCATAACACTAAAATGTCAATTAGCAATTAGTAACTACTTGGCCTTTACTTTCACTCATCCCGATTCTTCGGGATGATTGCTTGGTTGGGTTATCCGAGCGGTAGGCTCGATGTTTATGGAAATGGGTAAGTTAGCCTGGCGAGCCGAAGGCTCGAAAGGTAGTTATAACAGACAGGTTAGTCCAGGGAGCCAATAGCTTGGGAATTCATGACTGCGTGTGCATAAGGTGGTATGTTTCGGTATTTGATGGTCGTTCACACCGACGTCGATACGATGACTCATCAGGTGTGGTTTACACTTAGCTAAGGAAAATACTGGCGGGTCTGTCAGCATTAGTATGTGATGACTCTAGTGTGTCCATTAGAGGCGTACATAAGGGCTCGGCCTGTTAGTGTGGATACCCGCCTAGGAGTGGGGTTGCCTAACCCTCTATATCTGTTAGCCACTACAGAGGCTGTTGGGAGAAAAGCTAGCTTCCAAAACCGGGGAACTAAAGGTTTGTGCGCATAGAGTCGTGTGTGTGTTGCACTTGTATGAACATAACAAATCTACATAACATAGCATATCATGTCATCACCATACTTCAACCCTTACCCCTAATGTATAAATTGTTATAAGACTTTTTATAAGTTAGGCCTTGCAAAAAGGCTCCATAGTTCATAAGCTTGTATGGGCATGCTAATAAGCTATTTTTACTTTCCTTATGGTTATCTATAACTTTTCTTCATGCTGCACTTTACTGTCTTCTCTTTACTGCTCTCTTACTATAGTATTTCTAGCTAGCATTTCTTTTTATAGCACTGCGAATATTACAATATAACTGCTAAATTAGGTCTACTGTCACCTGCTCTTGTTTACTCTCCACCATCATAGCTTTCGTATCATTCCTACCGCATGGTGCCTAGGAGCCACTCGGGGAGGTGTGGGGGAAATCTGGCTTAGTATTTTGACTTTCTGTCGGTGGACCAAACATTTCAGGGGCCCTGGATGGGAGACAGGGAGTAATAGTTGGAGATATAGCACAAGCGGAGTGCAGTACACATGGAGGTGGGCCAGTCTACCATAGGAGCATAAACTCCAGGATTTGTGAGTGATTAGTATATTTTGCTTCCGGGAGAGCATTGTAGTGAGGCTATGATGTACCGGGCATGAGCCCGTTTATCTTTGTCATTTTTGTTTCATTTCTATGTGGATTGTGCTGTGTTTCATCTTTCTTATATTACATGTGATTGTGGACTTATACTTATTTGTTCTAATCATAAACTTCTATTTCTTAGGTGATCGTTTCTGCCGGCAGGATCAGCCTTTTGTAGTGGCAACCTTCCGGAGTGTTGGTATCACCGAAAATGGCAATTCAGTGAATAAGACCCCAGAGGAAAATAAATGGGGTCTAAAACCTTTCAGTCCTATTCTTGTTAACTCTTGATTTTTGTTATAAGACTAAACCTTTGTGGCTTTCGCAAGTGATCGGGAGATCCCCCTTAATCAGCTTTTTGACGAGTCCAGGGATTCCACCGCTACCCTGGATCTCGCCAAGTCCAATGCTCTTGCTTGTCAGAATGAGCCGGGCGCTTCTTCCCCACCTTGTGTCAGGAAGCAGAAGCCCGCCGCTCCTTCGGCCCCTTCCAAGAAATCCAAACTGTCCCAGATGGAAAAGGGTAAGTACGTTGCCGAGAAACCTGCCGAGACCCTCCCCCCCCCCAAAACCCAATCTGTCGTTGGAAAAGCAGATGTCGATGGGCTAGTTTCTGCTATCACCAAGACGGTTTCCGCCAAACCTATGCTAAAAGTGCATCGAAACCTTGGCCTCAGCGAGAAGTACCGAGATGAAGAGGGCCAGCCTCTGCTCCGGTGGGACCCAAAAGGCAACCGGTCTCGATCTCGTCGCTCCTCCCCTCATCGATAGAGCAAGACACGACCAACGACGAAGCCTTCATACTTGATTTCGGGCTTTACAGCCAGGTAGACGCTAGTATATAAAACCGGGAGACTACCCGTGATCTTGCCCACGAATGCGTTCGATCCCAGTTGCATGCGTTCGAGATCGCGCACCTGACTACGCTCCGCAGCATCAGTATCGAGCAAAACCTTATTGAGGCGCTCAAATAAAGGGATCACGTCACTGCTAATGTGGCCACCCTGAAGTCCGATTAGGCAGCTTCCCAGATGCTTCTCGCCCTTCGCCCAGAGGCCGAGGTATGTAAACCTTCAAAGGTCTCCCGTATTGCGTCAATTTCATGTTAGTTCTAACCCCAAATTCCTCACATGATTCTTCCCAGGCCAGCTCTCGCATGCGCGGGAGGCTGCTCTCCGGTGTGAGATCACTCTACTGAAGGCCGAACTCAAAAAAGCGAAGGAAGCCAACGTACCGATTTCGCCGCTCGCCCACCGAGAAGGTCTTGCATCATGAATACTCTAACTACCAAATAGAGGTGAAGATGTTGGAAAATGCCCATACAGCCTCCAGGACTGTGATCTAGGTGCTGCGAGAGTCAGTGTTCTTAAACAAAGATGGGGAGAAGCATACGGGATGCGGGATCCTACCCAGGTTGTATAATACCATCCTAAATCCTACGGGAGAGGACGACTCATCAAGCAGAAGCGGATCAAGCTCCTCCTCCTGCGAGGACGAATCTACCTCTAGTAAGAAGTCTGGCGGCTCTTCCTGAAGACTTTCCATCTCATATTTTGCCTTGTTATTTTTTCTCTTTTTGATCATCTATGTAAGGGGAGAGACCCCCAAAACTATAATTTATTGAGATAGTAAAGTTAAATCCTCATTTTCGAGCTTTAGCCTACGCCTTAGGCTCTTAGGTGATGACTGCAGCCTGTTCACCGAATAATTCGAGTATACTTCACCGAGAAGTGTATGCTTATATTGGCATGCCGAAAAGCCATACCAAGAAACCCCTGCAAAGATTTAGATGCAGAGATGGGTCTACCTTTCCTTATCTCTACTCAGGATAGGTTCCAACTATTTGAGAACCTGTTGGTGAAGAACTTCATAATGCTCGTCATGGGCCTAACTCCCCCATTAGTTAGATGAGATCCTGACAACGGGAGCGTCTCCAGATCTGATTATTCTAAGCAATTTGCGTCTTACCACCGAGCGAGCCTTCAAATCTGCAAACCTTTTTTCATTTCCCCCATGCGAGCCTACGACCCTGCTAGCTAGTGAGAGCCTAGACAGTGGGTCTACTCGGGGTCGAGTGCGCCTTCCAGCCCTACCAACTAATAGAAGCCTGGACAACGGGATCCACTCGGGGTCTTCCCTTACTCCCCAAGAGAGCCTACGACCCTACAAGCTGGTGAAAGCCTGTATAGCGTGTCTACTTGGGGCCGAGTGCCCCTTCCAGCCCTCCAGCTAATTGAAGCCTGGACAGCGGGATCCTCACGGGGTCTTTCAAAATCGGAAACCTTTTTTCCTTTCCCCCCAAGCGAGCCTATGGCCCTGCCATCTACTGAAAGCCTAGACAGTTTGTCTACTCGGGGCCAAGTGCGCCTTCTAGCCCTATAGCGGGATCCTCTCGGAGTCTTCGCTTACCCCCAAGCGACCCTACAACCTTGGCTTCTAGTGAGAGCCGGGACAGCGGGTCTACTCATGCCCGAGTGCACCTTCTAGCCCTGGCAGCTAATAGAAGCCATGACAATGGGATCCTCTCGTTGTCTTCCCTACCCCCAAACCAAGCCTACGACCCTGCCAGCTTGTGAAAGCCTAGACAGTAGGTCTACTCTGGGCTGAGTGCGCCTTCCAGCCCTGCTAGCTAATGGTATTGAGACGGGATAATGGGATCTACTTGGGGTCTTGCAAACCAGAATCTCTTTGTAATCTTCAAAGAAAAAAACATGAGTCAATTCAATGAATTCATTATAATAGGATGTATCTTCTTAACCCCAACAAAGTGTAGTAACGCTTCAGATCGTCGCCACTCCATGTATGGCTCATAGTCACCACCTCCACATTCTAGAGGTGGTAGCCTCCCGACCCCAGGGACTTTTTAACTATGTAGGGACCTTCCCAGTTTGTATTGAGCTTCCCACTACTACCGACCTTCTTCAGCATCAACTTTCTTCAGGACAAAATCTCCTTCTTTGAATTGCTGGATTCTGACATGTTTGTCAAAATACTTGGCAATTCGCCGCTTGATCTCTTCCTGCCTGATAAAAAACACATCTCAAAGCTCTTCCACCATATCCAGCGAGATCCGTAGCTCCCCTTTATTTTCTTCCCTCCATTCCTCATCTTCTCCACTGGCGGCTACGACTCGTGATGATCGAACCTCCAATTCTACGGGCAAGATGCCTCACACACGTGTGAAAGCTTGAAGGGGGTTTCTCCAGTGGCCATGTTGGTTGTTTTCTATAGTTCCCACAATAAGGAGGGAGCTCCTCTACTCAACTCCCGCTCAAGTTCTCTACCTTCTTCAAAAGTAAGTTTACGATATTTTGTTGCCCGCCTCTACCAGGCCATTGCTTCTTGGGTGGTGGGTGGAGGCAAACCTGAGGTCAATCCCCAATTGGGTGCAGAAGTTGATGAATTCTTCGTTGGTAAACTAAGTTTCATTATCAGTTATAATGGCTTGAGGCAAACCATGTCGACAGATGTTCTCCCCCATATAAAGTTTTTGATGACCTGGGAGGTTACATTGGCCAACTCCTTGACCTCCAACCATATTGAGAAATAATCAGTCATCACTAGAAGAAACCTTCTATGTACTCTTGACCGGAAATTCCCAACCAAATCCATCCCCCAAATGGTGAAATGCTATTGTGCCATGATGCTTTGAAGCCTTTGGGCGGGCAAGAGTTTGAGGGGGGTCTAGAGCTAGCATTTTTGGCACATCCTTGCAAACTCAGTTGTATCCTTCCTCTGGGATAGCCAAAAGTACCCCTGCCTGACCACCCTTGCCTCCAAAGTCTTGCCTCTTGAATGACTGTCTCATTCGCCCGAGTGCAGTTCTTCAAGAATCTGCAGGATTTCCTCCTCCGCCACGCATCGTGTTAGAAGCCATGACAACATATTCCGATGCAACCCTCCTTCGTGCATTAGTTAATGTGCTGATTTGTGCCAGAATACCTTCGTATCTTTGGTACCTTCAATAAGTTTGCTGGTAGTTAAGAAAGTTACAAAGGGATCCACCCACGAGGTCTATCGATCCACTTTTATCTACTCTCCCTCCTCGATTGCCGGGAGAAAAAACTCAGTTAAAGTTCCTCCACCTCGGGGTACAAACTTAGCCAACTGATCGATTGCTGAACTCTCATCCCTAGGGACATGTTGGATCAAGAATGTACGGAACTTGCAGACGATCACCCTTACCTTGGATTATTATTTCATGAGGGTAGGCTCCCTAGCCTCATACTCACCCCTGATCTACGACTTCAACACCAATGAATCCGTGAACACTTCGACATCTTGTACCCCGAGCTCCCTGTCTAATCATAGTCCTGCTATGATGGCGTCGTATTCTGCCTAATTGTTGGTGATAGGGAAGTGCAAGACCACTTCCTGTAATATGGTGACCCCCAATGGCCTTACTAGCACTATCCCTCCAGCTAGAGAATGCTTCCACGAGGCTCCGTCAACCAACATCTTCCATGCATCCTGCGTCGGCGGCTTCACACCTTCTACCTCAACGACGTAGTCGTCCAAGAAATCAGCCACTACTTTTGCCTTAATGGAGAGTCGTGGCATTAAACAAATATCAAATTTTCTTTGCTTGATGGACCACTTGGCCAACCTCCCCGAGTGCTCCACTCCTTCAAAAATATTACGTAGGAGATGGACCATCACACCCTTGATTGAATGGGTCTGAAAGTATGGCCTGAGCTTCCTAGCTTATATGACCAAGGAGAAGGCCAGATTCTCTAGGATGGATAACAGAGCTCAGCATTCTTTAAGATTCAGCGGACGTAGTAGAAAGGTAATTTCTTCTTTCACTCTTCCCTAAGTAGGATAGAGCTTATGGACTCCACCCCTGCACTGAGGAATAGAGCTAGATCCTCCCCCTCCATCAGGCTCTAAAGAAGCGGCGCTTGGGAGAGCTGACCATTCAATTCCCGAAAATCCTCCTCATATTCCTTCGTCCACTCGAACAACTGGTTTCCCCGCAACACCTTGAAGAAAGGTGAGCATTTCTCCCCGGCCATGGATAGGAACCTACTTAGCTTGGAGAGCTTACGCGTCAGATGCCGAACCTCCTTAGCATTACGCGGCGACTCTAGCTCCATGATAGCCTTTACCTTATCTGGGTTTGGCTCCACCCCTACTGGGGTGAGGAGGTGACAAAAGAACTTTCCTCGACTATCCCCAACGACACACTTCTTGTTGTTAAGCACATCTTGAACTTTCTAAGGGTGGCGAATATCTCTTTCAACACTAATATATGTGAACCTATATCACTACTCTTCATCTTGAGATCATCTACACAAACCTCAATATTTCTACCCCTCTGACTTTGGAAGACCCGGTTCATCATACATTTGTATTTAGCTCGCGGGTTCTTTAGCTCGAAAGGACATCATCTTATAAAAAAAGCATCCCTCCCTCGTGATGAAGGAGACATCCTTGATGTTGGGGGATGCATGCAAATCTGATGGTAACCTGAAAAAGCATCCAAAAAACTCAAAATAGAAAAACCAACGGCTAAATCAACAAGCACGTCGATCCGAGGTAGGGGGTTGCAATCCTCAGGGCACAATTATTATAATAGAGAAACGTCTACACACATACGCCACATCCCCTCTCCTTTCTTTACCATTTCCACTTTTGAGTCCCAGCCTGGATACTGGATATCCGAGATACAACCTGAGTCATGAAGCTTCTTGACCTCTCCGCGGATGGGCTCCTCCATCTAGGTGGCGATGGTCCTCATCTTCTGGAGGATGGGACGTATTGTGGTGTCCAAATTCAGATGGTGACATGCCACGTTTGCATCAGTGCCCGACATGTTGTCGTGATCCAAGTGATGATGTCGATGTTCTTTTAGATGCACTCCCGCATCCTCTTCTGGTCTTCAGGGCTGAAGCCACCGCTTATCCGCACACTCTTCGTCTTCCCTGCCTTGTGAAGACCTCTATCTCCACGACCTCTTTTACCGGTTCCAACGGGGACCGCTCTTTGCCGCTCCTCAACTCCTCCTCTTGACCAAACACTTCCTCCCCTCCTAATTCCTCCACTTCCATCGCCTCCTACAGGCTCTCCCTCGACTCAACTTCTCTGCCTCCCTGGGCCTCATCCCCAGCTTCTCCCACTCCCTGCTCCTCCTCCGCATCTTTCTCTCCAGCCACTCCCAAGCTTGCTTCTCCCTCCTCTATAACTTCCTCCCACATCGTCATCTCCTTTTCCAACTTCTCTATCTCTTCCATCTAGGATATGGTGTTGATGGCAGTCATATAGCACTGTCTTGCCACATTGGGATCTCTCCTAACCCTAACCTGGACTCCTTTACTGCTAAAACTGGCATTGTAGCGACTCGCAACATCAACAATGACGAACTGACAGTTCCTCGATACTCCCACCAACATCACGTGTAGTCCCACTCCTCCCTAAACTTCCTTCTTCGCCCCTGAGAATCTGAACAACGGTTCGTCTGACGCCAAAACCCTCTGGGCCTCCACCTTCATCTCATCGAACGCCTTCTTGAAGATCATATTCACAGAGCTTCTGTTGTCCACCAGAATCCTGGAGACCATGAAATTCCCTATGGCCTTCTGGATCACCAAGGCGTCACAGAACGGGTCTTCGTTGTCGGGCATATCCTTCGATGAAAAAGTGATTTTTTTCCCTCCAAGGGGGGGGGGGCTTGGGAGGCCACCACTCGAATATTTCACCGTATTTAATAACTAATCAGAGTAAGGGAGAATGTGTGTCGTGATGCCATGCTAGCAGGGAATAACTACGGGCACTCAGGCAAAACTCCTACTAGACTCAAAAATAGAGATCTTTAAGTGATTTAGCGAAAATCCAATTTAAGGCATTTAACTGTATCCCTCGGCTTGGTGGCTCATCAAGTTCACGAAAGAAAATAGTTTATACGCTGCGAAAAAAAACTTCATTCATGAGATTGAACATCCTACATGAGTGTAAACGTCCCCAAAGGACAACTCATTCTATGCAATACCCTAGATTTATAATAGTAGTAAAGATAGCTTTTACGGTAGCTAAATATAACTGGTTAGATTTTTAAATTATGCAATGCATGAAGTAATAATAGTAGATTTTATACTTAAAAATACCTAACATGCATTCCTAACATTAATTATCCTAGAGAGTAAGTAATCCATCACAAAGAAAACAACTAGCAGCTAGCAAGGTATCCAAAACCGTCTATCCTGTGGGCATAAATAATCTAACACGAACCCATATAAAACAAAAGTATGTCTGAACTAAGTAAGCAAACTAAAACAACAAACTACCTCGCTATGGCGAGGTGAAAACCACAACCAACACTGCTTCCCAGAAACTCCAAAACTAGCTCCACTATCTTCTACTGCTCTGAACCTGAGGTATTCCAAAGACAGGACACCTAAGCAAGAATATATAAATGGTTGCAGAAAAATAAGCCAAGTTAAATAAAAGTCAAAAGGGATACCAACCCAAGACCAAAAGTACCTAAGTAAAGTACAAAAGTAAAGCATCAAATAGGAAAAGAACACATATGTGAATCGTCACGTACATCATAAATACACCATATGCACAAGGCTATAAGGTAAAAAACATGAGTAAATCATAAGGAATAAATTGCATAACCTTTATTAGGCACCTGTGGTCGACTCTACCCAAAAACACGGGCGAGGTGATCACTCAACTAGACACAAACTCACGAAAATAATATCTGTCTAACTGCAGGGGAGACTCATACACTCCACCATGCACCGTATATGCCAAAAAACCTGGTAGACTTCCACAAGGTACTAATAAAGGAAACAAAATTGGGTAGGTTGTTTCGTCCACTAACTCCCGCAATCAAGAAAACCCAAAAAAACAACACATATATCTTGATACATAGCACATCAGATTCTGCTAGACGTTTCTAGATTCAAGACGCGTTTGATAAACCTCAGGAATGATTTACAATCATAGATAAACTTGAACGCGTTTAACAATGATAAATAAGGCGATTAAAGCCATAGATAAGACACTTTAAGAATGATTAAATGTAACCTGACAAGATTGAGTTCACCGTGACAAAATCTTAAAACATCAAGTGATCATCAAGAAAGGCTAATCATAGCAATAACTTGGAAGACAAAAGTGCAGGAAGTTTTAAAGAACAAAAAACTTAACAGTTACGATCAAAACGGACAAGAAGAAACGAGCGTAAACCACCACTTGGCTTGGTTTTACCGAAAAAATCCTCTGAATCACTCCACATCGCAGATCGGGGAAAAATAAGACGGGAGGAGTCAAAATCTGAACAAAAATGGCCGAAATAAAGGTTAGGGACAAAAAACCATAACGAGAAAACTCAAAAAAATGGAAAAGTTTTACCACGATGGCATAGCTCTCAGCGAGGGCTTTATAGATCTATACTCAGTTGAAGATTTCGAGCAACGGAGCACCGTCGGCAGCCACCGGAAGATTCACGAACGGGAGGGAGTTGCCGCACAGGTGGTTTCGGTTCGGTCTAAATCGTGAGGAAGAAGATGAAGTTTTCTTTCTAATTATCTTAAGTATCCGAATATATATATATGTATGTATTTATAAAAAGTTTTGTCTAATGAGGAAAAAACGGAATATTTACGAGCGGGTGTGCGGAAAACAAAAATATAGGTTTAGGATGGCTTCAAATCAAAAAGTGCCCAACATGAAAGTTATAGATATCGTCGAGACGAACAAACTTTATGATAACCTGTGTTTTATATGACACCGTTTTGACCATCAAAATGGCGTCTGAACGGAGACTGGAACGAGACTCTCGAGATGAATAGAACACTACACGAGAACTAAAACAGGACTACTCGAGAACAAAAAATTCAGCACTCGAGAACAAGGAAGCAGCACTACTCGAGTACTAAAGCATTACTCGAGTACTAAAATACGTTACTCGATAACTAGAGCAGATAAACTCGAGAACAATCCAACGCTACCCGATAACAATCCAGACCACTCGAAACAAAAATTGCATGAACAGTGAATTTTACAAATATATCCAAAAAATTAAAGTACAGAGATGAATAGTAAATGACACTTTTTAATAGTGTTTTAATATTAAAATAATCATATTTATATTTTTTTGAACAAGGAAACACGACTTCAAAACAGAGGCCCAAACACACGCCAAATTAAACAAAACTCATACCGTAAGTGAACATTGACGCTACAAACCCAACGGCGAAGTCTAAACCAATATCCGACGAGCCATTCATGAGATATTAATTTTCAAAGTTTACGGTGAACATAAATTCTACAAAACTTTGGAAAATTGCCGAGGCCCGAATATAGCTCGATAGCGACGAAACTTGACAAGCAAGTCCAAAATTATATAACTTATTTTCCAAATGCAAAATTTTCCAATTATAACCTGAATTCAAGAATTTGGCTGACATGACCGAACAGACGTTAAAATGCCTTAACGGCGTTGCACCGTCAAATCGACGTTAAAAGTAACGTCATGACGTCATAAATATGATGATACCAAATCAAATAAAAATAATCGAAAAATCGGGGGCATTACAGTCACTCTCCCTAAAATGATGTTTCTCCCGAAACTTAACACAACTCAAAAACAAACCATAATGAGAAAATCAAACACAACCAAAAACATAGATACATACCATAAACTAAGAGAAGAGGTACGAATGAGATTCCCTTATCGCCGATTCCAATTCCCACGTCGCACTCTCGACGTCTTGATTTCTCCACAGAATCTTGACCATATGGATGGTCTTCCTCCGCAATACTCGATCTTGAGATTCTGAAACACGGACAGGTTCTTCCACATACCAAAGGTTGGGCTGATTCTGGGGCACCGAGTCATGGACTTTACGACCATTACGAACACACTTCTTCAACTGGATCCCATGGAACACATCATGGACACCATGTAAGGTAGCAGGAAAATCAAGCCTATAAGCTGACACACCGATGCGCTCAAGAATTTGGAAAGGTCCCACATACTGGGGGTCTAACTTGTGGTTCCTTCCAAACCTTTTAACACTTGGCATCAGAGAGACTTTCAGAAAAACAAAGTCCCCAATGGCAAATTCCAGATCGACCCTTCTCCTATTAACATACTTCTTATAATTCTCTTTTACTACACAGAGCTTCTCTAAAATATGAGTTACAACACAATTCATCTCTTCAAGGGGTTCCAGACATAGCAATGACCTCTCTCCAACCTCAGACCAAAACAAAGGAGTCCTACAATACCTCCCATACAAGGCCTCAAATGGGTACATTTGTAGACTCTCTTGTTAACTATTATTGTAAGCAAATTCCATGAGTCTGAGATGCTCATCCCAAGCGCCACCGTGATCCAATATGTAACACCTGATCATATCTTCCACGATCTGATTCACCCGTTCCGTCTAACCATTTGTCTACGGATGATAAGCGGTGGAATAACTTATATCAGTACCCAACCCGTCTTGTAAACTCTTCCAAAAGCGAGACGTAAATCTGGAGTCTCGATCGGATAAAATGCTAAAGGGCACTCCGTGTAATCTGATGACCACTTCAAGATATAACTCAGCTATCTTCCTCATAGAATACCCAATCTTAAAGGGAACAAAGTGAGCACACTTTGTTAATTTATCGACTATTACACACACAGAGTCATTCCCATGAGGAGACTTCAGTAGACCGGTGATGAGGAGTGGTAATAAGATGCAGCTCAATTGGTGATTCGGAGTGGTAATAAGACTCTCTTATCAAGGTTGCGGGTTTGAAACCCCCTGGAAACAACCTACCGCTGCTAAAAAACAACCGTGGAGATTTGGTTGGGGTGCAATGGGCCTGCAGGCCTTGATTTTTAGGCTTACTACCAAAAACTGGCCCCAATGAGAGTTTAGACCCTGGGGTGTAGCTAACACCTACTTATCCAAAGCCCAAACTCCTGACCAGACACAGGGAACAATAAAACCGACCCTAATCTATAGCCCAGTGGTCCCTCCACTAACCTGGAAGATCTCATAGCGCTTCCCGTCCTTAGCCAAGTGTTGAGCTAAGGATACCTCAAAAAGCGTTGTAAGAATTTGGAAAATGAGAAAGCTTGTCTTTTGAGGTATCCTGTCGGTCTATTTATAGATTTCTAGTATTAGGTCTACCAACAACATATACCTCAAAAAGCGTTGTAAGAATTTGGAAAATGAGAAAGCTTGTCTTTTGAGGTTTCCTGTCGGTCTATTTATAGATTTCTAGTATTAGGTCTACCAACAACATAATTCCACTATTTAAAAAGGCTATATGTAGCCAAAAAGGGTTTGCTAACAGGCAAACTCCGTTGTTCCGAAGAGCTAAATGTAGAACTCCAAGGGTGTCCAAGTAATTTGACCTCTGGACCCTACTGGGCAGAAACCCTTCCACTGATCTATGTGGGCTTCCTGCACATCTAGGCGGAAACCCTTCAGCATGCCTTGTCAAAAGGCCAAAATCAACCTGAGTGCGAGTTTGCCAACCCCAAATGCCTGCTTTGATAAGAGACATGACCAAGTCCAATAGCATTGAGTGCATTGCGTGGAAAGAGTTCACTGAACGTCAACTCTGAGGGCCTCCCGCTTACCTGGGAGGAAGCCTTCTCGCATGTCCCAGGCGGCAACCCTTCTGCCTATTCTTCTTTCCTGAACCGATTATCTTAAAGCCCACTCAAACCTGTGTCCCAAGCCCTTAGATCCTACTCTATGAATATGGGGTTGTACAAGCAGGTGTTCGCGAGTTCGCTTTAGGTACTCGCATTATGTTTTAAATTTACCTGCTTTTAACTTCTCTTTTAGAGAGTTTAGCAGGTTTTCGCGAGTTCTCTTCATGTACTCGAATTTTATTTTAAATTTACATGCTTTTAACTTCATCTTTACACAGATTAGCAGAAGTTCACGAGTTTACTTCAGGTACCCGTGTTATATTTTAAATTTACCTGCTTTGAACTTCTCTTTTGCAGAGATTAGCAGGTGTTCACGAGTTCACTTCAGGTACTTGCATTATATTTTAAATTTACCCGCTTTTGACTTCTCTTTTGTAAAGATTAGTTGGTGTTCGCATGTTCACTTCAGGTACTCACGTTATATTTTAAATTTACCTGCTTTTGACTTCTCCATTATTGAGAGTAGCAGGTGGTCGCGAGTTCACTTCAGGCACTAGCATTATATTTTAAATTTTACTGCTTTTGACTTCTCATTTCATGAAATTAGCAGTGTTCGCGATTTAACTTCTAGTACTCACTTATATTTAGGTGGGGTCGCTATAACGCCGCTAATTTTTTGATTTTAATTTAATTCCCGTAGTGGCGTAATTTTGATGTAAGGGCATTAGGATAGCATGTGTTTGGCATGTGCCATTGTTAGAGCCTTGTTTTTGCTCTTTAGGTTTTCAGTATGGCTGGGTTTAGCCTATTGGCAAGATTCCCTTGCGAGCCAGGTCTGTTTTGGTGACTCGGTGGAGCCTTTTTTGGGAATGCTTGTGTTTTGGCTTTGGGAGTTGTTTTCCCGAGTTTTATTTGTTAGATTAGAGTTTCTATTTCGTCGTTAGATTCGTAGCATCGGTATTTAGCTACAGTGTGATTCTCGTAAGATTTCGAGTTATTATGGATTTCGGATCGTTTTGGATTTATTGATATTAATTGTAATGTAATATTGTGCTATAATAATTAATTATAAATATATATATATATATACATATAAAATCAGGCATTAGGTCACGTGGTTTCTATTCATCATCTTCCCCAAACCCGAGCAACAGACGTTTCGTGAAGGGCGGACGGTGCGAGCTTTCGGTCGACGTTTTAGAGAGTTTTGGTGGTCAGTTCTAGCGATTGAGAGGAGATTTGGAAAGATCTCATCGAGTGCTTCGCAATAATGGTATGATCTTCCCATTTCCCTGATTTTTGTTAGTTGGGGTTTGCTGTTTTTACCTCCTTTCTCCTCCAAAAGTTGCAGGAAACGTTGCTTAGGGCATTTTACAGCCGATCCTTGTTGAGGTGCGAGCGGCGGCGTTCCTTCGAAGGTTTAAGGCATGTTGATATTTCCCCCTTGCATGTATGTTTCATACTTGATCTTTCTTCCCTTTTTGTCCTTCTTAAGAGAATAGGAGTAGTATAGGTCGATCATGAGAAGCTCTCATTGTTAAGGGTCCGATTTTCGGCAAATCCATAGAAACTAGATTTAGTGTTAAGGAAAATTCTACAGGTATCAGTTATCAATTCGCCAAATATAGGTTACGGGAATCGGCTGGTATAGTAGTTTAGCCTAAGTAGAAATTGGCGGGTATCGAGTAGAAATTCGGCAAGTATCGCCGAATTTGGATAAGTAAAATTTGGCGGAATTAGGCAAGTAAATTCGTCGAGTATCGGTAGCCAAGTTCGTCGGGTATATGTTAGAAATTCTAAATATATCATTATGTCCATTTCAGCGAGTTAGGTAGTTATTCGCTGAGTATGTTAAGGATTAGCTAAAGGTAAATTCGGCGAGTATCACCTAATTTTCGTTAAGTCGTTTTCGACGAGTATCGCTATTCCATTTTGACGAGTATTAGGGAATTCGTCGAGTATCGTAGTTTGACTAAGGGAGATATGCCAACTAATGTAGAAATTCGTCGGATATCATCGTGTAATTCATTGAGTATCGTTATGGTTCGTCGGGCATACTAGCCGAATTTGGCCAGGACTTAGAATTTTTTGCTGTTTTTGGCCCGATTCGTCGTGTCTGGTCCTTAGAGTGGTTTTAGGACTCGTTTAAGTTTTTATTTGGGTTTAGACTTAGAATTTAGTTAGGTTTGATGTTTCTTCGGCTATGAAGGTTGGTAGTGGATAAAGGACTGTCAACTGGATGTCGGTTTGTAGAGCATTACAATCGGTGGTTGTTTGGTCTCTATTTTAAGAACTGTTGGTTTGGGTTGGGACAAATGGTCACCACCATAGAGCCTTCTTTTTCTTTGAGTCATTTGGGTCTAGGATCCTTGTATGGGACAATTGGTCATCGACTTCGGCCCTATAAACTTTACCAAGTGTTAATGATCCACGTTCTCAAGCTGTTTTGTGCTCAGTTTGATTCATAGATAAGTCTATGCTTTTTATGTTATTCCTTGCAAATATTGTTGAAGCATGGCTTCATTCCGCACTTGGTGCATTTATCCAATTAATCCATTTATTGCAGACTTTTACAGTACTTGTATTTATTTGGCTAATAAGCTGTGTTTTTCAGCATTTCTTTTACTCGGGTTTGGTAAACCCTTCTTTATCTTGTATTTATTACCTGATTAATTCCCTTTGCCACTTGTATTTTCTTGCTGAGGTGTTCTTCTTTTGAATGCCTCAGGTTCAGGGCAATAACCGGTTGAGCAGCTAGGTTGGTGTTGCTAGTGGACTGCTGTGTTGTAGAGGTTTTCCTTAAGTTTATAAGGTAGTGTTTGGTTGCTTCTTGTTAATACAGACATACATGCTCTCCAGTGGGTACGTGTCATGTTGTTGACGCCCACTGGTGGTACTCATTTGGAATGCTAATTACTTTGCTAATTTGTTAGTTTTCCTTTTTTTGTGGTTGTTTTTACTTGCTCTCTAGGCATGCTTTATGCTAGGTTTCATGTTAGTTATTTTAACTTATAAAAAGCATTTCTACTGGTACTTCATACATGTCACCATTTTAAAACCAAAGTCAGTAATTTCCATGCTAACGTAAAGACTATTTCTTTACTTATAATAAATCTAAATTCTTACAAACCATGAGTCATCCTACGGGGATGTTTATACTCATGTAGGACGTTAAATCAATCTAATCAAAGTATTTCAGCAGCGTATAACTATATTTTACTCGTGGACTAGTTGATCCACCGTGCTGAGGGATACAACCATCTAAACTTAACTGGTTTTTCCCTTAATAAACTTATGAATTTCATATAAATAGTAGAGGTTGGAGTCTTGCCTGAGCGTATGTAGTTATCCCCTGCATGGCGTGGGATCACGACACATAGTTTCCCTTAGTCTGATATAACTTTAATGCGGGGAAAACTAAAATACAGGTTTAGGATGGCTTCAAATCGAAAAGTGCCCAGCATGAAAGTTTTAGATTTCGTCGAGACGAACCATCTTCATGTTAACCTTTGTTTTATATGACACCGTTTTGAAACTCAAAATGGCGTCAGAACGGAGACTGGAAAGAGATTTTCGAGATGAATAGAAGACTACACGAGAACTAAAACAGGACTACTCGAGAACAAAAAATTCAGCACTCGAGAACAAGGAAGCAGCAGTACTCGAGTACTAAAGCATTACTCGAGTACTAAAATACATTACCCGATAACAAGAGTAGATGAACTCGAGAACCAGCCAACGCTACCCGAGAACAAGCCAGACCACTCGAAACAAAAATTGCATGAGCAGTGAATTTTACAAATATATCCAAAAAATTAAATAATAGAGATGAATAGTAAATGACACTTTTTTATAGTGTTTTAATATTAAAATAATCATATTTATATTTTTTTGAACAAGGAAACACGACTTCAAAACGGAGGCCCAAACGCGCGCCGAATTAAACAAAACACACACCGTAGGCGAACACTGATGCTGCGAATCCAACGGCGAAGTCAAAACCAAAATCCGATGAGCCAATCATGATATATTAATTTTCAAAGTTTACGACGAACATAAATTCTACAAAACTTTGGAAAATCGCCGAGGCCCGAGTATCGCTCGGATCGCGATGAAACTTGACGAGCAAGACCAAAATTATTTAACTTAATTTCCAAATACAAAATTTTCCAATTACAACCTGAATTCAAGAATTTGGCCGTCATGACCGAACAAACGTCAAAATGCTTTAACGGCGTTGAACCGTCAACTCGACGTTAAAAGTAACGCCATGACGTCATAAATATGATGATACCAAATCAAATAAAAATCATCGAAAAATCGGGGGCGTTACAGTCACTCTCCCTAAAATGAAGTTTCGTCCCGAAACATAACACAACTCCAAAACCAAACCAAAATGAGAAAATCAAACACAACAAAAAACATAGAGACATACCAGAAACTAAGAGAAGAGGTACGGATGAGATTCCCTCATCGCCGATTCCAATTCCCACATCGCACTCTCGACGTCTTGATTTCTCCAAAGAATCTTGACAGTAGGGATGATCTTCCTCCGCAATACTCGATCTTGAGATTCCAAAACATGGACAGATTCTTCCACATACAAAAGGTTGGGCTGAATCTGGGGCACCGAGTTGAGGACTTGACGACCATTATGAACACACTTCTGCAACTTGCTCACATGGAACACATAATGGGCACCATCGAAGGTAGCAGGAAAATCAAGCCTATAAGCTGACACACCGATGCGCTCAAGAATTTGGAAAGGTTCTACATACTGGGGGTCTAACTTGTGGTTCCTTCCAAACCTTTTAACACTTGGCATCGGAGAGACTTTAAGAAAAATAATGTCCCCAATGGTAAATTCCAGATCGACCCTTCTCCTATTAACATACTTCTCATAATGCTCTTGTACTACACGGAGCTTCTCTCAAATATGAGTTACAACACAATTCATCTCTTCAAGGGGCTCCAGACATAGCAGTGACCTCTCACCAACCTCAGACCAAAACAAAGGAGTCCTACAATGCCTCCCATATAAGGCCTCAAAAGGGTACATCTATAGACTCTCTTGATAACTATTATTGAAAGCAAATTCCATGAGTCTGAGACACTCATCCCAAGCGCCATCGTGATCCAATATGAAATACGGGATCATATCTACCACGATCTGATTAACCCTTTCTGTCTAACCATTTGTCTACGGATGATAAGTGGTGGAATACCTTAAATCGGTGACCAAACCCTCTTATAAACTCTTCCAAAAGCGAAACATAAATCTGGAGTCTCGATCTGATACAATGCTAAAAGGCACTCCATGTAATCTGATGACCACATCAAGATATAACTCAGCTATCTTCTTCATAGAATACCCAATCTTAAGAGGCACAAAGTAAGCATACTTTGTCAATCTATCAACTATTACCCACACAGAGTCGTGCCCACGAGGAGACTTTGGTAGAATGAGTTCACTTCATGTACTTGCATTATATATTTAATTTACTAGCTTTTGACTTCACCTTTGTAGAGATAAGTAGGTGTTCAGGAGTTCACTTTAGTTATTCGTGTTATATTTTATTTTTACCTTCTTTTGACTTTTCTTTTGGAGAGATTAGAGAGTTTTTGTGGGTTCACTTCAGGTACTCGTGTAATATTTTATATTCACATGCTTTTGACTTCTCTTTTATAGAGATTAATAGGTGTTTGTGAATTCACTTTAGGAACTCACATTAGCTGCGGGCCTACTCCTCGAAAGATTTAACCAACTCCAAGGCCATCAGCTGCGGGCCTACTCCTGACGTACTCGCTTTCCGACTCAAGGCGTCTGCAACCATGTTTGCCTTCCCTGGATGGTAGTGCATGGTATACTGGTAGTCCGACAGAAACTCCACCCAACATCTCTGCCTGATATTTAACTCCTTCTAGGTGTCGACGTACTTCAGATTCTTGTGGTAAGAGAAGATATCGCAGTGAATTCCGTAAAGGTAGTGTCGCCAGATTTAAAGAGCAAAAACAACTGCCCCCATCTCCAAATCGTGCACGGGGTAGTTCTGCTTATACTACTTCAACTGATGGGAGGCATAGGTTATTACATGCCTGTTCTGCATCAGAACGGCACCCATCCCTTGATAGGAAGCATCTGTGTACACCTGGAATCCTTCATTCCCTGACGGAAGAGCAAGGATGGGAGCCGAGGTAAGACGATCCTTCAGCTCCTGAAAAGCAGATTCGCATTATGGTGTCAAAATAAAAGGGGACTTCTTCTTCGTCAGAGACATAAGAGGGAGGGCAATCTGAGAGAACCCCTTTACGAACTTCCATTAATAACCGGCAAGTCCTAAGAAACTTCAAACATCCGAGGTCGACTTTTGTGGTGGCCAATCCCGTACTGCGTGGACCTTTGCCGGATACACTGCCAGACCTGCTCCACTGATGACATGGCCCGGAAAGGCCACTTCCTCTAGCCAGAACCGTCACTTACTGTATTTGGCATACATATTATGCTCCCGCAGCTTCTCCAAGGTTAAGGCACGATGTCTCGTGTGCTCCTCTTCCTTCCTTGAATAAATAAGGGAGTCGTCGATTAATACGATAACGAAGACATCCAGATACTCTTCGAACACCCGATACATCAAGGTCATGAATGCGGAGGGTGCATTCGTGAGCCCGAAAGGCATCACGGTAAACTCGTACAAAACCTATCTGCTGTTGATGGCCGTCTTTGGGATGTCCTCCTCCCGAATGCGAAGCTGGTAGTACCTCGACCTCAGATCCAGCTTTGAGAACCAATGGGCTCCCTCCACCTGGTCAAATAACTCGTCTATCCTTTGTAAGGGATAAGTATTCCGAACCGTCAACCTGTTCAGGGTCCGGTACTCTTTATACAGCCGAAGGGTTCCGTCCTTATTCTTGACGAATAACACCGGAGCTCCCCATGGTGAAGAGCTAGGCCGAACTAACCCGGCCTCCACTAACTACTGAAGCTGGCTTCGAAATTCCACCAACTCCTTTGGGTCCATTCGATAGGGAGCTCTGGATACCGGCTTAGCCCTCGGTATAAGCTGAATTTGGAAGTCCTTCTCTCGGTGCGGGGGTAGCCCTGGTAGCTTCTCCGAAAATACGTCGGTGAAGTCTCGCACTACTAGAATATCTGAAATGGAGTCCTTGGCCACAACCGCCTTAAGAAGGACCTGATAAACTTCTTCCCCGTGCAGGTGGGCCTTAACGGCCTGCACAGACGATAATAAGGTACGGGGTGCTGGTATAATACCTTCGATGACAATGATGGAGTCGTCGTGCCTAAAAGTGATCCTCTTCGCCATGCAGTCGATTTGGGCATGGTTCTAGCACAACCAAGTCATGCCCAGGATAAGATAGTAATCTGGCATCTTCAGGATCGTCGCTGGTACCTCAAATACCATCCCGTCGATCTTCGCTTCCATATTGCAATGAGCAGAGGTCATTATCTCTGATCCCTCGGGTAGGCACACCCTCATCATCTTCCCGGTGAATGGCTCCACACCTGCCAGTCATTTCACGAAATCCTCTGACACGAATGAGTGCGAAGCACTGGTGTCGAAGAGCGTGTGAGCGGACATGCTGCTAATGAAGACTATGCTTGAGGTAATTAAATGTCTTAGTATTCTTGTTATAGTTGTCTTCTCTTAATTTCTAACTAGGTTATGTCTAGAAAACTAGTATTTAGGAAGAAAACTTTAAAAGTACTGGCATACCTGCGATAACTTGCTCCGGGTTCCGGGGCTATGTCAAGTCTGGAGCAAACACTTGCTCCCTCTTTGGCCTGTGGCCTCGGTCTTGAAATCCTCGTCCTCGATCATGTCCTCGTCCGCCAAACTGTCAGGGAGGTGGGGCGCCCTGATGTGCTGGTGGGGGTGCTCGCCTCTTAGGGCAGTTCCTCTTGATATGCCCCGGCTGATTACACTGAAAGCATACCGGTGCTTGCTCTACTGTCCTTAGCATATCCAGCATCTGTAAAGGCTTGAGAGCCAATACCCCCTGACTCCTCTACTCCTGCCTAATCTCGTGATGAGGTTGATCCCTATTCCTTCTCTCCCCAATAACCTGGCCTCGAGGACGGTCTCTACGACCTCTAATCACTGTATCATCAGCCGGTCTCTTCCGGCTCTTAAATGTAAGCTGATCCGCTTCTCTCTTCTTAGCCATCTCCAGAATCCTGTCCAAACTCCCCTCTGAGACGAAGAGGAGGGCATGTCTCATGTCGTCTTGCAAACCCTTGTAAAACCTCAGGGCATAGCCAGCATCGTCCTATTGATAAGCATCTGTATAGCGGGCCAGGTGAGTGAACTCCTGATAATACTCCACCATAGTCTTGTTCCCCTGCCTCAGTCGCAGGAACCTATCCTCCAGCTCGTCCCTCGACGACTGAGGTATGAAATGTCCCAAGAGCGCTGCTCTGAACTCCTCTCAAGTAATATTTGTGCATTCCATACCCGCAAAGGTGGTGTCCAGCTGTGACTTTCACCACCTCTTTCCATGTGACTCCATGCAAGAGACCGCCAAAGCAACTGCCTCCTCAGTGGGGCATCAGATCCCGTAAGCATCTTGTAAATGGTATCTAACCACTCCTCAGTGCGTACTGCTGATTCCATCCCCAGGTAGGATGGAGGGGAAAGTCCCCGGAAGACGCTCATCCAGTTGGCCCCGGGGTTTGGCTGTGGAGCCAGGGCTTGCTGAGCTTTGAAGGCCTCCAGAATGGCCGTCAGTGTTTGCCCCATCTCCGTAAGCTTGAACGGAGCTGGAGCCGGCAGAGGCGGGACCATATTCGGAGCCTGAGGGGTCCCCTGTTGTGATGCTTGGTTCGTCGCAGGCTACAAGGAAGAATTCCATTTGTTAGAGAGCGAATGAATGGAATTTAAGAAGGGGTAAGATGCACTTTCACATGCGATTTCCCTTATGGGCACACCACTACTTCCGCTGCTAGTTTGTCTACAAACTATGCTCGCACGGGGGTGGCCCAAGGTTTTGTGGAGTACTTCTCTTCCGATCGAGGTCTGCCTCTAAAACCACTTGTAAGACCCCTTTTTTTTCTTTTTCAAACAAAGGGGTCTTAGCCCAGAATTGCCGCTTTGCGGTGGCACCGACTCACGGGAAGGCCGCCACTACAAAACACCAATTATGCCGACCTTCTTCGATCACAAGGAAAGATAAGTAAGTATACATAAAATGTAAACAGGTCCACAGAATCACACATATAGAATGAAATCACATCTAGTCCATCAATAATATCAAATAGAAGTACTGCAAAGATCATTT
This sequence comes from Platanthera zijinensis, assembly GCA_039513925.1. Taxonomy (NCBI): domain Eukaryota; kingdom Viridiplantae; phylum Streptophyta; class Magnoliopsida; order Asparagales; family Orchidaceae; genus Platanthera; species Platanthera zijinensis. Next base: position 144,231,531 of record CM077093.1, on the reverse strand, counting down.
CAGAAGAACTATAAAGAAACGGGCTCGAGCCCGATACCTCAAATTCCTCACTACAAATCACTCATCGCGGAAGCTATAAAAATACTAATCACTCACGGAGCTGGTCTTAGGTGCACCGGTGCTAGACTGACCCACCTCCATGCGCACCGTACTCCACTGGTGCTGGTCCCTGGACTGCTGGTCCCTGTCTCCCAACCGGAGCTCCTGTAATGTTGTGGTTCGAAAACCATTAGTCATAAAGTCTAAGCCCTATCATCACCTACCCCTACTCCCACGGCTCCTAAGCACCGATCGGAGAGGAGGAAAGGGAAGCTACAAAAGTGGAGAATAATCAAGCAGATTACAATGGAGCTTGTCTAACAACTATCGTGGTGTATAAACAACTATCTAGAATCAAGTACATCTAGCAATTCTACGGTAGTGAGCAGTAAGGTAGACATGTGGTAAGTAGTATAACAAAAGAAGACAAATAGAACATGTAAGTAAGAAGCAAGTAAGTAAGTAAGTAACCTTAAGTAAGTAAATAAGTAAGTAAGTAACCTTAACTTATATGAATTCTCATACAAACTTATAAGTTAAGGGGTCTTCTACAAGGCTCCCATCGTATAAAAAGTCCCATATCGATTTATACGTTGGGGTGTCGGTTGTATGCAAATGTGAGTGTAGTGATATGCTATGCCATGACTCATGCAAGTGCAACAAACGCACACGACTCTATGCGCACAGACCTTTAGTTCCCCCTGTTCGGGCAGCTAGCTTCACTCCAAGGAACCTCCGTACTGGCAAAACGGAGACAGTGGGTTGGGCCCCAACTCCTAGGCGGGTATCCACACTACCGGGCCTAGCCCTTCCGTATACCCCTTGAAGAACACAACTTAGAGTATCCGCGTACAAGTGCTGGTTATATCCACCAGGCTTTCTTTGGCTAAGTGTCCCACACCGCCAAGCCGACATACCGATGTCGGTGTGAACGACAATCAAATACCGAAGACCCATAACCTTATTCTATACTCAAAACCCTCAAGTCCTCGGCTCCGCGGACTGTCCCGTCTGTGCATCTACCTTTAGATCTACCGTCTAAATGGCAACCAAACAAACTTATTCTACCTCCCTATCTACCGGGGTGTTTGAAAGTGCAACCCTAGTTATACTAGTTGCGCTTTTAGCTTATCATTCCTACGGTTTACGTTAGCCTAGGACTGCCCCCGATATTCCCCGTGAAGGGCTCTCAAAGGGCACTAGGAACTATGATGGTAGCATAAGCCCACCGTTCCCTTTCGCAAGGCACTTATTGTTATTGGTTGATACCCATTACCCGATCTCTTTTAAATTACTTTAGATCTAGCCCTAGAGTATTAAGACTCTTCCTCTCCAACCGGGGTGGACGATCTTTCGTCGTTCCCGAACACCACTTAATACTAGCCAATCTCACACACTACCCATCCTGACTTCCAATAATGAACTTAATTTGACTTGCCCTATCCAAACCAGCAAACTACCAAAATTCCATCTCCCCAAGTTCATTACCCACTCTAGTTCAGTTTCTGTGGTTTTACAATATGCAGAACATCCTAAGCTACATGAGGTATATAAGGGGAGGTACTCCAAATTATCTTCCAAATCTCCTATAAAATTTACTGGAGGTCTATCATGACATAATTAGCCTAAATCCAGAAATTTATAATTTTCCAAATTAATCTGATATTTATTTAATTTTCCCAAAAGATTGGCCATGGGTAATTTTAAACATGAACTACATGATCTCCTTAAGTAATGGACACCCAAAAATTATGATCACTAAATAACAGCAAGGTTTCATCAAATACTAATTTTCAGGATTTTATAGAAAGTATTTAGCCTCTAATTAATTTATCTATTATAATCTCATTAATCCTATGTAAATAAGATGTACTGAAATTACTCATTATAAAATTATAGAAAAATTACTGAGTATTAATATGGTACAGAAAAAGTCATTGTGCAAAGATCATAATTTTACAGGCTTGCTAGACATCAAAATAGATTTAACTAAGTTTTCATGGGAAACAACACTTAATGAAACAAGCCTTAGAATTAAACTTCTAAAAATTTCATAAAAATTCACAGAGCTTTAACATCATATTATAAGTTTTCAGCCTAAAGTTCATCAATTTCCAGAAAGTATTTCCTCCATAATAAATTTCTAAGCAAATAATACAAACTACTACATTGTTAATGAAGTACCCAAAATAATGATCCTAAATTCATAATAAAATCTCTAGAGCTTGTACTAACCTTAAAAACTAATCTACCCAGATCTCATCACTGTTCTGTGAGTTTTAGTGATATTTTCTATCTCTACAAGTTTTGTGCCCTAAACTAGGGTTAGGGTTTTGAGGGGCTTATTTACCTTAAAATCCATTTAGATTTCTACGAGAGGATTCTAGCTACCCTATAATTCTATCTACCAAGTTTCAAATGATAACCAGGTCATTTGACCACTTGCCCTTCACAGGCCACCAAGGTCCATCCTTATGGTTTCGCCTTGGTTTCTAGGGCAAATTTACCCCAATCCACCTCAAACTCCATGAGGGGGTGCTAGAGAGAATTCCAAGTCAGTGGTCAAAATCTAATCCTCTGTTAAGGTGATCTGACCATTCAAGTCTCAAAGTGCACTTTTTACCTAAGACCCCTTATTTGGGCAAAACTTAGGTTTGTTAATTTCCAATCTAAAACATCTCCAAATGAGATTAAAAATTATAAAGAATCTTATGATAAACCCAGGGACCACAAACCAAAATTTGGGAGGGTTTGGAAATCATTAAGCCATCTAATTAATTTACCCTAGGATTATTAAATTTTTCTAAAAACATTCGGAAACCATTCTCCAAAAATTTCCATTTTTGGACAGGCCCTAGGAATATCTAGGGTAGGCTCCCTGCCAAAATTTCAGATCATTTGGTCAAAGGATGAAGGGTGGGCACACATTTTTGTCTCTGCCTAGCTCTAGGTCTAGATCCCACCAAGAGAGGTGCCCTGGTAAAACAAGTTGACCAAATTGACCAAACTCAATTTTAAAATATAGTAGACCCATAGGGCTACAAATTCCAGGTTGGTCATTTCTTCATAAAAAGCCCGTAAGTATTTTTCCTAATTTATCTAAAGTGGCTGTTATTTTAATACAGAAAAATGCATATAAAATAAAAGATTAATTAAATGCACAGATCTTGAAGCAGGATCTAAGGGCCCTGGCATCGTCTTCCTCCACCAGCCAAAGGCCACAATTTGCCAGACCTAGAGCTACTTCCAAGCGCAGCCACCGACCATCCAGCCTCCTCCCTGGCCGGCCACCGCCACCACCACCTCCGTTGAGGTGGTGGCTATCGACAGGCAGCGACACGGCCGCCGGAGGGGCTTTTTCCGGCGAGCCCGAGAATGCAAATTTCATGGAAAATCCATGAAAATCAAAACTCCAATTGGGCTCAATTGAGCCCGATTCTCAACCCTATTGAATCCTAAGATCTATCCGCAGAAGAAGAGGGAGGGGATGACCTTGTTCGTGGGCTGGAGGCGTGCAGACCATCGGGATGCCATTGGTACAGTTGTGGCGTCGCCGGAATTCTCAATAGCAGAGTGGGAGGCTCGAAAACTTCAGGTAAAGGCTTGTAAAACCTCCTCTTGGGCCTCTGAGGGTGTTTAAAAGCTTGGTCAAGGAGGGGGAACGGCCAAAACTTAAATGTCCATTATTGGTCCATTAAAGCTTGGGTCGGCCATGGTGGATGGGGGCTGAAACGGCTCAATCTAGCCAAGCTAACGACTGGAAACTCCTCCTCTTCCCTAGAGGAATTGAATCCAGCCGAAAAGGGAGAGGGAAAGGGCTGCCCAGGCGTCAGGTGCCATTACTGGGCATGAAGGCCGGGGCTCGGCCATGGCCGTAACTGCTCCTTTTGCAAAATCGTCGGTCCACGAGGAAAGCATGACCGGTCAACTTAATTTAAGTAAGACTTATTAGGTCTTAATAGGAGAAAACAACCCACTCCCTAGACCGGCCCGGTTGAGCTGAACCAGCACCCAGCCAAAACAAATCTGTCAGAAAAGACTAAGTAAAATGGCGTTGAGTGAGCTCTGCTCACTCAATGCCATCCTTGCTAAGGCATTTAGTGAGCTCTGCTCACTCAATGCCATCCCAGATACGGCGTTGAGTGAGCTCTTCTCACTCAACGCCATCCAGAATGGCCTCAAGGACTATGGCATTGAGTGAGCTCAACTCACTCAACGCCATCCGGATTATGGCGTTGAGTGTGCTCTGCTCACTCAATGCCATCCAAAATATTCCCTTTTAAACGATTGTGTTGAGTGTGCTTAGATCACTCAATGCCATCCAGATTATGGCATTGAGTGAGCTCTGCTCACTCAACGCCATCTAGGCAACACCAAATGGTGTTGAGTGCAGTCAGTGCACTCAACGCCGTTCAACTTATGGTGTTGAGTGCACTCAACGCACTCTACACTATCCCGCCTGATAGATTACGGCGTTGAGTGAGCTAAGCTCACTTAACGCCATCCAGTCTACGGAGTTGAGTGAGCTCAACTCACTCAACCCCAACCAGACGACATCAGATGACGTTGAGTGCAGTCAGTGCACTCAATGCCATTCAACTTATGGCGTTGAGTGCACTCAACGCACTCAATTCCATCCCGTTTTAAGGATGGCATTGAGTGCAGTCAGTGCACTCAACGCCATTCTTCCTGAAAGATAGCATTCAGTGCAGCCAGTGCACTCAACGCAATTCTACTTATGGCGTTGAGTGGACTCAATGCACTCAATGCCATCATGCCTGAAAGATGGCGTTGAGTGCAGTTAGTGCACTCAATGCCATTCTACTTATGGCGATGAGTGGACTCGACGCACTCAACGCCCGAGTCCTAAACTTATTTTATGCAAATTTGACCCACTATTTGCATACCAAGGTGATTTTTACCTTTCTTCCTAAGCTCCCTTGGTATTTTGGGTTTCCTAGGGTTTTGTCGTGACCTAGTCATGGCAAAACCACCCCCCGGGGGGTCTAGCCGGAAATGGGATGTTACATCTTGTAGTATAGGCTAGCCCGAGTTCTAGTGCTACCGCAAGGCGGCTGTTCTGGGCATAAGAATCCACTCATGTCGTGTTCTGTGTTCCGGGAGTGGGGTCTTACAACCATACCATGGATGTTTCTTGTCTCATCAAGATTATTACAAAATCCTTTCATTTTATGGAGGATTGCTTTGCCGCCTTGATTCAACCAAGTATCCAAATTTGATTCCAGCTTCTCAATGTTTACTTGGACTTTAATCAGTCCATTGTTTATGTCCTTCTCCACCTCTTCTACTTTATCAAGTAATTTCTTCAAGGAATGATCAAAGTGTGCTCTATTCTTAGCAAGAATTATTTTAGTAGACTTCAGCAGAGAATTATCTAAACAGTAACTGGGAATAACCTCACCCAATGTTACTGGAGTGAAATGAGCCGACATTATAAGAGCACCTTTCGCCTCTAGGACAGGGGGAAGCAACTATGCTTCTCCTTCCTCATCAAAAACCCCGAGAAAGTTTTCCCCCTCAACTGGATCACCTGGCCTTTCTGGAGCATCCAGCTTCTTAGGAGTCTGGGCTTGAGAGCCACCTAGAATGTTGGCAATCCTTTGCTTGAGATCAAATATAGCCTTATCAATCTCTTCTAATTGAAGATTAGATGATTGGTTCAATTCTGCCTCACTCAAGGTGGAAAGATCTTCCTGGACACTATTTTCCAAATTAGCAGTAGTAACTTTTTCATCATCAACATCATTATTACAATCATCAGTATTTTCCTCAACACCAACATCTTCAACAAAATCATCATTTCCATCACCATCATCATTAAGAATAACTGTGTCTGTAATCACTGTCTATATAAACTCTGTAGTTTTTGTAATCTCTGTAATTACTTGAGCTTGCTCTGGAGAGATAGGAACATTTGCAACAATCACCGAGGGAAGTGTCTCCCCCTTAGCAACTGCACCAGAGCTCTCAGGTGCTTCATTAAGGATAGGAGTTTTGGATAATTGTCCGCGTATGACCTAGTGGTTTTGTGATCCATGAAAGGTGGAACGGGACGGTAAACAAAAAACCTTTATAATGGGTTCAGGACAAAGATCCTAAGGTGTTGGGAGTAGAGTACATTGATGACACTGACATTGATTAGGTTGATCCGAGATCACATGCTACAAGCTCAGAGTCGGCAGGCAAAGTGCTGTGATGCGAAACATAGGATGGTAATATTCCAAGTTGGTGATAAAGTCTTTTTCAAGATTAGACCGATGCATGAGGTCACATATTCATAGAAGGAAGTGTTGGGTTTTTCTATACTTCATAACACTTATGCGTAGGGGAATAAGGAAAATAAGAAAACAGTAAAAGAAATAGATCTTGAGATGAATCTTGATCACGAAGTAAAGTTGCTGTAAATAAAATTTACCTTTGCTCAACCGAGAAGCTCCATGAAATCTGACGGACACTAGCGGTTGAAGTTCCGAGCATAGAATTGTGTTCGCGCCTCTACAGGTGATCCCCACGAACAGGATAACAATAAGACTCTTATCACACAAGACCTAGATTAGAGTAAAGCACACCACGTCTTCACAGACTGCTAGATCTGCTCCATTAGAGGCGGCGATGATGAGCGCCAAAAATAGGCTGAGGAACGATGACGGGATCGGAACTTTCAAAAATGATTTTTCTCGACCTTTTTCCTCTCGGGTTACTATCGCACTCGGCTTATGGATTTTCACATGATAAACCCTATGAAATCTTCTATTTATACTCAAAGGAAGAAACAGGAGAGAGTCATTACTATAGGGAGACTCGTAATACATGTAATTTATCTCGATGAATCAACACTTGACTCCACGAAGCATCAAATGATCTCAACGCACTCAATGCCAGCTGTGTGGTCTCAACACAGAACTCGACGAATCAGCAATTGAATCAAAGAAGCGTCGAGTGTCCTCAATGCACTCAATGCCACCACACGACGAATCAACACTTGTCTCGATGAAGGGTCGAGTTTTCTCAATACACTCAATGCCAGCACTCGATAAATGAACGCATGACTCGTTGTAGAATCGACTGGTCTCGACGCACTCAATGCCTGGCTGAGTAGACTCAATGCACTCAATGCCTGGCAGTGGGGTCTCGACGCACTCAACGCCTAGTAGTGTGGTCTCAACACACTAAATGCCTGGCAGTGTGGTCTTGAAACACTCAATGCCTAGCAGTGTGGTCTCAACACACTCAACGCTTAAAAGTGTGGTCTCGACGCACTCAATGCCTCATAGTGTGGTCTAAAGACACTCAACGCCTGACATTGGTGTATTAATGCAATCAATACCTGACAGTATTAAGTCCTTTCCTCATCACATATGAGTACGAACAACATAATCCATTCCTCTAATTTCTCGAAACGCTCTTATGTGCGACCCTGTAGGCAAATATTGTGTTTGTAGTGAGACTACATGTTTGATCACTTCCAGATCACCTTGGTAACACCAACAGTCTCCCACTTGATCTTAAAAGTACCAAACAAAAGCTTCACAAACAATGAGAGGCATCTAGCAATGCATCATTACACTCCAAGCAATAAGAGTTTAAAACTCAAAATATATTGTGACCAATGTATCAGTGTTGTCAGGTCCCTTTGTCACTTACATCCGAATTGAACTAGAGGTATAGACCATATCACCCTCATAATTGTTCAATCCACATTTCCTAATCTACAATGGACTTCCAGAAATCGGTGAGTCCAATATCATATATTGACTCAATCAAGCAGGTCCATGCATTTCTTAGTCCCATTCAATCAAGGGGACCATGGATGCAACCCCTGTCATATGGGAGGACAAATCAAATTTCTGTCCACACACAAACACCCAAATGATTCGTAATATATCAAATAAACACCTTTATCATCCAAATTTTTCAAGACTGGAATTTTGATAGCATTAAAGCAAGCTCTTCCTCACTTGATGAATATTGGTACTTCAGGTCAAAGGACCACAAATACTATTGCCACTTGAGCCATACTTGTGATAGGTTCATATAACAATCTACAAATTATTCTCATGGTGGTTCTGTCTAGTACAACTTGTTCCATCATAAGTACCCATGTGATGACTTGATATCACAATATCATGATCTGGGAGAACCGGTCATCTGTCAACACACATGCTAGTCTTAATGTATCATCATCATCTTAGCTTCTAAGATGACACGCCGGCAGGGACCATTTAAGAATGAAGCTTTTAAAAACATAGGCTCTTACATTCAATTCACCACTTGACTCCTATGAAAGCAAACATTCTAAGGTCATTTATTACGTTAAATTAATCAATCATAATAGAAATGAGTTTACAAAATAAAAGAACTTGAAAATATAAAATTGAAATGTATAGTACTCTATTCATCAAATGAATTATTACAACTGACAAACATATAACCCATAAGACTCCTACTAGAGTTGATCATTCAGGTACATAATACCCATTGATCTAACATGACCATCATGCTTTCTCTATGCGAGAGGCTTTGTTAGTGGATCCGCAATATTTTCTTTAGTAGGTACTCTATAAATGTTCACATCTCCTCGATCGACAATTTCATGAAAAAGATGGAACCGCCAAAGTATGTGCCTGGATCGCTGATGAGATCTAGATTATGAAGAAAGTATAATTGCACCGTTGTTGTTATTGTAGAGAAGTACAAAACCAAAAATTATAGGAACTACATCTTACTCACAGATGAATTTAATAATCCATACAGCCTACTTCACTACATTTGCAGCAGTGATATACTCGGCCTTAGTTATGGAATCAGTAATTGTATCCTGCTTAGAACTCTTCCATCTAACATCTCCACCATTTAGGAAAAATATAAACCCTGGCTGATACTATGAGTTGTCCTTATCAATTTGGAAGATATCATCATTGTAAGCCTTTTCAATGAGTCTTCCTCTCCGCCAAATACCAATAACGTATCCTTAGTCCTTCTAAAGTACATTAGGATATTCTTGACGGTTATCAAGTGACTATCACTGTGATCAGTCTGATACCTGCTATCATTCTCAAGGTATAAGAGACATTGGGTCGAGTATATATCATTTCATACAATATTGATCCAATTACTGAAGCATATGTAATCATCTTCATGTTGTCCTTAACTTCACAAGATTTATGACACTGGTCCTTAGAGAGACTCATACCATGAGACATGGGTAAGAATCCTTTCTTAGACTCAAGCATGTTGAACCATTTTAACACCTTCTCAATATATGTACTTTGGGTCAATCCAAACAACTTCTTCGATCTATCTCTATAGATCTTTATATTAAGTATATAAGTCGATTCTCCGAAGTATTTCATATAAAAGCAGTTCCCTAGGTTGTTAAGAGGGTCGGTTTGTCATTCCCGATCAGTAGTATGTCATCAACATAAAATATCAGGAAGACAATAATGCTCCCACTAATCCTCTTGTAAACTCAAGGTTAATCCTCATTCTTAATAAAACCAAACTCTTTGATATTTTCATCAAAATGAAGATTCCAACTTTGAGAAGCCTGTTTTAACCCATAAAAGGATCTCTGCAGCTTGTATATTTTAGTGTCATCACCTGGAGATACAAAACCCTCGGGTTATGTCGTATGCACTTCCTTAAGGAGGTTTCCATTTAGGAAAGCCATTTTGACATCCATCTTCCAGATCTCGAAGTCATAATATGCAGCAATAACAAGCAGAATTCTGATGGACTTAACCATAGCAAAAGGGGAAACGGTCTTATCATAGTCAACACTATGAATTTTCTTGAAACCTTTAGCCACTAATCACCCTTTGAATATCTGTACATTCCCATCCATGTCAGTCTTCTTCTTGAAGACCCTCTTGTACCATATGGGTTGTACACCTTAAGGTGGTTCAACTGAGGTCCAAACTTGGTTTGCATACATGGAGTCCATTTATAATTTCATGTCCTCAAGCCACTTCTCAGAGTTCGGTTGACTCATAGCATCTTGGTTGGTTGCAGGCTCATCATCATGATCCATAAGCAACACATTAAGTATTTGAGACATGGAAAATTCATATCTCACAGGCTCAAACCTTGGCCTACTAGATCTGAGTGGAACTTGTGTTTCTTGAGCAGGTTCTCTAGCTATAACATCTTATAGTCATTGCTAAGATTTTAATTCTGATTCATTCACTATTTGTGGTTCTTGAATTTCTTCAAGTTATACCCTAGCAGTCTTCCTACTTAAGAACTCTTTCTCAAAAAAGACACCAGTCCTCGCTATAAACACTTTTCCCTCAAACGTTATGTAGAAATACTGCCCTTTAGTTTCCTTAGGATACCCCACAAGATAACATTTATCCTACTTGGATTCCAGCTTGACAGGTATTTGACGTCGCATGTATGCCTCACAAATCCATTTCTTAATGAAAGACATACTAGAATGCTTCACAGTCCATATCTTATATGGTGTCTATAGAAATGATTTCATTGGAGCACGATTTAGTGTAAAAGTAGGAGTCTCTAAAGCAAAACTCCAAAACAAAACAGGCAAATCTGCATGACACATCATTGACCGTACCATGTCTAACAGAGTACAATTCCTCCGCTCATACACACTATTATGATGCGGTGTTCTGGGTGGAGTGAGTTGTGATACAATACCACATGCATTCAGATTATCACAAAACTCATTACTTAGGTTTTCACCACCTCGATAAGATTTGAGAGTTTTAACCCTCTTACCCTGCTGGTTCTCTACTTCATTTTTTAACTCTTTTAACTTTTCAAAGATTTCGGATTTGCACTTCATAAGATTCACATATTTGTATCTACTGAAATCATCAGTAAATGTAATAAAGTAGAAGTACCCACCTCTAGCCATAGAACTTAATTGTCTGCATATATTTCTATGTATTATACCCAAGAGATCATCAGCCCTCTCATTGAAACAAGTGAAATGGACTTTAGTCATCTTGCATAATTAACAAATTCATATCTCTTAAATGATTCTTAATCAAATGAGTCTGGTAGTCCATCTTTATGGAGCTTGCATATGCGTTTCTCATTTATATGGCACAAAAGACAATGCCTTAGGTAAGTAGAGTTTGTGTCATTTGTTTTTAGTTATTTAGTATTTTTTTATTATAGATCAGATTTTCTAAGTTTAAAACATATAAACTATTAAACATTTGGGCAACACCATAACAAACATCATTGATAAAAATTGAACACCAATTGTTCTTAATATTAAATGAAAATCCTTTCATGTCAAGACATGATATGGATATAATGTTTCTAATTATGGAAAGAATATAATAACAATTATCTAGTTCTACTAAAAGTCCACTGGGCAAAAAAGACGGTAAACTCCCATGTCATTGCAGTAACTCTTGCTCCATTGCCCATATGCAGGTCTACCTCCCCTTTACTAAGCATTCTTTTCCTTCCCAGTTCCTGCATATTTATACAAATATGATAACCACATCTAGTATTCAATACCCAGGTTGAGGAGCAGAAAGGTTTATCTCGATAACATAAATACTAGAAGCAGAATTCATACCTCCCTTCATTTTCTGCAGACACTCAATATAAGAAGTACAGTTCCTTCTCTAATGACCATCCTTGCCACAGTGGTGGGATTTTCCTTCCTTCGCCAAGACTTTCTTCTTCGGTGCTGAAGATTTGGGCTCAAGTTATTACTTAGGTCAAACCTTAGTCTTCTTGTAACCCTTATCCTTTCCCTTGCCTTTATGCACAATTAGTATGGGGCTAACAGGCTTGGCCTTCTTCATATTGATCGCGACAGTTCTACACATGCCTATGAGCTTGGGCAGTGTTTTGCCAATTTAATTTATATTGTAATTTATGACAAATTGCTCGTAACGGTCCTACAAGGATATAGGATCAGGTCTATAGACAACACTTAGCCCAGAGAAAACATAGTATTTCAAGGTTATCTATATACCCAATCATCTTGAGCATGTGAGTCCCTACTAGATCTCTAGCTCCCATCTTATACTGAAACAATGCCTTGGTGAAGTCAAACCCCTCTTGCCAAGCTTGCCCTTTAAATATTTTCTTAAGGTGCTGGTAAATCACCTTTAAACCCATGTTCTCATGTTACTTCTAAAGCTCAGAGTTCATGGTGGCATGCATGAGGAATTCGACATCTAAGAAGTCTCTTGATACTTCTTATAAGTATCTTTATTAGCTCAGGACACATTCTTGATTTGCTCATTAGGGGAATCCTCTTCAAAGACATAGAGCTTATGCTCTTGCCTCAGAAAAACTGTCAGGTTTCTGTACAAGTCAAAATAATTTATCCCGCTCAGTTTCTCCTTCTCATGGATATCTCTGAGGGATAGGGTGGAGTGAGATCCACTTGACATGGAAAGTATACGAGTATATATGCAAAAAAAACTCAGTACTACATTTCAAAATACATTTTTTTTTTCAATTAGGACTTTAATTAAAATTACTCCCACTATTTTAATCAAACTGATAACCCTGAATATCAATTCGGAGAGTTTATACAAGCTACTCTCTTAGTGGACAAGATCCTTATTTCACCAACTCCATGAGTCAGGTTTGGCTTTTCTCCCACAATGTAGTTATTTAGGTATGCAATGCTTGCTGATAGCATCATTATGCAACTCATGTATGGCTGGTGAATAAATCTTTATTCGTATCCATTAAATGGTGCATGCCAACCATATTCCCATGGGCACATAAATTTTGAGGTCACCCAGATTAGTTTGACCCAATGTCGACTATGGGATATCACAATTATCCGCTCGCATCCTTTCAAAGATAGATTAATACACCTTGCTTTGGTAAGCCAACACTTCATCGATCGAGGCAGAAAGAGTGTCATCCATCGAAAGGCATCCGAATACTAAATACTGGATAAGGGATTTTAAGTTAATTGATTAACACTAAATCATGGTTAAAAATTAACCAATGTGCACATTCACAAAATAAAACTTCAAGCATACACAAGCCAAATGCATCCCAGATGTGCACAAGAAAAATCATCAACACTTGATGAACTGGGCAAAATCTGAACCACTAGAACCCATCTAAATCTTAAGATTTACATGCATTGGACATGAGCAACACTAACTCAACTTACACAGTAGAAAAGCTCGTCTCTTTATGCGAGATTCAAAATCTAACACACTTGGTTTCACAAACAAATAAGAGCGACGGTTACTGTTAAGGAGAAACAGAGATATCATAACGAAATCAAATTTGTTCTTAGCAGGGTTCCAAGAATAGATTTGGGCATTTAGAACACTTCTAAATTTCCAGATCTACATGCAATAGATTTAGCAACTTCTGAAATAATGATCATTGCGCAACCTACCTTTGATACCACTATTGGGTTTTTCTATGCATCACAACACTTGTGCGCACCGAAATAAAGAAAATTAGAAAACCCCCAAAAAATATATCTTGCGATGAACATTGATCAAGAAGTAAAGTTATTATAAATAAAATTTACCTTTGCAGGATTGAGTTACTACTCAATCGAGATGCTCCAAGAAATCCGGCGGATACAGACGGCTAGAGTTCTGAGCGCAAGAATTGAGTCCACGCCTCTACAGATGATCCACACAAATGGGAGAACCCTTTGACTCTTATCACACAAGATCAAGGTTGGAGGAAAGCACTCTGCATCTTCACATACTGCTAGATGAGCACCAGAAGAAGCGATGGCGACAGGCGCCAAAAACGGGATGAGCGACGACAACGGGATCGTGAATTTCGGAAATGATTTCTGTCGGCCTTTTTTCTTCTCAGATTACAGTCTCACTCGGCTCACGACTTTTCGCACAATAAAACCCTAAGAGATCTTCTATTTATACTCAAAGGAATAAACATTTGAAAGTTGTCGCTATTGATATACCTGTAACACATTGAGTTTATCTCGACGAACAACCACTTGACTCAACAAATCTTCGAGTTTTCTAAACGCACTCAATGCCAATTGTGTGGTCTCAATGCACAACTCGATGAATCAACACTTGACTAGATGAAGTGTCAAGTTGTCTTGAGGCACTCAAAGTAAGCACTCGATGAATCAACACTTGAATCATTGACGCGTCGAGTGGTATCAGCGCACTCAACTCCATCACTCAACAAATCAACACTTGACTCGATGATACGTCGAGTGGTCTCGATGCACTCAACGCCGGGCTGAGTTGACTCAACTCACTCAATGCCTAGCAGTGTGGTCTCGATGCACTCTATGCCTGGCAGTGTGGTCTCGACACACTCAACTCCTGGCAGAGTTGTCTCGACAGACTCAACGCCTGGCAGTTTGGCCTCAACACAATCAACTCCTGGCGGTGTATTCTCGATGCACTCAACGCCTAGCAGTGTTGTCTCAACACACTCAATGCCTAGCAATGTGTTCTCGATGCACTCAACACCTGGCAATACTAAGTCCTTCACTCATCACATATGACTAAGACATACAAAATATAATCCTCCAATTTCTTTAAATGCTCTTATGTGCGACCCTGTAGGCTCATATTGCATTGGCAGTGAGATAACATGTTTGATCACTTGCAGATCACCATGGTAACACCAATAGGAAGAAGCTCAGCCCGCGATACATGTGGCCTTATACTATATTGGACAAGAGCGGTCCCTTGGCTTATAGGCTAGAACTACCGCGAGAATAGAGAACTTACACGATGACTTTCATGTGTCTTCCCTTAGGAAGGCACTACTTCAGCCTGAGCATTTTATCACCACTATATCTGGCCCTGTGGCTTTTTATAGATCTATTCCGCTAGATCCTATGAGGGTAGTTGATACTGAAATAAGAAGACTGAGGCAAAAAAGTGTTGCTTTTGTAAAGGTCATATGGTCCAACCATGGGATGGAGGAGTAAACTTGGATGCCTATGGACCTTATGCATCAATGATACCCGGAGTTGTTTGCCTAAGGTAACTTTAAACACAAACCTTGTATACCTCGTACTTGTTAATCGTAGACTTAACCAAAATTTCGGGGATGAATTCTTTTAATTTATTTATAGGATTTATAACATCCCATTTTTACCTAAACCCCACGTGCGAGTTCTGTGTCGCCTTGAGTGGATTGTAGGCCTGGATGAAATGAGATAAATACTAAGTAAACCCGATGAACCCTTCGTGTTGTCTCAACAAATCGTCAAATGATCCAGACAAATCGTCGATATCCCTTGATGAATGGACTTGGCGAAATTCATTCGTCCTATCTTTATTACTTACTCGAAGAACTTATTGAAAGGACTCGTCGAACTAATTGAAATGACATAACAAATTATAAAAAGGACTTGTACTATTCAAAAGAACCCGACGAACCAACCTTGCTGTCTCGACGAATCGTTGAATGATCTCAATGAAGATTCGGGAGCACTCGGCAAATGACTTAGCGAATATTATACTTACTATCTTGATTAATTGTCGAATGATCTAGACGATGCTTCTAATACACTTAATGAATGGACTTGGAGTCAAATGCTTTTGCGTGCTGACATAAAGCTTGAGGCCTTAGATGAACTGGCGGGTTGAACCATTTCGGGAACTGTTAATGCGGCTTATTTATTTATGTATAATATGTACGGTTCAATTAGAGAGTGACACATGGCATGGAAACTTTCAACCCTAGATCAAACTGGTCGTTCCTTATTAGGGATCATCCGAAACTTGTCTTCTTCACTGAGCAACTCACTTCCTTGGATGAATGAAGGAATGAAGCTACCGTCAGAGGCCGAATGCAGTCATGCCTCTATGGAGAAGGACTCGGTCCTTGGCCGAAAACCAAATGAATTTCCTACTCTCTCCCTTATTTTTAGATCTTTAGATCAAAAATTTAGGAGAGACATCTGCTCAAGAGAGCTTGATTAGGGAGTTTAGTGGAGTTTTCTTTGGAAGGGACCATGCTAGAAATTTCGTTCTAGGGCATCGATTGCCATGACAATTTCTTCAATCAACACCTCTCTTCATTACAAAGATGACAGACTTGATCTCATGAAGAATAGTAGTCTAATGAGGGAGAAAAAGGAGGTGAGAACTTGAATTTTTTGTACGTTTGCAATAGGAAGAAGATGAATAGTAGTGTTCATCTAGCTTTAAGAACTATGCAGTAATATATCTCTGATTTGGGGTTGCCCGTAATTTTTGTGGACTGTAGCTTTCCAAAATTCAGTTTTGGTAAAACGTTATGCTCATGGATGAGGTGTTGAAGTTGTGTTAAATACTCTTATATTATTAATAAAAATCCATATAAGGTTTGGTGGTTATGCAGTAAGAAATATTAAGACCTCACCTTGCCTGGTTAATAATTTTGGAAGAGTAATTGCTACGATGTTTTTAATTACATTGCCTAAATCTCTTTGTGACATAAGAAGATATAACTGAAGATCGTAAAATGTGAGTCGGTAGAAATGATCACTAATTTTGTTAAAAAGGTATGTTGAATATCAGAAAGGGGCTTGAAGAGAAATAACCCTTGATTAAATGACGTGCACGATCATTGCCCTAGTATTGAGGATACAATATTGTGCACCAATAATCCTATGTTAAAGTGGAAAAAGGGACTCGATGTGGAGCTCTTGTGTTCTTACGAGCATGGGCAAGATGTGATATGAAGGGACTCAGTTGGAGCGCTTGGATGTTTGGAAACATGGCAATGTGTGGGGTTATTTGTGTGTGTGGGCTAACAAATAGTGTATGATATCGTGTTGAGGATTAATGTGGCAGGTAAACGGGCTTTCAAGTCGTCACACTGATCGAATCCGGCAGTTGGACCTAGGAAGGTTATGCTGGGCTTTTTTGTGCTTACTACCCAAAGACCCCTTTCGTGCTTGTTGAGCTGGTTGGGCTGGGCTCCTTGGTGTTTACTTCCCAAGGACCCCTTTCGTGCTATTTTGGATAGTTGGGATGGGCTCTAAGTTATCATCTACCCAAGACCCCTTCTGTGTGTAACACCTCCCCTATAATGATTGTATAATATGAGTCAGTTCGAGGCACTGCAACATACGTATGCCACAACTTAAGCATTATAAGTTGATCTAAACTACCCAACTCAAAACTCAGATTAATCACAGCGGAAACAAAGAAACTAGACTAGAAGTTATCCACTAACATACAAGTATCAACATGGCCTTAGGCCTTACAACAATTAAGAGTTCTAGAATTGAATTAATAATCATCAAACATTAATGTGCATAAGCACTCCTAGGCTACCTCGGCATGCAAGCTGGAAACACAATGCATAGTGCATAACATTCAACAAAATAGAGCTACTACCCAAAATGAAACACTTCATGATTCTTAGGCCTTTTTGGCCGGAGAGCTTGCTCCTGCTTGCGATCTTTGCCCTGAAAAAATTTTGGTAGCGTAGGTCAGTAAAGGTGAACCTCAACTGTGTAACCAACACAACTCCTCCCGGCCGTCCCTAGCGGACCCCGAGCTATACCACCACACAGCAGGTCAGCCCTTCGTATGCAATATAGATAAATATGTAAAGCTATAAAACAAGTTTGGATGGATCATAAAACAAACATGTTTCTAAGTTGAGCATGTAATATAAGGGGCCTACAATACAGCATGTATGCAATCCTGGGTTTCACCCAAGGCACCCTAAGAATATGATTCTAACACATCATCAATCGTGTACTTCAAATTTCCCCATCGGCGTTCAAGCCGCAAACATATGGGTACTTTTAATTTACCCATTAGCGTTCAAGCCACAACACGGAACGCTTGTCTAGGCCCCACCTGCTCGTGGGTCTCAAACCCGGGCTTGCTTGCAAGCTCTGACTTCTCACGTCATGATTTTGTTTCACACACAAACCGATTCTAAGAACCCTTGCTGGACCCTGCCCTCTCATGGGCTTCATCGCTCGGGCTTATCTTAAGCTTTGCGTTCTCGTCAATTTCACAGAAGGGGACTTGTCTCGCTGAGACACTCTCCACACAAGACTTGCACATCACGGGATAGCCAGCCGACCACAGAGACAAACCATGACTTAGCACATCACAATCACAAGCCTTTCATGCCCTAATCAATAATTCGCATCATACCGTCCCCGCGCCCCATCGTGTACTCTAATTTCCACCAGGACTGGTTCTGGTTACAAGTACTCACATGAAAGTGGGGGAAAACAAAATCACAAACAGCGTCTTGCCGCTAATGGATTCCCAACAAAATCATTAAGGCTTGTTATGCAACATCACCGAGTCGGACTAACGGTCACGACTACGGCTTCACCCACAATGCCCAATAAACAAACGGAGCGGATTTCTAATGCAAATAGTGCTGGGGATGGACACAATCGACCCGGTGGTTCCTCTTGAACCTTAGCAACTTGAACCCCTCTAATTTGAGAGATCTAGTTCCTAAATGCTTGAAAGAAAACAAGAAAAGAATAGATGTCATGCACACATCCTAAAAACCGAGAGGCAAAAAGTCGTTACCTTACGAATCCTCTTCCTAGCCATGGATTCCTTGCCTTGCACATATGAAAATGAGCACCTCCAAGTCCTCTCCATGGATCTAGCCTCTGATCAACAATCGGACCCCTGAAGCTTCGCAAATGGAGGAGAAAGACCTTCTTCTTCCCCCTCCAAACTCTTCTCTCAAAACCCTAACTCCCACTCCAAAAGAGAAGAATTGAAGGTTTAGGACGTTTAAACATATATATTCCCTTTTGACAGAGTGTCCTAGGCCATGGGTCAAATATTAAGAGAAAGCAGGCGGCCAAAATGCTAAATGACGGAACTTCTCCCGAGCGCTATCGTCGGGCAGTAACTACCTACCGCCGGGCGGTAGCTTCCCGAGCGCTCGGCCAGAAAATAATATCGCGCTAACGCCGACAGTAGTACTAATACTGCGTGGTATCTCACTCAACGACAACCACTCAATCCCTCCATTGAACGCCTGCTTCTCAACCCACTCAACGCCCAGCCACCGCAAAGAAGTAGCTATCTAACGTTGCACGATAGCTTCTAGAGATGAAGGCGCCCAGGGAAAATCCCTCTATCGACGCGCGATAACTCTAATGACGGGAGATAACCACTCAACACTCGACAAACGGGCTTTCATCTCACCCCGAAACTGAATGAAACAAGGCTATCTTTGGACGATAGCTACTATCATCGGGCAGTAGCTTGCAGAGATTCAAGTTCTGAAAAATCTTGGGTGTTACAACTCTTCCCCCTAGAAGAATTTCATCCTCGAAATTTAGTATGCACACAAATAATAAACATACCTGATGTAAAGAGTTCTGGGAAGCCCTCCCGCATTACTTGCTCACGCTCCCAAGAGAACTCGTCTATCCTGCAGTTGTCCCAACGTACCTTTATGATCTTAATCTCTTTGTTCTGCCACTGCAGAACTTCTGAATATTAAATGCTAACTGGGCGAACTATTGTCCCCAAGTCCTCTTCAATCGACACTCCTACTGACTAGACCACAACACATGCCTCCACCAAGGCATTCCTTAAGGTAGATATATGGAAGACGTCTTGTAATCCATTCAATTTGTTGACAACGCCAACTGGTAAGCTGCTTCTCGAATGCATTCCATAACTTCGAATGACCCCAAAAACCTCGGACTAAACTTCTTGAGTCAGTGAATCCGTGAAACACCTTTGAACGGCTTAATCTTTAGATAGACCCAGTCGTCTATGGCAAACTCCACATCCCTATGGCATGAATTTCGCTTCCCGGTCCTGAGAAACATTCATGCGCTCCTGAATAGTCCGCACCAACTCACAAGCATCAGCCACCAACTCTTTTCCCAAATGTTTGGTGTCTCCCGCCTCTGTCCAAGACATCGGTGTTCGACCCCGCCTTCCATACAAAGCATCGTATGGCGCCATATTTATACTTGCCAGGTAACTGTTGTTAAAGGCAAACTCCACCATGAAGAGGTGATCTTCCCACTTCTTTCCAAATTCGAGGGTACACATCCTTAGCATATCCTCCACTATACAATTTGTTATTTCTATTTGTCCAACGGTTTGAGCATGGAATGCTGTACTGAACTTGAGCTTCATTCCCAGACTCTTCTGTAATGGCCTCCAGTCTTTGTACGTGAATAGTCCATCGCGATCACTAATGATACTCTTAGGAATCCCATGTAGTCGCACAATGTTCCGAACATACAACTCTACCAGCTTCTCTACGCAGTCATCTTTCCGATTTGGGATGAAATGAGCAACTTTTGTCAAGCGATCCACGATCACCCAAATCGCGTCATTACCCAGCTGCGATCGAGGTAAAAGAAGCCAAAGTCCATGGAGATGTCATCAAATTTCCAATAAGGGATAGGAAGAAGCTTCAGGAACCCGCCCGTCTTCAGACACTCGGCCTTCACTAAGGCACAAGTTTGGCACTGAATCACGTACAAAGCTACATCCCGCTTCAAACCAGGCCACCAAAATGATTTATTCATATACATCTTTTTACTGCCCGGGTGAATGGAGTACTTCGTAAAAGGAGCCTCAAAAAGCAACTCCTCACGGAGCTTGCCAAACTACGGTACACATATCCTTCTTTCCTTCCTCAGGATCCTATCAATCATCTCCCAGGCACTACCTTTGCGGTTTTGAGCCTCCACCGCAAATAGCTGGAACTCTACATACAGACTAGTCGCTTCCTGTACACGATCTGATAAATCATTTTGCAACTCAATCCAGTTCAACTGAGCCATGCAAGACTCGCCTTTTGCTACACAATCAATGTAAAGGGACTCCTAGTCCCGCACCAACTGCTCATCATGTGCTTTTATCCAACTCCCTTGTCCAGAGTATATTCTACTCAAGGCATCCGCCACCACATTGGCTTTATTGGGAGTATACTGAATCGCCACATCATAGTATCTAAGGAATTCGACCAATCTTCGGTGCTGCATGTTCAAATCTTTTTGATCTAGAAGATAGTTTAGGCTTTTATGGTTCGTGAAGATTTCCACCTTTGAACCATACATATAGTGCCACAACAATTTCAAAGAAAAAATTACCGCCGCCAACTCCAAGTCATGGTTGGGGTAATTCCTCTCATTAGGTTTCAACAGCCTAGACCCAATGGCTATCACACTGCAATGTTGCACTAACACGCAACCTAAACTCCATCCTGATGCGTAATTAAAAATCTGAAATCTTTCAATCCCTAAAGGAAGACTTAGGATCGGAGGTGTCATCAGCCTTTCCTTCATGGTGTCGAACGCTTGACTGCACTATTGAGTCCGTACGAACTTTTGGTACCTAGGGGTTAGGGAAGTTAGGGGTAGAGCTATCCGCGAAAAAGATTCCACGATCCTTCTATAGTACCCGGCAAGTCCAAGGAAACTTTGGACTTCCTCCACGGTTCTCAAAATCGGCAAATCCCTGATATCTTCATCTTTCATCGGATCCACCGCCACCCCATCACAACTAATCACATGGCAAAAAAATGCCACCTTCTCTAACCAGAACTCGCATTTTGAGAACTTTGCATAAAGCTGGTTCTTTCTTAACACCTGCAAGACTACCCTCAAGTGAGTCTCATACTCCGCCTCTGATTTGGAGTATAACAAAATATCGTCGATATAGACAACTACAAAATAGTCCAAGTATTCCTAAAATACCCAAATCATCAAATCCATGAATACTGATGGTGCGTTTGTCAACCCGAATGACATCACCGAGAACTCGAAGTGACCATACATCGTAATAAAAGTTGTCTTGGGTATATCCTCATCTCGAATCCGCAACTAACCGTACCCTGACTTTAAGTCCAACTTACAGTACACCACTAACACCACCAACTGGTCGAACAGGTCATCTTTTCGTGGAATCAGATACTTATTCTTGACGGTAAGTTTATTAATCTCTCGATAGTCAATGTATAGCCGTATACTACCATATTTCTTCTTCACAAATAGCATTGGTGCGCTCTATGGCGAAGAACTGGGTCTAATATACCCCTGATCCAACAGTTCCTGCAACTGTACCTTGAGTTCAGCAAACTCCTTTGGTGTCATCCTAAAAGGTGGACGTGACACCGGCCTAGCCTCTTGCACTAACTCAATCAAAAAATCAATCTCCCGTCGAGGAGGTGCTCCAGGAAGCTCCTCAGGGAACACATCTTCGAACTCTGCAACTATCGACACTTCTCTATGTGATAACCTAGAAAGGTGAACCTCCAATAATGCTACAAAAGCTTCTCCTTCCTAGTTAATTGCCTGCACCAACTACAAGGCAAAAATCATGGAACAGGCCACTCCACTAAGGGCCTCAAACTTAACTTATCACAGCCCTTTGTAATTCTTGAATCATCGCCCACCAGTACTCCACATCGGTCGGCGTGCCAACTCTCTTAAACGTTGGAGGATGGAAACTCAAAAAAACTTCATCTGTCGGTCTACCTGCCCAACATTCACTCTGTCAACTAGCAGATCTGTTGGCCTTGCTCCTTTGTACGGTAAGACAAGTTCCGCATCCGGGGTGACATGAGTCGCTACATGTTCAACAGGGTTCATAACTTGTGCTGTCGATGCGGCTTGAGCCGCTATAATTGCCTATGCTAACATACGATAGAAGTCGGCTTGGGTTACACCTATTCCCATCGGAACCAGAGAAGTAGCACTGCTCGGCGAAGGCTTTTCTTACGGTCTCGACGCCTCCGCATCATCGCTTGCACCCTTAGCAAAATCATGGTAAAACAAGAATCAGCCTCCATTCACAAAACTTAGACACTAGCACACTCACGGTACCGCTATACTCCTATGTGGATAACTTCTTAACGTGATCCGATTATGACATTCGACCATGAATCCTTACCTTGGACACTAACCTCCCTCTGATACAAAATTGTAACACCACCCCTATAATGACCGTATAATATGGGTCTGGTCGGGGCCCCACAATATACAGACGCCACAGCTTAAGTATTATAAGTTGATATAAACTACCCAACTCAAAATTCAGATTAATCATAGTGGAAACAAAGAAACAAGACTAGAAGTTATCCACTAACATACGAGTATCAACACGACCTTATGGCCTTACAATAATTAAGAGTCCCAAAACTGAAACAATAATCATCAAACTCAATGTACATAAGCACTCCTAGGTTACCTCGACATACAACTCAGTAACACAGTGCATTGAGCATAACATTCAACAAAACATAGCTACAACACAAAATGAAACAATTCATGAGGCTTAGGCCTTTTTGGACTGTGAGCTTGCTCCTACTTGCGATCCTTGCCCTTAAAAAAATTGTGGTAACGTAGGTCAATAAAGGCTGACCTTAAATGTGTAACCAACACATTCCCTCCCGGCCATCCCTAGCGGACCCCGGGGTACACCACCACCCTGTAGGTCAGCACTTCGTATGCAATATACATAAATATGTAAAGCTATAAAATAGGTTTGGTTGTATCAAACAACAAACATGTTTCTAAGTTGAGCATGTAATATAAGGGGCCTACAATGCAGCATGTATGCAATCCTTGGTTTCACCCAAGGCACACTAAGCATATGATTCTAACACATCATCAATCAAGTACTTCCAATTTGCCAATTGGCATTCAATCTACAAACACAAGGGTACTTCCAATTTCCCCATCGGCGTTCAAGCCACAACACGAAATGCTTGCATAGGCCCAACCAGCTCGTGGGTCTGAAACCCAGGCTTTCCTACAAGCTTTGACTTCTCATGTCAGGATTTCGTCTCACACACAAACTGACTCTAAGAACCCTTGTTGGAATCCACCCGCTCGTGGGATTCATCGCACGGGCTTGTCCTAATATTGGCATTCTCGTCAGTTTCGCAGAAGGGGACTTGTCTCGCCAGGACACTCTCCACACATGACTTACACGTCAAGGGCTAGCCAGCCGACCACAGAGAAAAACCACATCGTAGCACATCACAATCCTAATCCTTTCCTGTTCTAATCCATAATTCGCACTGTACCATCCCCGCGCCCCAGCATGTAATCTAATTTCAACCAGATCAAGTTCTAGTTACAAGTACTCACACGAAAGAGGGGGAAAACAACATCACAAACAGCATCTTGCCGCTAACGGATTCCAAACAAAATCCTTAAGGCTCGTTATGCAACATCAACGAGTCGGACTAACGGTCGCAACTACGGCTTCACCCAAAATGCCTTATCTTCTAACGAAGCGCATATATAATGCAAATCATGCCGGGGACGGAAACAATCTACCTGGTGGTTCCTCATAAACCTTTGAGACCTGAACCACTCTCATTTGAGAGATCCGGTGCCTAAAACTTTTAAAGAAAGAAAAAAAAGAATAGATGCTGGCACGCATCCTAAAAACCGAGAGGAGAAATGTCATTACCTTATGACTCCTCTTCCTAGCCATGGAATCCTGGCCTTGCACAGATGAAAACTAGTGCCTCCAAGTCCTCTCCACGGATCTGGCATCTGATCAACGATCGGAGCCCCGAAGCTTCGCTTATGGGGGAGAAAGACCTTCTTCTTCCTCCTCCAAATTCTTCTCTCAAAAGCCTAACTCCCGCTCGAAAAGACAAGAAATGAGGGTTTAGGACGTTTCAGCCCGCTATATGCCCTTTGGACAGAGTGTCCTGGGCTATAGGATTAAATCCTAAGAGAAATCGGATGGTCAAAATTCTAAACGATGGAACTACTCCCGAGCGCTATCGTCGGGCGGTAACTACCTACTGCTGGGCGGTAGCTTCCCGAGCGCTCGGGCAAAAAATAATGTCGTGCTAATGCCAGCAGTAGTACTAACGCTGCGTGGTAGCTCACTCAATGCCAACCACTTAATGCCTCCACTTAACTCCTGCCTCTCAACACACTTAACGCCAAGCTACCGCCGAGCAGTAGCAAGCTAACGCCACGCGATAGCTTCCACAAACGATGGATCCCAGGGAAAATCGTGTTATCTTCGCACGATAACTCTAACATCGAGCGATAACCTCTCAACACTCGACAAACGGGATTTCGTGTCGACACCTAAACTCGAAGAAACATGGTTATCGTTGAGCGATATCATCTATCGCCGCGCGGTAGCTTCCAGAGATTCAAGTTCTGGAAAATCTGGGGTGTTCCACTATGCCATAGTATGCAAGAGTTCTGCTAGTTTGAGGGCGATAACATTGAGGTGTATGGAGGCCTAGGCCTTGTAGTGTGTATTACCGTCTAGTTATGGAGAAACACGCACCACTATCAGCATTTGCCATGATGGGTGATGCCTGAGAGGTTCGCTTCCTCTCAAAAATTGGAATTAAAGGCCTATGAACATATAACAAGTGTGTGTGTATATAAGCATGTGTTAGTCATCATATTTCATTCAATTTTTTGCATTGAATTTCATCACACAAGATCCTCATCATATAAATTTGTATGTGCACTTTTATATGATGATTAACTTTTTGTTATACCTGATAATTAACTTATAAATTTTTATTGGCATTTTAATAAGTTAAATCTAATTATGTTCCTATGATTTTGTACACTACTGGTGTATATATGTTTTATAAATATTGTGATTCCAACGATTGTTACCTACTTATTAGTGAAGTGCTGATATATATATGTGTACTTCTAGATTTATCAATACTCTCCTATCACCTATTTATTATATCACTGGTATATTATGCTCCTCTTTATTTTCCTTCACCTGGTGCCTAAGAGTCATCGAGGTGAGTGGATGTGTAGATACTTTGTCTTTATGACTTAACGATTCCTATGCCAACCATTTTTTGAGGACACCCCGCAGACGGAGCAGTTGTAGCACCTCCTGTAGGAGGGAAGTCAGGCCATGGGGACAGGGCATGATAGTACGATGACTTCACTCCCTTTGGTGACAGATATGAGCATTTTTGAGCGCTTTGTTGTAGCCCTTAAGGAAAATTCTGATACTCTTATATTATAGGAGCTGATGTAGCTTCCTGTTATGTTATACAATTTTGGACATTTACTTTCTGTTGATTATAACATCTATATTCTTCTTCTTGGTTGGGTTGGCATTGCGATATTGGAAATTAGCCGGCAGAATAGGCGACTTGTCGTACAGATTAGCGAATTTACTGATGCTACCATAAGGCAGCTATTTTGGGCATAAAACATGGTCATGTCTTGTGTTCCATGAGGGGGGGGGGTGGTGGGGTTTTCATATTGAGATGTGATTTTTGACAATTTTTTCGCTTAATTTTCTTTCGATCTACTTATGAAATGATCGTACTACCCAGTAGGAATGGCGTCACGCGGAGGCGACTAACTCGATATTTCATGTCACGATAATGCGGAGGTTATGGGAGTAAGACTCGAGTACCTCCCAGGTAAGGGGAGGGGACTTCCATTGGTATCACTCGAATAACGATCATTAAAGAAGTAAGACCACAATGCTTGGTAACCTCGCTCGAGAATTAGTTTCCCGACAAACTATGCAGTGAATTCACTGGTGTGAGCATGTGTAAAAATTACATTATATAGTCCTTTAATCAATGAGTTAGGACAATCTTGACGATTTTCCTAATTTTCTTTTGTAGCCCCAAGGGAACACTATACCGCAGGCCATTTTTACCCCTCCACTAGCCACTACTCCATTCTAGCAGATGGAGCTGGGCCAGACCCTCACGACCATTTTGGAGGCCTTCCGAGCTAAGCAGGTTCTGACTTCGCACCCGAATCCAACCTAAAATTGGCCGACTATCTTATGAGGCCTCTCCCCTCCGACGTACTTTGGGAATGAGTTTGCAGATCGGAAGGAGAAGTGGCTTGACACTATCCAAGAGATGCTAGCAGGGATTCGTTGCCCAGTCAACGAGGTTATTGTCTTAGTATTTACGACTTTGGGAGTCCATGCCAAGAGGTTGTGGTAGTCCCTCATGAACTCCACAATTACGGAGTGTGAGATCTCATAGATTACCTAGGAGAAGTTTAGTGAGTCCTTGTTGGAGTATTTTGTTTCATAGACTTACAAAGATGCATTAGAGGAACGATTCCTGCACCTAAGGAAAGGGAGTAATTCAGTGTTTGAGTATCTGCGAGAGTTATTCCATCTAGCGAGATTTGCTAGCGCAATGAGAGAGCACGATTATGCGAAGAATTTTACCAAGGACAACGAGATCATCTCAGACAGGATTAGCTATTTTTTGTCTACGCTAGCTTGGTAAAGATCATAGAGATTACCAATAAGTGGGAGGCTGATCACTTGTTTGTATATGATATAAGAAAGAGGTCACTAGATGCTATGGGAGCAGGAGAAGGGAGTAGGGGTAGAGGCCAACTATGGGGTAATCCGGCATAATAGAAGAGGAGGACGTCCCAGTCCAAATACCGGACAGGAGAATCAGCCACCTATAGTGTTGACTCCTTCACCGTTCCGTGCTCAGGAGCAGAGGAGACAGGATGATTGAGGACACCCTCCAATTATATACTACCACTACAACCAGGAAGGACACATCAAATAACATTGCCCCCACTGACTCCTCCCACCTCCTCTTCCAACTCCAAAATCCCCTCCAACATAGCGGGTAGTGTACGAGGATGAGGTCGAGGCCGAGGACATCATGGTGGCGGCCGGTGGCCAGAATAGATATACGCACTGGACTTTGCCCAACCTAGAGACCCCGAGGAGGTCATCGCAGGTACTTTTAGTTTTTAGTTTATATTGTACCTTAAGTTTCATGTACCACTCTAATTAGCTAAATTTGATAACACAGACGACTAAACCTCAGACATAGTATTTGTTAGCGGTCAACCTGCTCACACCCGATTTTATATGGGTATCTCACACTCATTTGTATCGGAGGTGTTCTTCGAGGGACTAGACAGAGTGAAGCGATTCATTGGCATCACAAGTAGAGTACAACTACCCTATGGATCAGAGATGTTCTCCTCTGCCATGTGTATTTTGGAGACAGAGATTGGAGGAAAGATGTTTGTACTCAGACGATGATCTTGAGGATTCTGGTCTTCATCTTGATCCTAGGAATTACTTGGCTGCACTTGCACCATGCCTAGATTGACTGTCTCATGAGGATGATCTCACTACGGAACAGAGACCAAGAGGTGGTCATCGAAGGTATTAGACATGTCTCTCATATTTTACTATCATTTGTACAGTCTCTTAAAGCCCATATGCAGGGAAACAAAGTGTACCTGTTTTGCTTCAAGTTGGTGGAGGAGGGGGCCTCCATTGATGATTTCTGGGTGGTTCGAGAATTCTCCGACGTCTCCTCAGGGAAGTTGCCTCTCCTACCCCCTCATAGAGAGAAAGACTTCAAGATTCAGCTGGTACTAGGAGCGATTCCCGTCTCTCGGGCACCCTATCGGATGACACAAAAGAAGCTTATTGATTGCCATAAACAGCTTTGGGAGCTGGTCATCTTGGGGAGCTCCAGTTTTGTTCGTGAAGAAGAAGGACAGGTTGCTCTGACTCTGCATTGATTTCTGGGAGCTCAACTGATTGATGGTATGGAACACTTATTCATTACCAAGGATTGACGAGCTATTTTATTAGCTGGAGGGAGCACACTGTCTCTCCAAGCTCATCCTAAGGTCAGGATATCATCAGCTATAGATTCATGAGGAGGACATACCAAAGTCAGTGTTCAATTCACGCTACGGTTTGTATTATTTTACTGTGATGCCTTTCGGACTCACAAAATCCCACTCTATATTTATGAGCTTGATACTGAGTATTTGAGCCGTTCTTGGATAAGTTCGTGATAGTTATCATAGATGATATATTGGTCAACTCTAGGACCATGGAGGATCACACCCGACACATAGCACTTGTCTTGGGAAAGCTATCCGGGCAATAGCTGTATGCGAAGTTAAAGAAGTGTCAATTCTGGCTGCAAGAGGTGGAATTCCTTGGCCATATCATCAATGAAAATAAGTTGGCAGTAGACCCGGCCAAGGTACAGGCAGTACAAGAGTTGCCGCAGCTGAAGTCGGCTACTAATGTTCATAGTTTTTTGGGAATAGCGGGTTATAAGACTCCCCTCCCGGAATAGAAGATATGGCCGAGGGGAGTCTTATGCCCAGAACAACCGCCTTGTGGTAGCGTTGGCACACATGCGAACCCTTACCATAAAACGCCAATCCTTCTGGCTAAACCAATATCATCCATGTCACCCCAACATAAAGATATAAACAGAAGTCAAAATTGCACATTAGTATAAGTACAACAATAATAACAAGCTACAAGCTTCTTTAATATCAGAGTACACAAAATTTCCGAAAGGGATACAACATGTGTCTCTAAAAACTCACATCCGTCACCAACGATAGTGAAGGTATTGTCGTATTAGGCCCTATCACCCTAGTCTGTCTGCCTTCCTATATGACCTCTTGTTGCTGCTCTATCTGCTAGGATTCATCCAAAAATGGAAGACGTAGAAACTATTAGTCATAAAGAGGAAGTGGCTATCACATCCATTCACCCCTGTGGCTCTTAGACATCAGGTGGTAGAAGGAGCAATGGTACAATAAATATATATATATAAGCAGAAAATACAAAGAGGTGGTATATCTTTACATATCATGAGTTGTAACATAAGTATTATATAACAACAATGGCATCATTCAATCATAGAAATTAAGTAAGAGTATAACATCATTCAACCACAGTATATTTACTTTTAATATAGGTATGTAACTTAACTTATAAAAATGCCAATACAAAATTTATTAGTCAAGGACCGGCTTAACAGTAAAATAACTCATCATATAAGAGTGCACATACAAACTTATATGAAAAGGATCTTGGGTAATGTAATGTATTGCAATGTCATGAATGCAACATAATGACTCACTAATGCACGCACACCCACAATGTTATGTCAACACGGTCTTTTAGTTCAATCTTTTCGAGCAGGCAGCTAACCTCTCAAGCGTCATCCAACGTGGCCAGACGGTGACAGTAGAGCAAGCTTCTCCACTAATAGGCCGGTATCCACACTACTTAGCCTAGGCCTCTATACGACTGAACGCTAAGAATACAACACCGGAGCACATGCATCTTATAGCTCAAAGGGGACTTGGGTAGATGTGCACCAAGAACACATCCCAAACTGGCCTATCGGTGTGGCACGAAAGGAGCCTCTGGGAGCGTATCACCAAAGGACCAAGACAAGCCATCCAATTGGCATGGAAATAGCCCTGGGAGTGAGCATGGAGGACCAAGGTCAACCACCCAAAGTCTATCTATCAACATAGCATAAAATATAGAGCTTATAGAATAAACCAGCTATAACCAATAGATAAGTGCAATGGTACAGATATTGTTAAAAAAATTAAAACAGATAGGAAATAAATTTAAGGATCCTTGGGAGGGGCAGAAGATTTAGCAAATATGATCGTTCTGTTTGGATTGATTGCTTCTTTCAAGGTCATCTACATGTCTGCATCACCAAGGGTCTTTTGAGAAACAACCCTTATAACAACTGCTTCAGGATGGAGGTTCATATATTCATCTGCATTGAATAACTTTTACACATGATATCTTTCAAGTTCTTTCTTCTAGAAGGAAGACATGGTAGAAAATTGAGAAATATCTTTACCTTCTTCTCTACATTCCTGATTTGGGATAGAGCAACCAGATCATTGAATCTAGCCATTCGAGTATTAGGATCCATTTCAGGATCATAAGCTACAATTAGAGTGATTTCAGGGATTTTGCATCTTTTATGAGGGGAAGAGGTTATAGGGGGACTTGAAAGCTTTACAGGAGGAGGAGCATGGCTTCTAGAAGAGGAATGATGTTGTCGATGTGGATATCTACTTCCAGAAGATTGATGGGTTCTTCCTCTCCTTTGATTGGTTTGAGTAACTGATGAGGATCTCTAGCTAGCAATTCCAGTTGCACCTACAGATGGAGGAGGAGGAGGAGGAGGAGGAAGACCTCTCCAATCCCTTTTTGGAAGAGGAGGGGGAGAGTATCTCCATGACTTCTTCCTTGCTTTCTATTCGTTCTTTGACAATTTCATCCAATGAGGCATTTCTGGATAAGGTTTGATATTGTTCAAGAATATACAAGGGAATATAATGTGAAGGGTTAGGTTTAGGAACAGGCATAGGATCTTTCTTCTTAAGCTTTCTCTTCTTAGAGTTGGGAACATCATCTTCATCATCATCATCTTCTTCATCATCTTCATCAGATTCTTGAAAATCATACAAATCATCAATTTCTTTCAACTGTTCTACAGTGAATAAGGAAGAAGGAGCCTGAGGAGTAGGGGCTTGAACTAGAGCTGGGAGAAGCACTTCTGCAGGAGAAGAAACAATAGGAACTGATACAATCATAGGAGCATCTTTTGAGTCCTCAGACATAAAAGAATCCAGGTCAGGAATAGGAGAGTCATACATCACAAAAGTGGGAGGAGATATAGCCTTTGGCTCAGCCACAAATACATTTTTACAAAAAACTATTTCTGTCTTCAAAATCACTTCTAGACTGGCCTTAATAAAAGCTATCTCCTCAGAAATTACAGGAGGTTAATAGCACACAATGGCCTTATCATACTTTGCTTCTACTATAAGGATATGGCTATAGAATAAATAATCAAGAGAATTTAATAAAACAGCCAAATCCACTGTGGGATTTATGCAACAATCACCAACAGTCAGGTTTTTTAGCAAAACTGCATCAACTTTTGCTACTGCTGACAACACAGTATCTTGAACTATTACTGTTACTGCACAAACTGCATCTGAAATTACTACTGCTGCTGCACAAACTATAGCTGGAACTGCTATTATTGCTGCCACTGCTCTTCATCAAGCATCTCCCCCTGCATGGTTTCAGTTGGTACTGAAGCCAGGCTCCTGGTTGAAGAAAAAGGGAGGATAGAAGAGGCAGACGGGAGAGCACCAAGGGAGTTAATGGAGGCTGCAAGAGTTTCAATTTACTCTGCTATGAGTTTCTTCAAGAGAGGGGTAAGATGAGTTATGAGGGTAGAGATGAAGTTGTTGTCCAAAACAGATGGAGGATGGGTTGATGATTGAATGATAGCTGGAGGAAGAATGGAATAAGTCATGATTTCATCCTGGATGGGGAGAGATGATGGAGGGGTGACAGCTGGGGTAGGGATTTGAGGTGGTGTTCAACGTGGTGAGGATGATGGGGAAAATGATGGGGTTTGATGGGAAGGAATATGTTGAGGGGATTGCAGAGGGGATTACTGAGGGGATGATCCTGGGGTTATGAGGTCAAAGGATGGAGATAGCAATATGTTGGATGATGAAATATTTTCAAGATGAGGAGGAAGAGGGTAATGAGGAGGTGAAGGAACAGATGAAGGGATATCTTCAACCAGTGGAGGAGAGGTTATGACCACCCTTGTGCTTTAAAAGAAATTGAAGAGGAGGGAGCCTTTCAAGTCTTTGAGATGGTCCTCTCCCATCTATCAAACCAGGCAGATGTCAGCCTCTTGGAGGAATTGTTGAATACAGTCGGGGAGACTAATAGTTCATCAGCCTTGGCCTTCAAGAACAGACCAAAAATCTTGCAAAATTAACTTCCTTCTTTGAATTCATCCTTCTAATCAGATCAAACAGCACCTATCCCCAGTTAACTTTCTTTTTGCTAACGAAGTCACACAACACAAGGAACTGATGCCTTGTAACGTAATCATGAGCAATGTGTTTCCCGAATAGCACCTTGCCCACGACATCGTCCAAGAACTTGTAAGCGGCACACAAGTTCTTCTTTAATAAGTTATTAGGGTTTCTGTCGGAGTAACCAATAAAAATCAACATATTCTCAAACTCAGAAGCATCTCATTGAATATCATTTATTCCATTTATAAAGCCGAAAATTTCAAAAAGAACTGTAGGAGATAGAGTAACCTGAGTCCCTGAGATTGAGCCGATCATTTCTGTTTCTAAAGAGGTAGACGAATAAACACATTCACGAATATCTGCCGCCGGCAGCCTTATCCTGGTAGTCAAGGGTTGCTTCAGATTTTGATCCTCAAAGAGCTGAAGAATGTCTGTTAAGATCTTGTCTGAGTGACTGAAAGAATTGAAGTCAATATCGAACCCAGTGTCATACTTCATTGCGGCGAGAGAAGATCCAGAGGAGTTCATGGTTCGGGGAGAATATCCTGCAAGAGAAATAGCGATCAAGTGCAAAAGGAACTTCTGAAATCACGGGATAGAGTTCGAAGAAGAAAGCCTAATAAAGGTTTTCAGAATATGAATCGACACGCTTAGCCCAACTAAAAAGAAAAAATGCTTTGATCTCAGGTCAACGAAAATTTCGTGAAGAGATAAATTCGTCGATCTCAGGCTAAAGAGATGGAGATATTTTGTCATCCTCAGAAATATTTCCTGAAACAGGATCGTCTATCTCTGGTCGACGAAACTAACATCACACAGAGATTTCGTCGATCTCCGATCAACGAACTTCTAATGAAAAGTTTGCAAATCGTCGATCTAAGGTCAACGGATTGATTTCAGATCGTTTAACACTAAGGATAGATTTAAAATCAAGCCTTTGCATTTATCATTCCTAACTGATTCATAAAGATAAGATGTTTGGATTCATCCAAGGGCTTGGTGAAAATATCTGCCCTTTATAAATCAGTGGAGATAAATTCAAGACTAATTTTCTGCTTGTCCACACAGTCTCTTATGAAATGAAGTCTTATGTCTAAATGCTTTGTCCTACTATGATGCACTGGATTATATGCTATGTATATTGCACTGGTACTATCGCAAAATATAGTTGAATGTTTTAAATTGAAACCATAATCCAAGAGTTGGTTTTTTATCCACAAAATCTGTGAAAAACAACTACCAGCTGCTATATATTCAGCCTCAGCAGTTGATGTGGACACAGATGTTTGCTTCTTGCAAAACCAGGACACAAGCCTATACCCGAGGAACTAACATGTTCCTGAAGTGCTTTTCATGTCCAGTCTACATCAAGCATAGTAAGCATCAGAAAATTCAGTAAGCTAAAATGCTGACTCTGTTTGATACTAGAGTCCTACATTAGAACAACCCTTATTATATCTTAAAATCCTTTTTAGCAAAATAAGATGAGATTCCTTAGGGATCTATTGGAACCTAGCACAAAGACATGTAGCAAAAATGATGTCAGGTCTGGTTGTTGTGAGATATAGTAGGGATCTAACAATGGCCCTATACCTGGTCTGATCATCTGGTTTTTCATGTTCATCAGAGTCTATCATAACATTGGCAGCCATGGGAGTTTTAATTAATGAGGCATCAGCCATCCCAAATTTCTGAATCAGCTCATTTTCATATTTAGATTGGGAAATAAATATGCCGTCAGGGGATTTCTTCACTTGTAGACCAAGGAAGTATGATAGCTCTCCCATGCTACTCATCTCAAACTTTGAATGCATTATATCAGAGAATCTTTTGCATAGTTTGGGATTAGTAGAACAAAAAATGATGTCATCTACATATATTTGTACTATCAAATTTTTATCATGATGTAACTTAGTAAAAAGAGACCTATCTACCATGCCTCTAAAGATCTTATGTTTTAAAAGAAAGCTAGCTAAGGTTTTATACCAAGCTCTTGGAGCTTGCTTTAGACCATAAAGAGCTTTATGCAATTTGAAAACATATGAGGGATGAGTTGGAGAAATAAAACCTAGAGGTTATTCTACATAAACCTCTTCCTTTAGCCCTCCATTGAAGAAAGCACTCTTGACATCCATCTTGTAGACATTGAACTTCTTAAAAGCAGCATAAGCAAGAAAAATCTTGATTGCTTCTAGCCTTATAACAGGAGCAAAAGTTTGATCATGGTCAATGCCTTCTTCTTGCCTATAGCCTTGAGCAACAAGCCTAGCCTGATTTATCACAATCACACCTTGGGCATCAAGCTTGTTTTTGAATACCCACTTGGTTCCAATTACTGGATAGCCTTTGGGCCATGAACTAAGTCCCAAACTCTGCATCTCTAAAATTTATTGAGCTCCTCTTGCATAGCAATAATCGAGTGTGGATCTTGCTCTTCATCTTTGATGGATCGGGTTCAACTTGAGAGAGGAAACAAGCATGCATCACATCTTGGTTGAGTTGATTCCTTGTCTGTACACCTACTAACATGTCCCCAATCACTTGGGATCTAGGGTGATCCCTTAGTGTGACAAGGTAAGTGGATGGAGTTAGTTCAGCAACAGCATTTTGAATTAATTCCTCTTGTGCAATAAAGTCTGCTGTTGGATGAGGTTCAACTATTTCCGAAATATCTTCTTCACTATATTCATCAGTTTGTTGAGGAGGATGTGATAAAACCTTTTGTGTAAGGTTTAACTAACCCACTTTCTCACACAAGTGAGGTACCTGCAATAAATATGAGGTAGAAGAATCCTTCTCCTTATAAAACATGTTAGCTTCATTAAATGAAATATGTACAGATTCATCCTTTTTAAAGATGATTTAATGAATACCCTATAGGCCTTGCTATTTTGAGAATATCTAAGAAAAATTCCTTCTGTAGCTTTGGCTTCAAACTTTCTAATGTGTTTCTTATTAATTGTTGGGTCCGGCATTCCTTCACTTGACCCGTTGCACTCTGCTACTTATATAAAAAATTAAGTGCGCCCTCTCCAATAGTCCGGGCTTTTGGTGCAGTTTGGTATACGCTTGATCCTTCAATTGGAATCAGAGGAGGTCACGGGTTCAAGACCGGGGGGTGCTATTAAATCCTGATTTTTTCCTTCTACCTGTGTGGGTCCGGTGGGTCAAGCAACCGTGGACATGTGGTAACCCCACCTCTGAGCCATGTGGGCCATGTGGTAACCCCACCTCTAAGCCGACGGGTTGTGCTGAACGTCGGGGGGGGGGGGGGATTGTTGGGTCCGGCATTCCTTCACTTGACCCGTGGCGCTCTGCTACTTATATAAAAAATTAAGTAGCGCCCTCTCCAACAGTCCGGGCTTTTGGTGCAGTTGGCTATGCGCTTGATCCTTCATTATTGTTATGAATGAACCATCTACACCCAAAGATTCTAAAGTTATCAATTTTAGGTTTCTTCCCTTTGATTAATTCATAGGGGATCTTACCCTTAAGTTTGTGTATAAAACTCTTATTCAGCACATAGTTTGCTGTGCTCACAGCCTCTGCCCAAAAGGATAGTGGCATGTGTGCATCTCCAAGCAATGTTCCGGCAGATTCAATGAGGGTTCTGTTTTTCCTTTTTGCTACCCAATTTGTTGAGGAGTTCTAGGTGAAGAAAAACAATGCCTGATACATTCCTCCTCACAAAATCATTGCATGGGAAGATATTCAAACTCAGTACCATGATCACTTCTAATCAATGCAACAGGAGTAGAATACTCAATCCTTATGCTCTTAAGAAAGTCTGTAAGGACTTTAAAGTTATCTGAATTATTTTTCAAGAAAGAACACCCAAGAGAATCTAGAGAAGTCATCTACAATAACTAGAGTGTAAGACTTTCCCCCTAAGCTTTGTAAAACAATGGGTCCAAAAAGATCCATATGTAGCAAGTACAAAATCTTTGGTGAGTCACTCTTATTAATTGACTTGAAGCTATTTTTAGTTTGCTTGCCTTCTTGACTAGCCTTGCATAAGTTTTCCTTCTTGTAGTGGCCAGAAGGCAATCCTCTTACAAGGTTGTCTCTAGATAGCTTAGAGATGTTCTTAAGGTTAACATGAGCTAGTCTCTTATGCCATAGAATATTATTATTTCTGACTTGATTGAATAAGCATATTTCTGAGCTATAAGATTTAAAGTTTACTAGATATATGTTACCTTGTCTAATTCCTCTTAAAACAGATTGATTGAATGAAGAAATAATACATTTGGAGCTAGTAAAGCAAACCTGATAACCTACATCACATAACTTACTTATGCATATTAGGTTATGTTTGAGACCATTTAGATATGCCACCTTTTTGAAAGTGACAACTCCACTGTTGAAGTCTCTATAGCCTTCAGTTTGTCCAAAACTAGAATCTCCAAAGATTACTCTTGGACCTAGCTTTGCCTTGAAATTGATGAGGTTGTCCTTGCATCCAGTCAAGTGCTTTGAGCACCCACTATCTAGATACCACTTATTCTGAGTGAAAGGATAGTTCTTCACCTACAAGGAAACAAGTTATATGTTCTTGACCCAGGTCACCTTGGGTCCTTGTATCTTTTCATATGAAAAACTGGAAATGTAAGAGTATTCAGGTTGGCTTTTATAACCTAAGTGATGGAGACTACGACCCACAACATGCGGAGGCAAACGACAACACGGATGCGGAAGACCCCCCTTCGTCTCCACCAAGGGATTTGAGACGCTACAACTTACGCCCGCGGCGCAACACTCCCGATAAATAATTTAGAAGTCGTTATTTATATTGCTCATTGTTTGGGAGCACTTATTTTCGTATTTCAGAACTTTTAATTTTCTGCTATTGGGCTGCAAATAGCCGAATTTTGATTCAAGCCTATATATAGGCTTGAGTATTGTTTTATTTTGGTAGAATGAAAGAAATAGAAAAGCCCTAATTTACCTTCCCCTTGATAACCCTCTCCCTCCTTCCCTCTAGCCACCGGCTTCACACAACCCTCCCGCCTTCTTAGCTCTCGGCCGCTTCCCCTCACCGCACCTCAACAAAACCGCCGCCTCTCCCAAATCCGAGCACCCCCACCGTTCCTCCATACCTGACGGCCTCCTCTCCCTCTCCATCAAGCCGCCTCTCTTCCTATTCCCGCTCCCATCTCGGCCTCAACCTGAGCCCCCAGTTCCCGTCCCGGCTTCCACCCGAGAGCCCTAGTTGGTCGGCTACCCTCACTCCTAGGGGATTTGTGTGGTTGGAGGCTCTTTGCATCGGCTTGGTTTGGCGTGACGCTTCTACGGCGGGGATCTTCACCTCCTCCTCAACGCTTCCGAAGGAACCCTGAACGGGTGATCGAGATTAGATAGTTAGAATCACCTATTCTAACTTGGGTAACGAAACTCCTACCATTTGTGATTTCCCTCTTGATATTCTTGTGGTGGCTTAAGCATTGGTGTAATTTCGGTAGCATTGAATGCGTCGTAATAGCCTCTAATCGATTATCATTTACTTTCTAGCTGATTTAAGTTTGTTTAGGTTTGGCGAACCTCGCTATTTTTGTTGGGGGAGATCTTCCTTGTCTTGATCGTTATTTTAGATTAATCTCCTTTGGTACAACTCGCTCGTCCGGACGCAATATTCGTCCATTTAGCGTGATCGGATCTTGGCTTATCGCCTTTGTCCTTTCACACAACGGGTGGCTATCCGTATTTTAGTTGTTGCTTGGTTTCACGTTGTGGAAAGTGCGGACGTAGAGTCGGGAGCGGTTATAATTCAGCTTACCGAGAGGTTATTTTTGTGACTCCATTTATTGCCGGATATCTACTGATATCCCTACGTCAATTTGGTATCATAGGGAGGTTGAAGTCGATTTCTTAATCGACTCCCGCCTTCCGCGTCGTTGCTTGCTTGTTAGTAGTCAAAATCAAAAAAAAAATTTTTTTTTTAGTAATTAAGTGGTTTTTTTAATTCAACTAAGTTTGTCTCAAACTTGTGTCTCCGTTTTGCATGCGCACTAGATCGGGGGCGGAGTATTCCCCCACATCTTCCACCATGGCGGATGAACGGGATGATGTTCGTGATCTCACGGAGATTGTGGTGCTCCGACAAGACCTCACGGAGCAAATGATGGCCCTTAGGGAAGCGATTCACGGGATGGGTCTAGCGTAAGGGGGACCACGTAATCCTCCCGCTAACCCTCGAATGGGAGGAAACCACATTCCTTATCCCAACCCTAATCCCAACCCTCCAAATGAGTATATTCAGCGAGCACCGTATGAGTTTGATCTCACTCAAGCCGTTCGAGTCAAACCACCTTCCTACGATGGATTGGGGGACCCCCAAGTCTTCTAGGACTGGATCATGGAGATGGAATGTTATTTTGAGTGGTATACGCTGAATGATGCGGATAAGGTGAGGGTAGCACGAATGAAGTTGTTTGGGCGCGCCAAAATATTCTGGCTAAATGAGGAGCGTCGTCTGAGGATAGAGAATGGGGCTTTGCCCATAGGCTGGGA
The DNA here is from genome assembly GCA_039513925.1 of Platanthera zijinensis. Taxonomy (NCBI): domain Eukaryota; kingdom Viridiplantae; phylum Streptophyta; class Magnoliopsida; order Asparagales; family Orchidaceae; genus Platanthera; species Platanthera zijinensis. Next base: position 144,192,413 of record CM077093.1, on the reverse strand, counting down.
TGAAATGAAAGCCAAACTTACCGAGCAGTATGTCCCCACGTACCATCGAATCCAAATGTTCGATGATTTAGCTACCCTCACTCAGGGGAATAGATCGGTCTCAGAGTACATGAGCCTGCTAAAGGACATGATGGTTAGGTGTGACGTTAAAGAGATGCCCTAGGTGACCCTCTCTAGGTTCCGAAAGGGGCTAAACTCCGACATCCAAGGAAAATTACTGCGTTATGGTCACACCGACCTGCACGTCACCTTTAACGCCGCCTTAGATATCGAGAAACATAATATGCTTAAGGGTAAGACGCATCCGTTTCAGAAGGGAAAGTCCATCTTAGGACCACCTCCCGCGACCACCATGAAAGATAAAGGAAGATACCGATCCCCCGATTCGGCCTCTATTGTGGTAATGGCTAGAAATAATAGAAACCCCTCAAGTGAGAGAGTCCCCGTAGGTCGGGTCACCTGGACGAACATCACTTGTTTCGCGTGCGGTATTCAGGGGCACTACGCTAGTGACTATCCTACTAAGCCCAAACCGTTAGCCTTGCTTGATTCCACTGGCGGGTCAGACGACCTCACGTTCGAGGCGGGGGAAGAGAGTGATTCGGACGGAATACCTAGTGATATGGAGGATGACTCCCATATGATGGTGATGAGGTGTATCCTAACGACCCCCAGAGCGTTGGACGATTGGAACAGAATGAATATTTTTACCTTGAACTTCAAGTGTGGTGAGAAGTGGTGTCGGTTGATTATCGACAGTGGTAGTTGTATGAACGTCATATCCGAGGCTGCAGTGAAGCGTATGTCTCTATCGGCTGAACCCCACCCACACCCATATAAGGTGGCTTGGGTGAACAAGTCGTCCCTCCCGGTGTCGAAATGATGCTTGGTGCCCCTTACCATCAAGGCATATTCAGAGAAGATTTGGTGTGACGTCATCCCTATGGATGCCTATCATGTGTTGTTGGGTCGCCCCAGGTTATATGACCACGACGTCACCCATTTTGGTAGGGCAAACACCTATGAGTTCAAGTTCAATGACCGCACCGTCATCTTGAAGCCCGCCCCGCCAAAGGACCCATCGGTCCCCTCGTAGGGTACGGTCGTCCCGGTTGACAAGAAAGCCTTAAGCTTAATAGGCCGGAAGGAGTTTAAGAGAACCTCTTTCATGGACGGGGTCCTATATGCGTTAGTTTGCCTACAAGCTAGGGAAGAGGTGGTCTCTTTTGAGGGTTTACCCCCGACGTTAAGAGAACTTTTGGGAGAGTTTGTGGATATGTATCCGGATGAGCTTCCGTCCGAGCTACCACCCATGAGAGACATCCAGCATGCAATAGACTTTATCCCGGGTTCCTCTTTACCCAACCTTCCCCATTACCGACTAAATCCTTCCGCGCACCAAGAGTTACAAGCCCAGATTTCGGATTTATTGCAGAAGGATTTTATCCGCCACAATATGAGCCCGTGTGCCGTTCCCGCCTTACTAGCCCCCAAGAAGGACGGTTCGTGGAGGATGTGTGTGGACAGTAGAGCGATTAATAAAATCTCTATCAAGTATCGCTTTCCCATTCCCCGTTTAGACGATTTGTTAGATATGTTGGCCGGAGCCTCGATCTTCTCCAAGTTGGATCTTCGGAGTGGCTACCATCAGATCTGCATTAGGGAAGGTGACGAGTGGAAGACCGCTTTTAAGTCTAAGGAAGGGCTCTACGAGTGGCTTGTCATGCCGTTTGGGCTTTCTAATGCCCCCATCACTTTCTCAAGGATGATGACCCATGTCTTCCAACCCTTTATGGGAAAGTTTATCGTGATATATTTTGATGATATTTTGGTCTTTAGCACGTCCACGATCGACCATGAAACGCATTTGAAGATCATCCTTACCACGTTGAGAATGGAGAAATTGTTTATGAACATTAAGAAGTGTGCATTCCACGTGTCTTTGGTTGAGTTCCTCGGCTTCATAGTGAGCTCGAAGGGAATCCACGTGGATCCTAGGAAGGTGCAAGCCATTAGAGATTGGCCCGAGCCCGCCAACATTAGGGACGTTCGTAGTTTACATGGGCTCGCCACATTCTATTGGCGATTTATTAAGGATTTTAGCAGCATTATGGCCCCCATAACCGAGTTCCTGAAAAAAGGTGACTTTATTTGGTCAAGCTCGGCCACTAAGGCGTTTCAATTAATTAAGACGCGTATGTCGGAGGCCCCCATTCTCCGACTACCTGATTTTTCCAAGGTTTTTGAGTTGTCATGTGATGCGTCAGGGGTGGGAATTGGTGGTGTGCTGAGCCAGGAAGGCCACCCCGTGGGGTATTTTAGCGAGAAATTGGAAGGCCCGAAACTCAATTATTCAAATTACGACCGATAGTTTTACGCAGTCATCCGATGCCTCCAGCATTGGCGACATTATTTGTTGCCTAAAGAATTTGTCATTTTATCCGACCATGAGGGGCTATGGTTTATTAACTCCCAATCCAAGGTCAGTCCTAGGCACGTCAAGTGCGTCTCCTTCTTCCAGGAGTATATATTCATCATAAAACACCTTAAGGGTACCCTAAACCGCGTGGCCGACGCCCTGAGTCGTGTATCATTATTACTAGCCATGCTAGAGGTTAAGGTGATTGGCTTTGACCGAATTAAGGATGAGTACGTCAATTGCCCGGATTTCAAGGATATCTACTTCTCCACCCAAGACAACGAGCCGTCAACCATTACTTCGTTTTATATTCGTGACGGTTATTTGTTCAACCATGCGAGGCTATGCATTCCCCGCTCCTCCCTACGCCACTTTATTGTGTGGGAATCGCATAGTGGAGGGTTAGGGGGACATTTTGGCCGTGACAAGACGATCACGTTAGTGGAGGATAAGTTCTATTGGCCCGGTCTTAAGGCCATGGTTAATAAAGTTGTAGGGAGTTGCCGTGTGTGCCAATTGGCTAAGGGGAACAAGACAAATGCGGGGCTCAACACTCCTCTTCCGATTCCTTCTATTTCGTGGTCGGACGTTAGTATGGACTTCGTTCTGGGCCTTCCGGTCACTTTTAGACGTCACAATTCGATATTAGTTGTGGTAGATCGTTTTTCCAAGATGGCCTATTTCATAGCTTGCAATAAAACCAACGACGCATCACACGTGGCGCAATTATATTTTAAGGAAGTAGTAGGTCACCGCGGCGTTCCGAAATCTATCGTTACGGATAGGGACGTAAAATTTATGAGTTATTTTTGGAAGACCCTTTGGCGCATTATGGGAACCAAACTCCTGTTTACTTCAGCTTACCATCCGCAAACGGATGGGCAAACGGAAGTTGTGAATCGAAGTTTGGGCAGTTTATTACATTGCCTTGTGGGAGACCACAAAGGTACTTGGGACCTAGTCCTTCCCCACGCCCAATTAGCTTACAACAATTCCCGGAATAGGTCTACGGGAATGTCCCCTAACGAGATCGTGCACGGTTACAAGGCACCTGTGCCTCTTGACTTAGTCCCTTTACCACCATCATATAAATCAAGTCAATTCGCACAGGATTTTGCGTCTCATATTCATGACTTACACACGCTCATCCGGGAAAGGTTAGTCACTCAATACGCGTCTTAACAAGCTTCAGCTAACATACATAAGCGAGCGTCTGTTTTAAAGGTTGACGATCTGGCCATGGTACGTCTAATCCCTGAACGGTTGCCTTCGGGCACCATAAAAAAATTGGTGAACCGGCGAGCGGGACCTTTCTGAATTTTAAAGAAGCTAGGTGAAAATGCATTTCTGTTAGAGTTACCACACGATTGGGGAATCTCCCCTATTTTTAATGTTTCTGACTTAACACCATATATTGCTCCGCCACATGAGTTATCTCTCTCTCCGTTTAGTTCCACTAAACAATCTATTGGGACGGGGGGTGAGTGTAATTCTCGATCGACCTCTTCATTGGTCTCCAACGACGGTACGTGGTTGGACGTTGAAAAAGATTTTCCGCAGTTGTTGCCTAACGCTTTTCCAAGTTTTGCCAGGACACATTACATGCCGGACAGGATTCTTCAAGATGATGTACTATGTTCTCTAGATGGTGATGTGCGCCGCTTCTTTATCCCATGGCACAATCGGCCGGCCTCCGATGATTCTTGGGTTCTTGAGTCGGAGTTGGCCCGGTTGGATGATGCTCTCCTACGCTAGTACCTTCGTGTCAACTCATCGATGATGAATTCTTTCGGGCGGGGGAGGGTTGATGGAGACTACGGCCCACAACATGTGGAGGCAAACGACAACACGGATGCGGAAGACCCCGCTTCGTCTCCACCAAGGGATTTGAGACGCTACAACTTACGCCCGTGGCGTAACACTCCCGATAAATAATTTAGAAGTCGTTATTTATATTCCTCATTGTTTGGGAGCACTTATTTTCGTATTTCAGAACTTTTAATTTTCTACTATTGGGCTGCAAATAGCCGAATTTTTATTCAAGCCTATATATAGGCTTGAGTATTGTTTTATTTTGGTATAATGAAAGAAATAGAAAAGCCCTAATTTCCCTTCCCCTTGCTAACCCTCTCCCTCCTTCCCTCTAGCCGCCGGCTTCACACAACCCTCCCGCCTTCTTAGCTCTCGGCCGCTTCCCCTCACCGCACCTCAACAAAACCGTCGCCTCTCCCAAATCCGAGCACCCCCACCGTTCCTCCATACCTGACGGCCTCCTCTCCCTCTACACCAAGCCGCCTCTCTTCCTATTCCCGCTCCCATCTCGGCCTCAACCTGAGCCCCCAGTTCCCGTCCCGGCTTCCACCCGAGAGCCCTAGTTGGTCGGCTACCCTCACTCCTAGGGGATTTGTGTGGTTGGAGGCTCTTTGCATCGGCTTGGTTTGGCGTGATGCTTCTACGGCGGGGATCTTCACCTCCTCCTCCACGCTTCCGAAGAAACTGTGAACGGGTGATCGAGATTAGATAGTTAGAATCACCTATTCTAACTGTTGGTACCCTAGTTTTGATTTGAGTTTAGTCCTCTCCTTTGTTCTCCTTGACCCAAGAATTATCTATGGTCAATGGTTAGTAGTCTAGCTGTAGAGTCCTCACTTTTCCAGATTGAGAATTTGGTTAAGTAGTTTTTCGTTCGACTATAGTCGAACGCCGCTCGACTATCGTCTATCGGCTGATCGACGATCGTCTATCAGTTGGTCGACGCTTTGTCTGCGTAGATAGTTCGACTATCTGTTCTGATAGATCGACTATCTGATAGTTCAACTATCTGTTGATAGGTCGACTATCTGTTTTGCGTTGATAGTTCGACTATCTGTTGATAGTTCGACTATCTGCTTGGCGAGGTAGTTCGACTATCTGTCCTGATAGTTCGACTATCTGATAGTTCGACTATCTGTTGATAGGTAGACTATCTGTTTCGTCTTGATAGTTCGACTATCTGTTGATAGTTCGACTATCTGTTGTCTTTGATAGTTCGACTATCTGTCCTGATAGTTCGACTATCTGATAGTTCGACTATCTGCTGATAGATCGACTATCTGGTTTGTTTTGATAGTTCGACTATCTGTTGATAGATCGACTATCTGTTTTCTGAGCTAGGTCGACTATCTGCTTGATAGGTCGACTATCTCTGTGCGCTTGATAGTTCGACTATCTGTCCAAGATAGATCGACTATCTGATAGTTCGACTATCTGCTCTGATAGTTCGACTATCTGCCGGGGTAGTTCGACTATCTTCTTCGATAGGTCGACTATCTGGATCGTTCGACTATCTGCCCGATAGTTCGACGATCTCCGTGCGTCGTTCGACGATCTTCGATGGTCGTTCGACGCTTTCTGTCTGCCTTTATATTTTGTATTTATTTATTATATTTAATTAATTAATACATTTTCTGGCACATTGTTTTAAGCTGTATGATAAAATTACCAGGCAATATTTGCTCCATCTCTTTTGCCTGAGTCAAATCTTTTTAAGATAAAGTTGTTTGTCTTATTAGATGTCATTATAAATTACTTTATCTGTTGTCAGCCCTTTATAGCCGTTAGACTGAAAAGTCTTCTCTTTGCTATAAAGAGATTATTTCTGATGTGACTTTATTTAGTCCTTCTGTTATTTGATTTGAGCCTGCAGCTTCTTAGAAAGAGGTTTACTCCTTTTATAGAATGTTTTGCTGCAGAGATGGTTTTGTCTTCTTGATATTTACAGCCCAGGTCTCAAGACTCAGAAGAAGACAAATTATACAAATTGAAGAGAGCCGTTGCTTGCTGCTGTTATATAAAGGACCCTTTGAAGAAGGATTCAAGCTAGCTAATAGCTAACCAGTTGTTCATTCAAGCTTTTAAGCCTTCATCAAGAAAAAGCTTTCTACTCTCAGCAATTTCCATCTAACTGAGAAGTGTTAAGATCTTCATCTCTTCTTCACCTGAGTTCTCCTGCTTTCAGGAAGTTCAAACTCAGAGTTCCTTTGAAGAAGAAGAAGAAGATAACTGCTTGAAGATCTTTGATTTTATTATTTACTTTCTTCCTATAGCTTTTCCTTCAGAACTTTCTGAAGAGTTTTCTGCACTGAAGCAAGACTTCACCTGGACATCTTTGAGCCAGGGGGAGCCTTGATTCTTTAGAGCATTCTAGCTCAGTGCAAGTTTTTGTGCTTCTCTAATCTTTGTAAAATAGAGAAGACATCTTAACCTTCTTCCCCCTCCTGTACAGGGTTATTACTCCCTTCAAAAGTATCCCTTGGTGGCAGGGCACCTGATCAAAAACCTGTGCTTGGTTTTTAGACACCTGATCAAAAGTCTAAAGGGTTTCTGGATCTACCTGAAGCAGATCCTGTTGGTGGCAGGGCACCTGATCAAAAACCTGAGTGGATTCCTACTGTGTGGGTAGAAGAGTGGACGTACCCAAGTTGTTTGGGGAACCACTATAAATTTCCTTGTGTCGTCTGGATTCTCTTGTTTAATTCATGTATTGTGGCTGTGATTAGATATAACTAGGTTGTTAGTTGCTGATTAGGTTATCCAAGCCTTAACTGTAATTACAGTTAGCTTGAGTTTGTACACATCACTTGTGTTAGCCTATAGGGTTAACTTTATATCTATAATATTTTCATTCCGCACTTCACTCCAAGGGAGTTGGGTAGACTATTAAGTTTTGTCTGTGCAAAATTTGATAACTCTATTCACCCCCCCTCTAGAGTAGTATCTATCCCTTCACTTTCAATTGGTATCAGAGGGAGGTTGACTGACTGTATAGGCTAACACCTAAGTCACAAGATCCTGATAGATACCAAGAGCTTATAGATATTCACTATCATGGCCCAGTCCAAGGATTATTCTAGCACCAGACCTCCAGCATGCAACTTAGCTAAGTTTGGCATCTGGAAGGCAAGGATTAAATTATATATGAACTCTATTGATGAAAGCATCTTTGCTTCTATTTTGTCAGGTCCCCCAAGAGCACCTGCTGCTGCTTCTGCCTCATCATCTGATATGAGTGCAGTGCCTCCTCCAGATTACAATGATGAATACAAGAAGGCCAAAATAGCAGATGCCAAGGCAATGAACATACTGGCTCAGACAATGTCTGATGAGGTGTTCCAGAAGGTTGCTGACTGCTCCTCAGCAAAGGCCATGTGGGACACACTGAACCAGATTGTAGCTGGTTCAGCTGATGAAAGGAAGGACAGAAGGTCCAACCTGATCTCACAGTATGAGAACTTCAAGAAAACTGATGCTGAATCAGTTGAAGCTATGTACACCAGGCTCAGCTCAATCATCAATGAGCTAAGGACCCTGGACAAGGACATATCATTGACAGAGGTCAATGATAAGATTCTTATGTGCTTCCCTAGCACATGGGATCTAAGAATCTGGCCCATCAAGGAAGCCAGAAGTACTAATGAGATCTCAACTGAAGCTCTCCTCGGCAAGCTCAAGTCTTTTGATCAAGTGCTGAAGACCAGAGAAGCAGAAGCTGAAGCCAAGACCCCCACTCCAACAAGAAAAGAGCAATCTCTAGCTCTTAAGGCTGCAGATGTTTCTGAAGGCAGCCATTCTAATGAGGAACTTATGGCATTGTTTGCCAAAAGGTTTCTCAAGATGGGGAGAAAGGAGTTCAGAAAGAAGTCTTCACGCTATGAAGACAAACCAAGGTATGATCGCTCTCCCGCAAAAGAAATTATTTGTTATGGTTGCAGGAAGCCTGGACATATCTTGCCAGAATGTCCAGAGGAGAAGAACAAAGAAAAGAGAAAAGAAAAAGAACAATACAGGAAGCACTCCAAGCCATCCTCCTACAAAAACAAGAAGAAGGAGAGAGGTTTCATTGCTGAAACCTGGAGTGATTCTGATGAAGAATCCTCCTCATCAAGCTCCAGTGAAGATGAGGAAGAGAAGAAGGCAAAAGAAGTTTGCCTAATGGCAATAGATGCCTGCAGCAACCACTCTGCTGCAGAGAGTTCTGATTCTGATGAAGAGATGCCTATAGAAGATGAGGTACTTTCTTCTTATGATTTTACTTCAGAAGAATTTAAATTAGAATTTAAATCTTTATGTTTAGATTTAATTAGCTCAGAAAAGGAAATAAGAGAACTTAGAAATAGGTTAGCTGACTCAGAATCAATAGCTACTGAAAACATTAGGTTAAAGGAAGATCTCACTACTTGTAGTGAAGAAATTAAATTTCTTAAAATAGAGTTAGCTAAGTCTAAGAGATTAGAAGAATCCCTTAATGGTAGAAGCCTTAAGTTGTTAGAAATTACCAGCATGACTAACACTAGGTCAGGTAATGATAAACTAGGCTTAGGAGCTTCTCCCAGTGAACCCCCAGTCCTTCTTAAAAATAATCTTTCAACTCCAGTGAACTTCATTTCAGCTAGTGGAAAGAAGAACACTGAGCAAGTAAATCTGGTTAATAAAACCTTAAATAAAGCTAAGAGAGAAAAGAGAAAGAAGTTCTTTAAAGAAATGCAAAGAGCGTCGAACGCCGCTCGACGATCGGAAGCTCCACGGTCGAACGAAGCTCGACGATCTGAGCGCCCATCGTCGAACGTCGATCGACGATTTCAATATGATTTTCAAAATCATAATCAATTCCATAGAAACCTAAATGAGAATAGAAGCCCTAGGTTTGTTGACCCATCATCTGCATGGAGAATCCCACCTAGGAGATCTCACCCACTAGGTTATCACCCTCAGCCTGCATTCTCATATATTCCCAGTTTTTCTTATGTGAAAAACAAGGGACCCAAGGTTACCTGGGTCCACTCTGTCTAAATAATTGTCTTGCAGGTGAAGGCCTATCCAATCACTCAAAACAAGTGGTATTTGGATAGTGGATGCTCTAAGCATATGATAGGAAATAAAGATCTTCTGTCAAAGTTCAAAGCTAAGCTCGACCCAAAGGTTATCTTTGGAGAATCCAGCTGTGGTCAGACAGAAGGCTATGGCAAGATCACAATTGGAGCAGTTACTTTCAAGAGAGTTGCATATTTCAATGGACTGAAGCATAATCTGATTTCAGTCAGCCAGCTATGTGATGCTGGCTACCAGGTTTCATTTTCTAATTTCTCTTGCAATATTACTTTAAATAATAATGTTGTTTTAGTAGGTATTAGAATAGGTAATATCTATTTAGTAGATTTCAATTCATCTCATTCTGAAATCTGCCTGTTTAATGAAGTAATCCTTAATAATAATTCTTTGTGGCATAAGAGGTTTAGCCATGTAAACCTTAAAAATATATCTAGGTTATCTAAACACAACCTTGTTAGAGGTTTACCTTCTTGCCCCTACAAGAAGGAGAGCCTATGCAAGGCTTGTCAGCTAGGCAAGCAAATCAAGAATTCTTTTAAATTTGTAAATAAAAGTGATTCTCCTAGAATCCTGTATTTATTACATTTGGACCTTTTTGGCCCAATAAATATACAGAGTTTAGGAAGGAAGTATTACACTTTAGTAATTGTAGATGACTTCTCTAGGTTCAGTTGGGTTTTCTTTTTGAGAACTAAGTCTGATAACTTCAAAGCCCTTACAGACTTTCTATTATGTGTGCAGACTGAGTACTCTACTCATGTGGCCTTGATCAGAAGTGATCATGGTACTGAGTTTGACTCTCTTCTCATGCAAGAATTCTGTGAGAGAGAAGGTATCAAACATAGTTTCTCAGCTCCTAGAACTCCCCAACAAAATGGGGTAGTTGAAAGGAAGAATAGAACACTCATTGAAGCTGCTAGTACATTGTTGGCAGATGCTAACATGCCTCTATCCTATTGGGCAGAAGCTGTTAGTACAGCCAACTATGTCTTGAATAGAAGTTTGATACACAAACTTAAGTGTAAAACTCCTTATGAGTTGCTTAAAGGAAAGAAACCAAAAATTAATTACTTTAGAGTTTTTGGCTGTATTGTTTATATTCATAATAATAATAAAGAATATATATTAGAAAATTTGAAGCAAAAGCTTCAATGGGAATCATGCTTGGATATTCCCAAGTAAGCAAAGCTTATAGGGTTTATAACAAGTCTACCTGTAAAATTGAAGAATCTGTGCATGTGACTTTTGATGAGTCTCAGATGTTTTACAAGGAGAAGGAAAATTCTCCTTCCTCCAGTTCATTGCAGGTACATGATGCCCCTCAAGAAATTCTCCAACTATCAACTCTTCAGATCACTGAATCAGACAGTGATGAAGACTTTGCTGAAGCAGTTGTTGTACCACCAACAGTAGATCAAATTCCTCCTGAGGAATTAATCCCAACTATTGCTGAAGATCACATCCCACCTGCTGATATTGTCACACTTAGAGATCACCCCACATCTCAACTGATTGGAGACATATCAGCTGGTGTGCAGACAAGACACCAATTAAGACAGGATGTGATGCATGCTTGTTTCCTCTCACAGGTTGAGCCCCTCACCTTTAAAGATGCAGAGCTAGATCCCCACTAGATCATTGCAATGCAAGAGGAGCTCAATCAGTTTGAGAGATGTAAAGTTTGGACTTTGGTTCCAAGACCTAAAGGCCAACTGATCATAGGCACCAAGTGGGTGTATAGAAACAAGTTGGATGCAAATGGAATTATTGTAAGGAATAAAGCAAGGCTTGTAGCTCAGGGATACAGACAGGAGGAAGGTATAGACTATGACCAAACCTTTGCTCCTGTTGCAAGGCTAGAAGCAATAAGGATCTTCTTGCCCTATGCAGCCTTCATGAAGTTTAAGGTGTTCCAAATGGATGTCAAAAGTGCATTCCTATATGGTGAGCTTAAGGAAGAGGTGTTTGTTGAACAACCACCAGGGTTTGTTTCGTCAACTCAGCCGTCTCATGTGTTTAAGTTACAGAAAGCTCTTTATGGACTAAAGCAAGCTCCTAGGGCCTGGTATGAGACCTTAGCTAGTTTCTTGTTAGAGCACAACTTTACTAGGGGAGTAGTTGATAGAACCCTTTTCGTCAAGCATCACAAGGACACAATCCTGTTAGTTCAGGTGTATGTAGATGATATTATTTTTGGCTCCACTGATCCCAAACTTTGCAAAAGGTTCTCTGACCTGATGCACTCTAAGTTTGAGATGAGTAGCATGGGTGTGCTGTCTTACTTTCTTGGTCTCCAAGTTAAGCAAGATGCTGATGGTATCTTCATCTCCCAATCCAAATATGCCAAGGAATTATTAAAGAAATTTGGGATGGCTGTTGCTTCAGCAATGCCTACACCCATGGCTACTAATGTAGTTATTGATTCTGATGATCACGGCAAGCCAGTTAATCAAAAGAATTATAGGGCCATTGTTGGTTCCCTATTATATCTAACTGCAAGTAGGCCAGATATAATGTTTGCTACATGCCTTTGTGCTAGATTCCAGGTCAACCCCAAGGAATCTCATCTGATTCTTCTAAAGAGAATCCTGAGATACCTGAAGGGATGTCCAGATCTAGGACTTTGGTACCCAGCTGAGTCAGAATTTGAATTAATTGGATATTCTGATTCTGATTATGCTGGTTGCAGAGTTGACAGGAAGAGCACCTCAGGAACTTGCCAGTTTCTGGGAGAGAGATTGGTCTCTTGGTTCTGTAAGAAGCAGGCTTCTGTCTCAACTTCAACTGCAGAGGCTGAATATATAGCAGCTGCTAGTTGTTGTTCACAGATCCTGTGGATTCAAAACCAGCTTGTGGATTATGGTTACTCACACAAGAACACCAAGATCATGTGTGATAGTACCAGTGCTATCTCAATTGCATAAAATCCAGTGCACCACTCTAGAACGAAGCACATTGAGATTAGGCACCATTTCCTGAGAGATTGTGTGGAAAAGAACAAGATCTGTCTTGAGTTCATATCCACTGAGTTTCAGAGAGGTGATATATTCACCAAGCCTTTAGATGAACAGAAGCATCTGTTCTTTTTAGTTCAATTAGGCATGATTAATGGATGAGACTAAGTGTGACTATATATGCCTATATTGAAACTTGTTTGAAGATCGTCGAACGACGTTCGAAGATAGTCGATCGGGTCAAGCCCATCGTCGACCTATGGTTGATGAAAGTTTGTCTGACTGAAGATCGTCGACCGGCGTTCGACCATCATCGAACAAGTCGAGCTCATCGTCAATCTCTGGATGACGAAAGCCTGTTGCTTGTGAAGCCAGAAATAGCCGAACGATGGTTCGACTACTCAGCTTCTGAGCCGATCGTCGAACGGCCGTTCGACTATCGGGTCAAGTATCTTTTTAATAGATCGACTATTTCCGGTCTAATATAAAGCCGATAGTCGACCTAGGTTAAAAGATCTTGTGTTTTATCGTCGACGGAGCGTGGCTTTTCGCATTCTGCCTTCCCGCTTGCGATTGTCTGCCGCTTCGTCTCCTTCGTCTTCTTCGTCCTCTCCAGCTTTCTCGAGCTTTCTCCAGCGAATCAATGGCGGTTTCCCCAGCAGTTCTAGCAGTCATGAAGTTTGATGCTGGCTTTAGCGTGGATTTCGACGCGTTCAGTAGCTGCAATGCCGAAATCGTAGAAGTTCTTCAGCTATGCAGGGATCAAGGACTCGAGAGGTTAATGTCGTCAAGGATTAAGATAAACATCCCAGAAATCAAGGAATGGGCTTTCACGTCGTCTTCTACAGACGATTCGATGACTGGTACCATCGGCGGAGAAGAGGTAATCCTGACTCCGGCCGTTTTGTCTGAAATTTTTGATTTAATAAATGGTGAAGAGGATTATGAGCAAGATGCTCAGGAATTCGGAAGAATGCTAGTTGAGCTGGGACATGCTGAGGGCATTCCCACGAAGCTGCTCAAAGTAAATTTTCCTTTCAAGATCAAGTTTCTTGCTGAGTTGGTAGGAAAAGTGCTCCTGGGTAAGCACTCTGCTCACGATAATATAACAAGGCAGCAATTCGCACTGATGTGTGCGATTGTTAATCGGAAAAAGATCGATTGGGCAGGAGTTGTGTTTGATGTGATAAGGAAAAAGACTGGCAAGAAGGAAGTTACCCTAGGAAGGGTTATTGGAATCTTCCTAAAGGAAAAGTACCCCCAGCTGCTGAGTTCAACCGCAACAACAATTAACGCAAGCAAGAAGATGGATCCTCACCTTTTCTCCAAATGGAAGAGAACTTTTGTAAAACCCACTCTCACAGGGGTTGCTCCAGCAACATCTGAGGACACCAGGACTGAATCAGTCACTCCTCACCTTGTCGAAGCTGGCTCAGCTCTTCCCTCCTCCTCTTCTGCTTTGCTATCTGCCTCAGTTGAAGTACCATCAACTTCAGCTGAAGTACGACCTTCTTCCTCTTCTGCTCCAGAAACAACTACAGTTGTTCCTCTTTCCCCTCCAGCTTCTCCTCTTCCTGCACATCAGACTAGGATATCTGCTCCTAGCTTTGATTTGTTAGGATCTGAGAGAATTCCTACTCCTCCTTTGTCTCCCATTCATTCCCCAGTTAATTCTCCAATTAACTCTCCAGCTCCATCTCCTGCTCGATCCCCTGTCCACACCATTTCTCATCCCAGCACTACTACCATATCTGCTACAGCTCCATCCACTTCACATCCATCATCTTTTGAGATTACTCCTGAACTCATCTCCCGCATTGTGGAGTTGATTACCCCCTCAATCAAGACCATGATTGAAGAGGCAATCGATCCCCTTGTATCCTCCATTGATATCTTAACTGCCTCCATCAAATCTCTCTCAAAATCTGCTGAGCCATCTTCCTCAAGGGGCCTGGTTTCAGTCTCCACTGAAATCAGGCAGGGGGAGATGTTTCATGAAGATGCCTCAGAACATCCTGCCTCCCTTCCAGCTATAACAGATACAGTCATGACAGCCCTGGAAGAGTCTGCTCCAGCTGAGAAAGAAATAGTTCCAGTGTTATCTGATAAGGAAATAGCTGATGGAATCATGCTATCTGAAATTGCAGTAAAAGTCTGCCTAGAAGATCTCACCACTCCTGTGGTTGCTAGATTCCTGGAAGGAATTATAACTTCATATCTAGATGAATCATGGGAGATGGTCAAGTATGAAGGTAACTCATTCATCCGTTTTGTTGATGAGTCAATTAATTTGTTAGTTTGTGAATTCCTGGAAGGAATGATCTCTGTTTATTTAGCAGATCTGTATTCATAATTCTACAGATGTTATTAGAGAAGATTTATCTGCTCAGATAATAGTAATTGTCTCAGAGGCTGCTCCAAGTGTTCCTAATATCCAAGTACATCCTGAATTAGAATCTTTTTTAGATGATAAAGAAGATGAGTTTGAGAATCAAGATGAAGTACAAGCAAGAGCTGCCTGGGATCTAAGAGTACAATTTTTAAAAGAGAAAGAAAAAGATCTGCAAGTTGAAAAGTCAACCATCTTGGATGACTCACCAGGGTTGAACTTAGATTCCCTTCTGGCTCTGGATGCCATTGAAGAGGAAAGAGAGAAATCTGATCTTAAGCTTAAAGAAAAGGCTGTTTCTGAAGCCTATGATCCGTATGATAATCCCCCATCATCTCACTCTGATGATGAGGATGATTCTGATGTATCTGAAAAGTCAAAGAGAAAGAAAGCTGCTTCAAAGAAAAGGAAAGCTGCTGCTCCTCCTCCTCCCAGTAAAGACAATGATACTCATTATATTTTGAAGGGAATTGACCCTAAATCGAAGGAATTTCAGCACTGGATGTGGTTTTCAAAGAACCAGCAGAAAGAAAGAAAAAGAACTAAGAGGTATGATAGTCCTGTTTCAAGATGGACTCCCAGAGGTCCTCCTCCTCCACCTCCAAGTGCAGGAGCCTCTGGGAACCTATCAGCTAATCCTGCGGCCTCTTCTGGAAGATCTGCTTCTTTTCAGCCCTAGCCAAGAAAAAGTTATCAAAGCTCGCAAGGCAAATCGTTTTCTGGGTCTCAAAGACAAGTGAAGGAGGCTGTGGTTCAAAGACCAACCTTTTCCCCTCCTCCTTCTCCAAAGAAAAGAATTCCATCTCCAACACCAGTTCAGTCTGAGAAAATTGTTTCAAAAGGTAAATAGTTTACTTTGTTTTAAAATTTTAGCAAGAACCTTTTGCTAAGTTTGCTTCCAATGTCTTATCTAGTTATTCAAGATAAAATAGCTGATGCTGCTCCTCCTGAGCCTGTTTATGAAAATCCTGAGCTTGATCCTAACTTTAGGATGGCTCGCTTTCAAGAACTAGTTGGAGCAGCTCAAATAAGAAAAGCTAGAGCAGAAGGAAAAGATACGACTGGTCTAACTACCATGTCTGCTTACAGAAAGAAAGAGTTTGAAAAGTTCCAGGTTAATCCTGAGATTTTTGATCCATCAAAATATATGGAAAAGCATCCTGAAGCAGTAGTCCCAAGAGCTGCAGAATTGAAGATCATTGGTGCGCAGGACCTGAAGCTGTCAAAGAAAGAATCTGATGATCCTCTAAGGAAAATCTCTTTTGTTTCTAGCTCTTCTGTATCTAAGCCTGATTCTGTTGATCCATAGTTTGATTAACTGCTGTGCTATATTTGTTTATCTGTTTGATAATCTGCTAGTTAATTGTTAACTATTTACTGTATTATTTTATTGCTCTTTAGCTAGCTTTATGTTTTAGATGTTGAGAGACTTAACTCAAATAGGGGGAGATTGTTGGTACCCTAGTTTTGATTTGAGTTTAGTCCTCTCCTTTGTTCTCCTTGACCCAAGAATTATCTATGGTCAATGGTTAGTAGTCTAGCTGTAGAGTCCTCACTTTTCCAGATTGAGAATTTGGTTAAGTAGTTTTTCGTTCGACTATAGTCGAACGCCGCTCGACTATCGTCTATCGGCTGATCGACGATCATCTATCAGTTGGTCGACGCTTTGTCTGCGTTGATAGTTCGACTACCTGTTCTGATAGATCGACTATCTTATAGTTCAACTATCTGTTGATAGGTCGACTATCTGTTTTGCGTTGATAGTTTGACTATCTGTTGATAGTTTGACTATCTGCTTGGCGAGGTAGTTCGACTATCTGTCCTGATAGTTCGACTATCTGATAGTTCGACTATCTGTTGATAGGTCGACTATCTGTTTCGTCTTGATAGTTCGACTATCTGTTGTCTTTGATAGTTCGACTATCTGTCCTGATAGTTCGACTATCTGATAGTTCGACTATCTGCTGATAGATCGACTATCTGGTTTGTTTTGATAGTTCGACTATCTGTTGATAGATCGACTATCTGTTTTCTGAGGTAGGTCAACTATCTGCTTGATAGGTCGACTATCTCTGTGCGCTTGATAGTTCGACTATCTGTCTAAGATAGATCGACTATCTGATAGTTCGACTATCTGCTCTGATAGTTCGACTATCTGTCGGGGTAGTTCGACTATCTTCTTCGATAGGTCGACTATCTGGATCGTTCGACTATCTGCCCGATAGTTCGACGATCTCCGTGCGTCGTTCGACGATCTTCGAGGGTCGTTCGACTCTTTCTGTCTGCCTTTATATTTTGTATTTATTTATTATATTTAATTAATTAATACATTTTCTGGCAAATTGTTTTAAGCTGTATGATAAAATTACCAGGCAATATTAGCTCCATCTCTTTTGCCTGAGTCAAATCTTTTTAAGATAAAGTTGTTTGTCTTATTAGCTGTCATTATAAATTACTTTATCTGTTGTCAGCCCTTTATAGCCGTTAGACTGAAAAGTCTTCTCTTTGTTATAAAGAGATTATTTCTGATGTGACTTTATTTAGTCCTTCTGTTATTTGATTTGAGCCTGCAGCTTCTTAGAAAGAGGTTTACTCCTTTTATAGAATGTTTTGCTGCAGAGATGGTTTTGTCTTCTTGATATTTACAGCCCAGGTCTCAAGACTCAGAAGAAGATAAATTATTCAAATTGAAGAGAGCCGTTGCTTGCTGCTGTTATATAAAGGACCCTTTGAAGAAGGATTCAAGCTAGCTAATAGCTAACCAGTTGTTCATTCAAGCTTTCAAGCCTTCATCAAGAAAAAGCTTTCTGCTCTCAGCAATTTCCATCTAACTGAGAAGTGTTAAGATCTTCATCTCTTCTTCACCTGAGTTCTCCTGCTTTCAGGAAGTTCAAACTCAGAGTTCCTTTGAAGAAGAAGAAGAAGATAGCTCCTTGAAGATCTTTGATTTTATTATTTACTTTCTTCCTGTAGCTTTTCCTTCAGAACTTTCTGAAGAGTTTTCTGCACTGAAGCAAGACTTCACCTGGACATCTTGGAGCCAGGGGGAGCCTTGATTCTTTAGAGCATTCTAGCTCAGTGCATGTTTTTGTGCTTCTCTAATCTTTGTAAAATAGAGAAGACATCTTAACCTTCTTCCCCCTCCTGTACAGGGTTATTACTCCCTTCAAAAGTATCCCTTGGTGGCAGGGCACCTGATCAAAAACCTGTGCTTGGTTTTTAGACAACTGATCAAAAGTCTAAAGGGTTTCTGGATCTACCTGAAGCAGATCCTGTTGGTGGCAGGGCACCTGATCAAAAACCTGAGTGGATTCCTACCGTGTGGGTAGAAGAGTGGACGTACCCAAGTTGTTTGGGGAACCACTATAAATTTCCTTGTGTCGTCTGGATTCTCTTGTTTAATTTATGTATTGTGGCTGTGATTAGATATAACTAGGTTGCTAGTTGCTGATTAGGTTATCCAAGCCTTAACTGTAATTACAGTTAGCTTGAGTTTGTACACATCACTTGTGTTAGGCTATAGGGTTAACTTTATATCTATAATCTTTTCATTCCGCACTTCACTCCAAGGGAGTTGGGTAGACTATTAAGTTTTGTCTGTGCAAAATTTGATAACTCTATTCACCCCCCCTCTAGAGTAGTATCTATCCCTTCACTTTCACTAACTTGGGTAACGAAACTCCTACCATTTGTGATTTCCCTCTTGATATTCTTGTGGTGGCTAAGCGTTGGTGTAATTTCGGTAACATTGAATGCGTCGTAATAGCCTCTAATCGATTATCATTTAGTTTCTAGCTGATTTAAGTTTGTTTAGGTTTGGCAAACCTCGCTATTTTTGTTGGGGGACATCTTCCTTGTCTTGATCGTTATTTTGGATTGATCTCCTTTGGTGTAACTCGCTCGTCCGGATGCAATATTCGTCCCTTTAGCGTGATCGGATCTTGGCTTATCGCCTTTGTCCTTTCACACCACGGGTGGCTATCCGTATTTTAGTTGTTGCTTGGTTTCACGTTGTGGAAAGTGCGGACGTAGAGTCGGGAGCGATTATAAGTCAGCTTACCGAGAGGTTATTTTCGTGACTCCATTGATCGCCGGATATCTACTGATATCCCTACGTCAATAAGGGGCGAAATATTTTGGGAGGAATTTTCCATTGGGTGAATGGATTTATGTTCTCCATAGGTTGGTAAGATTTTTATTAAAGTTTCTGTTAGATTTAGAGTTTCTGTAATAATGATATGGGATCAACGAACTTTAGTGAGTTCGTCGACCTGAGCTCGACAAATTTGGATAAGATCTACGATCTCTTCTCGAAGAATGAAGGTATTCATTATCAGGGAACCAATATCGTCGATCTCTGGTCGACGAACCAGACTGGTTTCATCGATCGTAGGTCGAAGAATAATTGTTGTTATGGTTGGCATTCAGAGTTTTTCGTTCTGATGTCGACGAACTGTTCAAATTTCGTCAATCTGAGTTCCACGAAAACTGTTGAACATTGTTCTAGTTGTTTTTCTTCTTATTCTTGGATTTTTGTTTTAGTTCCATTTGCTTTAATACTTCATTTAATTGTTTACTTGTTCAGTATTCTTCTCTCCCTTATCTGAAATGAAATTTACAGGTTTAGATAAGTGATTTTTCTTGATTATAGGTGGTTCACTAGAAGATGCACCTAGTCCTAGTTTACTGTTATTTGGCCTAGCATTTAGAGTACTAGTTATATCTAACAGTTGTAAGCTTCTACCATTGAGATATTCTTCAAATTTATTGGCCTTACTTAGTTCAGATTTTAGGAAAACAATTTGTTCATTTGCTGAGTTAGTTCAATTATTAGTTTAGTATTTTAAGCAATGTTCTTGTCTTGTTCAGTTAATCTTTCTCTAAGAAGTTTTATTTCCTTCTAGGATCCTATTAGATCTAAGCATAGATTTTTAAACTCAATTTTAAATTCTTCTGAATTAAAATCATAAGATGCAATTACCTTGTCTTCTGCAGACAGTGTTTCTACATCATCTGTAGCTTCAGCATCTGACTGACTGCTGGAAGTATCAATTGCCATTGGGCAAAAGTATTTTGCCTTCTCTTCTTCTTCATCATCACTTGAGCTGGAAGAGGATGACTCTTTCTCTGTATCACTGCAGGTTTCTGTAACAAACCCTTTCTCCTTCCTCTTGAGTTTACTGGAGGAGGGCTTACTGTGATGAGTTCTTCTTGAATCATTTTCTCTTCTCCTATCCTTCTTCTAAGCTTCTGGACACTCTGAGATGAAATGTCACGGCTTCCTGCAACCAAAGCAAAAAATTTGTTTAGATGGAGTCTTGTCATACCTTGGCTTGTCATCTTGCCTAGATGACTTTCTTCTGAAATCCTTCTTTGCCATTTTGAAGAATCTTTTGGCAAAGAGACTCATTAGCTGTTCATTGACTGCAGTCCCTTAAGATTCCTCAGCATCTTTGAATGTAATGTTGTGCTCCTTGGTAGGTATTGGAGTCTTCAATTTAGTTGCTGCTTCTCTGGTCTTCATTAGTTGCTCATAGGATTTGAGCTTTCCAAGGAGTGACTCAGTTGATATTTCTGTCATGCTTCTCTAATTGGACAGAACCTTGAATCCCATGAGCTAGGAAAGCAAATGTGGATTTTATCATTTACTTCTATCATAGTTATGTCCTTGTCTAAGGTCCTTAACTCATTGATGATTGAGCTAAGCCTGTTATACATATCACTTACTGACTCAGCTTCATCCTTTTTGAAATTCTCATACTGTGAGATGAGATTGGACTCCTATCCTTTCTCTCATCAGCAGATCCAACAACCATATAATTTAGAGAATCCTAGATAGCTTTGGCTGAAGTGCACTCAGCCACCTTTTCAAAAATATCATCAGACATACTCTGAGCTAGGATATTCATTGCTCTGGCATCTGTAATCTTGGCTTTCCTCTGTGCATCTGTCCAATCTAGAGGTGGGACTGCACTCAGATTTGTTGATGTTGAAGGAGTGGAGGCCACTGAATTTTGTGGTCCTATCAAGATTGAATTAAAAATGTCTTCATCAGTAGAGTTCATGTAAAACTTTATTCTTGCCTTCCAGATGACAAACTTAGATTTGTTACAAACTGGAGGTCTGGTGCTAGCATAATCTTTGTTTTGTGCCATGGTATCAAATATGTAAGTAATAATATTTAATTAGATATTATCTGAGGATCTTGGTTAGTACAGGTGTTAGCCTATTTAAATGAAAATGACTAACCTCCCTCTGATACCAATTGAAAGAAAAAAGGGGGATAAGCTCTGAATAACTCTAGCGGGGGGTGGGGGGGTGGGTGAATAGAGTTTTTTAAATACCTTTTTATCTTTTTACATACCTTTTTTATCTTTTTGAATAGAGTAATAGCTATGAAATGTTAATAGAAATAAGGAAAAGCTACACTAAGATATCACAGCACAATGCAAAAGAATATCAGCAAGCAACACAGACAACACAAGAACTTTATAGTTGTTCCCCAACTGGGTACGTCTACACTTCTACCACCCTTGGTAGGAATCCACTACAGGTTTTTGTCAGGTGTCTGCCACCACAATATCTACTTTCAGGGAGATATCACAACCCTTTCAGATTTTGATCAAGTGCCCAAAAACCAAACTCAAGTCTTTTGGAAGGAGACTTGTGAACCATCCTAACTTTTGAAGGGAGTTAAAACCCTATACAGTGGGGTGAGGAGTAAATTGATGAAAGTCTTCTCTTTTCTCAAAAGCAAATTGAGAAGACTAAGAGTGGATTCCAGAACTTATCAAAGCTCCCCCTGAGATATAGATGAGTTCAGGATGAGAAGCTTTGTTCAGGGTGAGTAGGCCTTCAGCTTGGGAAAACTAGATCTAGGAGCTTTAGACAGATTGAGCTTTATTATCTCAGCAAGTTCCTGGATGAGAAGATGAAGAAGACTCTCGATTTCTTTTTGTTGTTCTTCTTCTATCATCTTCAGAGCTCTGTGAGAGATTAATATTGAGAGCTACATGAAAGTATTCTGCTCTTGGGAAGGATGTCTCTCTATAATTTTTCTTTGCTCTAAAAAACTATGAACTTGAGAACTCTAATTTTTCTTCTCTGGTTATTGTTGTTTTTTTAGTTATTCTCTCTGTCTCTATATATGTCAAAAACGCTGACCAATCTTCTTTAGAATTTTTGAAATCCTGTAATTAAAGTTCTGCTGGAAACTTGGGAAGGAAAATGATAAGCATGCCTGTCAATATTCGTTTCCTAATTTATCCCGAGAAATATGTCAACTAAATCCTCTGATGAATTCCATAATCAATGATGCCAGGAACGGCTATATTTATAGGGAATATAAGCATTGATTTATAAGGGAATTTATGACTTAGATTAATAATAGGGAGGGAATAGCTAAGGAAAGAACAAGGAAAAAATAGCTTATAGAATTCGTTGACCAGTGAACAGATTTTGTTGAGCTGCACTCAGAGATCGTCGACCTAGAAATATAGTTCTTCAACCTGAGCTCTACGAACCAAACACTGAAAATAAGTAACTGATTCTATGCTCCAAGTTCGTCGACAATAGAATCTGTTCTATACTCAAAGATCGTCGACCACAGAACTTGAATCAATAGAAATATTCGAGCTGAGAAACTGACAGAGAGAAAGCGTCGACCATAGAATAAATCTTTCTGATGAATATCATCCACCTGAACTCTAATTTCTTCGAGCTGAGTTTGACGAACGTTGAACTAATTTCTAGACAGCTGAAAAACTTCTAAGTCTTGAATATGAACCTCTCATCAGGCAGGTCCATGAGGATAGACACTAGAGGACTGCCCTAAGACCTAGAATGAAAATCAATAACCCTAACTATACAACATAGGTGATCAAACCTAAGATGTGAACCTATTCAAAATCAATATAGGGGTTCCGACAGGTGTGATGACAGGCAATCCTGTAGACCTGCCACACTATCCTTAACCCAGGATTATGAGACCACATGTTAACTAACACCGCATGCAAATTCACTTAGCCATGCCATCATAACCAAGGGCTCGAACTGAGTCCCTTCTCATCATAACCAATCCAATGCTCAACAGCATTCAAGGGCTCCACATTGAGTCCCTTATCGTCACCTCGATCCAGTGCGGTAAAATACTCATGCACTTACAACCATTCGCATTCCCGTGCTCCCAAGAACTTAAGGGTTCATCATTATCACAGGTGACAAGCTACCTTATACATCACGCAGGCCACAAACTGCCACCCGTAGGGAGACAAACCTTTAAGCAATGGACTATCCTATTCATTCCTTCAATATTATGACTCTTCACATCACATGGCCATGGGCGTTTTCATATCTAGCCTGATTTTAATTATCTGCAGGCACCTACATAACAAGTCATACATCTTTTCCAGATTCCAAATCAAACAACATTCACAAAACCATTCAATTATTTCTACATGATAAACAGGAAGCTTGGACGCATTTTTCAAGAGTGTCCAGAGGCTCAAAAGAAGGATAAAAGAAAAGAGATGGAATATAAGAAGCACTACAGCAAGACTTCTTCCAGCAAGCATAAGAAGGAAAAATTCTTTGTCGCTAAGACTGGGAATTAGTCTGAAGAAAAGTCTTTATCTTCTAGCTCTTGTGAGGATGAAAAAGTGGCAAAAACTAGAGAGATTTGCCTGATGTCAATTGGTGCTTCATGCAGTCATTCAGCAGCTATTTAATCAGCAAAAGAATCAGAATCAGAAGAGGATCAGGTAATAGCAAGTTTTGATTTCAATTCTAATCATTTTAGAGCTGAATTCAAACCTTTATGTAATGATTAAATTAAGTCTGAGAAGGAAATCAAACTTCTCAAAGATAAACAAATTGAATTTGATAACTTGTTTTCTGAAAACATAAAACTAAAAGATGAACTAGATATAGCTTCTGAACAAATCATTTCTTTAAAAACTCTACTAAATGAGGCTAAACAATTTGAAGAATCCTTAAATGGGAGAAGTATTAAATTAATGGATATAACTGGCATAGTAAATGGTAGGCTTAATGGTAAATTCAGCATAGGAGCTTCATCTTGTTAGCCACCAATACTTAAGAAAAATATTCTTTCAACCCCTATCAAATTCATATCAGAAAAGGGCAAAGAAAAATTGGAAGACAAAAACCAACAAACAGAAGAATTTCAAAAATCCAAACAAAAGAAAAGGAAAAGTAAAAAATTCAATAAAAACCATGTTCAACATTTTTCGTCAAACTTAGATCGATGAAATGTATATGGTTCGTCGAACTCGTATCGACGAACTATGAATGCAAATTTTATATATAATAAATCGTCTAACTGTGATCGAAGAAATTTATATGGTTCATCGAATCGCGATCGACGAAATTAGGTCACAGAAAATGAATACTTTCATTCTCTAAGCGGAGTTTGATGAACTCATCCCTATTCGTCAAACACAGATTGATGAACATACTGGAATTCGTCGAACTCAGATAATTTCAACAGAAATCTTAATTTCTCCATAAATGTTAATCAACCTAAATCATTTGTTAATCCCTTTATACATTGGATAATTACACCAAAATAATTCCATCCCTTAGGCTATAAAAGTCAACCAAAATTTTCTTTTATTTCAAGCTATTTATTTGAAAAGAATCAAGGACCCAAGGTTACCTGGGTCAAGAACAGCTAATTTATTTTCTTGCAGGTACAAAAATATCCTACCACAGAGCAACAATGGTACTTAGATAGTGGGTGTTCAAAGAATATGACAGGAAACAAGGACAACCTAACTAACTATAAGTCAAAGCTTGGAACATATGTGATCTTTGGAGACTCCAACTGTGGCCAAACAGAAGGCTATAGGAATAATAAAGTTGGAGCTGTTACATTCAAAAATTTTGCATATGTGAGTTGTTTAAAACATAACCTGATATCCATAAGCCAGTTACGTGATGAAGGTCATCAGGTATCTTTTTACCAATCTTCCTGTATTATTACTCCAATATATAACAAAACTGTTTTAACTGGACTTAGATAAGGAAATATTTACGTGGTTAATTTCAAGTCAGCTAGCTCAGAAATTTTTTTGTTCAATCAAGATAGTAATAATAATGATTTATGGCATAAAATACTAGGACATGTAAACCTTAGAAATATTGCTAAATTATCGAGGGACAACCTTGTTAGAGGATTGCCTTTTGGCTCCTACAAGATGGAAATTCTCTACAGGGCTTGTCAATTAGGCAAGCAAACTAAAAATAGTTTAAATCTATTAATAAGAGTGATTCACCTAGGATTCTGTACTTGCTATATATGGATCTCTTTGGACCCATTGCAGTACAGGCGTGGGAGGGAAATCCTATACTTTAGTTATTGTAGATAACTTCTCAAGATTTACTCTGGTGTTCTTTTTGAGGAACAAGTCAGATAACTTCAAATTTCATATAAACATTCTTAAGAGAATTCAGATTGAATACTCTACTCTAGTTGCATAGATCAGAAGTGATCATGGCACTTAGTTTGATTCTCATCTCATGCAAGAATTCTGTGAGAACGAAGGTATCAAACATTGCTTCTCTTCATATAGAACTCCTCAACAAAATGGGGTAGCAGAAAGGAAAATAGAACCCTTATTGAATCTGCAGGGACATTGTTTGTAGATGCTTACTTGCCCCTATCCTTTTGGGCAGAGGCTGTAAGCACAACAAATTATGTTTTGAACAAAAGTTTAATACAAAAACTTAAGGGTAAGACTCCCTATGAATTGCTCAAAGGGAAGCAACCTAAAATAGACTATTTCAGAGTATTTAGTTGTAGATGTTATATACATAATAATAACAAGAAACATCTTAGAAAGTTTCAAGCCAAAGCTTCAGAGGGAATTTTTCTTAGATATTCCCAAGTCAGCAAGGCCTATAGGGTATTTAATAAATCAACTTGGAAAATTAAAGAATCAGTACAAGTAACATTTGATGAAGCTAACATGTTTTACAAGGAGAAGGATTCTTCTACCAGATATTTATTGTAGGTACACCAAATGTGTGAGAAATTGGATGATTTAAACCTCACCCACGAGGTTATAACACATCCTTCTCCACAAGTTAATGTAGATAGTGAAGAAGATCTCATTGAAATAATTGCTGAACCTACAACAGCAGACCTAATTCCACAAGTGGAATTAATTCCCCAAGCTGTTGATGAACCAAGTCTTCCTTCTCCATGAGTTGTCACACTTAGAGATCACCTTATATCTAAAGTGATTGGAGATGTTAGTGTAAAGTTGTCAACCTAAATGACCTAGAGGGGGGTGAATAGGTGAATCGTGCGTCTATTTGCAGAATAAAATTTTTACGATTTAGCACCAGAAATCAAGCAATCACAGAAAGACAAGAAGATTTATAGTGGTTCCCCATTCTTGGGTACGTCCACTTTACCTCACCGATCTAGTAAATCACTAGACTCGGCCACTCCACTATCTCGGATTGAAAACAATCCTACGCCTCAGAACCAAGTTCCTACAAACTCGATCCAAATGGATCTACACTCGAAAGATTAACAAATCTTCCTAAAACTCGGAGAACAATGCTCGATCAAGGAGAGGAATGGTCTCTGGTTGAGTAGATGCTTTCCTTGAATATGCAGCTCTTTTAGAAACTGTTGAAGAAGACTTGACAATCTGACCTGAGAAAGCTTTGACCTACTTGATCAAGGAGAAGATGATGATCCCTTGAACAACAAGTCTTCTTGGATCGAAAGCAGAAAGATCGATCTACTCGTGAGTGGTGGCGGCGGCTTCAGAACTTGTTCTTTTTTGAAAGAGAAAGCCGATCCAGAAATTTTGAATGTACGGAAATCCGCTTCTTATAATTATTAGGGTTTTGTATTAACGAAAGACTTTATATAGGATTACCCTTAAAGGTTAGAAAAGACATTAATGACGACACATAGACCTATCACGTCAAGTCATTTAAAAATCCGACCGATCTGTACTTAAGATAATTTTCTAAAAAAAATTCGACTTACTATTCTCGAAAAGTAGCTTAAGTTCTCGAGAACTAGAAATTGAGTTCTCGAGAGCTATCAGGACTTCTCGAGAACTATACTGCTTAGAAGAATTCTGGACTTCTCGAGAACAAAAAGGCTGAGTTCTCGAGAACTAATTGACTTCTCGAGAACTATGGAGACTTCTCGAGAACTAACACTTAAAGAGATTTCTGAGGCAACTTTGACTATTCGAGAAATGGGGCTGGCAGTTCTCGAGAACTTTAGCATAGCTTCTCGAGAATAGATAGACTTCTCAAGAACTATAATTGAGACTTCCCAATAACTGGAAAAGACTTTTCGAGAACAAAGAAGACTTCTCGAGAACTCTGACTTAGAAAAAATTATTGAACCTGTCTGGACTTCTCGAGAACCAAAAGCTGGGACTTCTCGAGAACTCTAAGGACTTCTTGAGAACTTTGAAGCTAAGCTTTTAGAGAACTCTAAGGACTTCTCGAGAACTAAGAGGACTTCTCGAGAAGTGGACTTATAGAATTTTCTGAACTTTAGAAAAAATCATTCTCTTCTCTTCAAGAGTCCAATCTTCATTCCATGATCCAAGGTTTGAATATGAAGTGTATCCCAATAGAGAGGCTACACATGAGTCAACACCTTGGATCATACAGTGAGGGATTACACTGTATGGTCCTGTGTTCATGACCCACTATAGACTGACATTGGTCTACACTTAGCAAAGGTAATCTGCAAACACACAACTAGAACAAGGATATCTAATACAACTTAATTCATCTTAGTTTAAGGGTGACTTCATGCAAATCTGGGTTATTGTGGATACAATACCAAACAATCTCCCCCTATTTGTAGAAGTCAGAACCCTGTACACTAAGGTGAATTATGACAATTAAGAAAGAACTGGAAATGAATAACTGAATCTAAATATAATAATATATTAACTAAAGATATAATTAGGCAAAACTAGAGATTTTATATATGTAATGTTTTAGATTTTTAATCAACAACCATTTCATCCAAATTCTCAAAAACAAATCAACAAGATTTCATTCTTTGCTTTGATGTTGTTTGTCTTACTTCTCTTGTTGTCTCCTCTGATAGTTGAAGGGTTTAGGGTAGTACCTAGGAGGCTTAGGAGGAGCTTTGGGATTATTCCTGCCAAACTCTGTATTATATATCCTTCTCTTAGTCATGTACTTCTCATATAAATCCCACTCAGATGAGCTGTAGTGGAGATTTCTATTCTCATTGTAGTTTATCGCCAATTTAAGAGTCTCAAGAATTAAGCTTTTAGAAGTGGGGCTCAAATCTTTAGCAAACTCCTTTGATTTCCTTTTCTCTGCATCTGGCTGGGGAACAGATTTACTTATAGATGGACCTTCGCCATACTTTCTCTTCTTAGAGGTGTGAATCTCTGGTAACTCCTTAGGAATAATTTCATCCCAAACCTGGTCATAGGATGTAGGAGGAAGATCCTGATCTTTTGGCCTGGGAGAGAAGGTAGACATCTGAGGTTGAGGCATCTGGGTGGATTGACCTTCAGCAAGGGGGTTCAGGTGATGTGGAATAAGATTAGGATCAGCCTGAAAGTCAAGGAATATCTAATTATGCATCTAGACTGCAGTGTCATAAGTGTGGAATTTCACTGATTGGATTTGTTCTAAAACATTCTTATTTATCTCAGTCAATTTTTCATTCTCAAGAGATTTTGCATCTGCAGTAAGCTTTTTCACTTGTTCTTTCACTAAGCTCTCCCCTTTCTGATTTCTACACAAAGCTTTTCTATGGTGTCTTCTTTGAAAGTACCAACTTCCTCACAAATCGTCATTACTTGTTCTTGAGCTTTCTTTTCCAACTGAATTTGATTATTATCCAGTGTGACAGACTGGTCCATGACCTGACCAATACTGCTAATGGTGTGGTCAATGACTTTGCCACCAATTTTGAATAGCTCTTTAAGAGAATCTATATTGTGTTGGATCTCTACAAAACCTCTACTCATTTACTTTTCTAGAGAGGTGACCTGATCTTTGACTGACTGGAGAGATTCATCAAAATATTGCCTTTATGCAGCCAGCATACCTTCAATCTTAGATAAAATATCTGAACTTACAGTTTCAGCAGCAGCAGCAGGAGTGGCAGATACAATGGCACTAGGAGGGGTACAAGATGTAGCAATCTAAGGTGGAGGAGGTGCTTTCCATGGAAGAATTTCTTCTATAACCATAGAGCTCTGGGCTCTTATAGTGTGAGATACTGTATCAGCTTCCTCATCAACAAATCTTGGGAGGGAGAAGTCAAGGTTCCTGAGAGGGGCTTCCACCTCTTCAGGTTTTGGCTCATCCTCTTCAGTGAGAGGAATGGTCTCTGGTGGAGTAGATGCTTTCCTTGGAGAGGGATAAGGAGGTGGAGTAGCTTGAGTTGAGGGTGGTGGAGATGGTTCTTTTGATGGTTCGGTAGAGGTTTCTTTGGGAAGGGGAGGAAGTGGTTCATCTGAAATGAGTTCTTCAATCATGCTGTCAATAGCTGCACTTGTGTCCTTGAGGGTTTCCTGTCCTGGAACATCTGATAGGGTTGCATCTGGAGAATCTGCAATAGGGCTCCTGGTTGGAGATCTCACAGGGCTTCTGAGAGGACTTCTGCTAGCTGAACTGGCTGGAGAGGAAGGAGTAGGTCTTACAGTAGGAATAGAGGCAGTAAGCTCCCCCTTAGTTGCTATACCAAGAGGTTCAGCAACATGATGAGAGGAGGGAGATGGGGTCCTGACGTTAGAGGCAGAAGTTGCAAGTTCCTTAGCTAACTACTTGGAATTCTTCACCTTGAGTTCCCATCTTTGGATGGAGGCCAGTGAAATCTTCTTCAAGTGATGAACTAGAGTGCCTTTAAAATTTTTAAAACTGACTGGATAAATCTCACTCAACAATAAAGAGATTATCCTTGCAAATATGGGATCCTGAATGTTGTCCCTGATCATCTAAAATACCATCATGCCATATTGAAATTTCTTCCTGCAGATTACAGCTGTCATAACTCCAAATAGGTCATTAGTTATGAAACTAATTGACCCAGTTCTGCACCATAAGATTTTTCCAATTATATCTGTAAGAAGTTTTCCTACATCATTGAAGAGATTTATCCTTAAAGAGTTGAATTCCTCAGAAACTCCACAGAAGGAGTAAGTTTTGTCATAATCTTCAAGTGTTAGGTCATCCTCTTCATCCACAACGGGCATCTTCAGAAGCTTTGAAACTTTGGTTTTATCACCCTTGATTTTGATCCCTTTGACTTTAGTTTTCAACACTGTACCATTTCACCTCACCTTGGCATTCCGGAAGAATTCCTCTACATCTTGAAAAACAATCTTGCAGGGTTCTGAGAGAACGAACATCAGTCCGGCAGTGTCCAGGAGAAGGAGCAAGTTCTAGAAATCATCTGAAATGTCGGCAATTCCTTTGACGACAAGTTCACAGCCGACTCCTATCGTCGAACTCTGCGCCATGGACGCTGACAGCGGTGATGGACGGAGCGCAAGACGATGGCTGCGACGAAGCTTTCTGTCGGCGGAAGATGAAGAGTTTTCGAGAAGAGGAAATTTGAAATGTCGGTTGATTATTGATTTCTAAAACATTATATATATATATATAATTCTAATTTTGATAATTAAATGTCTAATTAATCTAATATTAGCATTTTAATAATTCGAAAAAAAAATTGGTTTGCGCAAAGACAGAATTGGAAAAGACACGGCATTCTTTGAGAGGTAGGGTTAGTTTTCGAGAAGTGTCGTATAGTTCTCGAGAAGTAAGGAAATTAGTTCTCGAGAGCTGATAGTAGACTTCTCGAGAAGTAGCGTCTAGTTCTCGAGAGCTGTTAGTATACTTTTCAAGAAGTATGATATAGTTCTCGAGAGCAAAATAGACTTCTCAAGAGACTGATCAGAAGTTTTCGAGAAGTAGTTTAAATTCTCGAGAACTGTTACTTCAGTTTTCGAGAGGTATACTCAGTTTTTGAGAGCTACCTTCCTCTTAAGAAATTTCTTACTTTTTTGAAGAGTCCTAGATTTTTGAGCCTTGAACTGTTCCACTTTGGTCTATTCTTCTTTGTTCAGTAGCCCAAGTTCAGTTTTGAAGAAATTGAACTTGGTCTCGTCCAGCGACTTTGTGAAAATATTTGCAACTTGCTGATATGTTGGCACGTACTGCAGATCCACATCCCCTTGCTCCACATGCTACCGGATAAAGTGATATCTGAGCTCGATGTGCTTTGTCTGACTATGTGAGACTGGGTTCTTGGCGATTGCTATCGCGCTGGATGAGTCACAGAACAATGGAATGTCTTTGACCTTCATATTGTAATCTTCTAGCTGATTCTTTGGCCACAAAAACTGTGCACAACAACTACCGACAAAAATGTATTCTGACTTGGCCGTTGAGATTGCAACACAATTTTTCTTTTTGATGCTCCATGATATAATCCTTCTTCCTAGGAACTGACATGTCACGGAAGTGTTTTTCCTGTCTTCTTTGCTACCTGCAAAATCTGCATCTAAAAAACCAATTAGTTCGATGTCATTAATTCTTGGGTACCATAAGCCAAGATTCGGTGTACCTTTAAGGTATCTCAAAATCTACTTTGCAACAGCATAGTGAGATTCCTTACAGTTCACTTGGAATCTATCACAGACACATGTGGAGAACATTATGTCTGGTCTACTGGCAGTAAGGTAGAGTAAGGATCCAACTATGCTTTTGTACATGGTTTCATCAATAGGTTTCCCTTTCTCATCCTTGTCCAGAGACATAGCTGAGGCCATTGGAGTCCTCATAGAGGTTGCACTCTCCATTCCGAATTTCTTAATCAACTCCTTGGTGAACTTTGTCTGTGAGATGAAAATTCCATCTTCAGATTGTTTCACCTATAGTCCTAAGAAATACTTCATCTCTCCCATACTACTCATTTCAAACTTCCCTTACATAAGTTTAGAAAACTGTTTTCAGAGGTTGTCGTCTGTAGAACCAAAAATAATATCATCGACATAGATTTGCACTAGCAAAATCTTGCCTTTAATTTTCCTAAGAAATAATGTCTTATTTATCTTTCCCCTTGTGAAATTGTTCTCGAGAAAAAAGGTAGATAGCATTTCGTACCAAGCTCGAGGAGCTTGTTTCAAACCGTACAGCGCTTTTGATAATAAATAAATATACTCAAGAAAATTAGGATCAACGAAACCTGGGGGATGTTCCACGTACACCTCTTCCTTTATGTCACCATTCAGGAAGGTAGACTTCATGTCCATTTTGTAGACTATGAAGCCCTTCAGTGCAGCATAAGCCAGGAACAGTCTGATGGCCTACAGCCTTACCACTAGAGCGTATGTCTGGTCGAATTCGATCCCTTCTTCTTCACGGTATCCTTTGGCGATGAGTCTGACCTTGTTTTTGATGATTATCCCATTCTCATCCAACTTGTTCCTGTAGACCCATTTCGTTCTGATGACATTCTTACCTTTGGGTCTTGGAACAAGCGTCCAAACTTTGCAGCGCTTAAACTGATTCAATTCTTCTTCCATGGCAAAGATCAATGATGCGTCTGAGTTTGCTTGCTCAAACTTCTTTGGTTCAACCTGTGAGCAAAAACTTAAATATAGATTCTCGTTAGTTGTTCCTCGACGAGTATTAACACCATCCCGGGGATATCCTATGATCTGGTACATTGGGTGATCCTTCAGATGTCTTAGCTCTAGATTCCACGCATCTGGAACTTCTTCAGCCACTTGAGTGACTTCATCAACTTGGACAATATTTTCATCTTGATCCTCTACCTTTATAATAAGGGTTGGAGAGGTGATCTTAATGAACTTTTCATCTTTACCTTCGGTCGATTCATCCAAGCTGATCTCTTTAAGCCTTGTACTTGCAGCTTCAACAAACACACTAGACGATTCGCCTTTCAGCAAGATCGTCTCATCAAATACAACATGTATGGATTCCTTACAACAAGAGTTTTTCTGTTGAAAATCCTGTATGCCTTACTATGACTACTATATCCTACAAAAATACCTTCAAAACTTTTCTCACTAAACTTGGCAGAATGATACTTACCATTATTAAGAACAAAGCATTTACAGCCAAAAATTCTAAAATATAAAACTATTTGTTTCCTGCCTTTTAGAAGTTCATAAGGTGTCTTATCATGATTCTTGTTTATGAGGGCTCGATTTTGCACGTGGCATGCAGTGTTGATGAATTCAGCCCAGAAGTACTCCGGTAGTGAAGCATCACTCAACATAGTTCTGCAGGCCTCTATGAGTGTTCTATTCTTTCTCACAGCTACTCCATTTTGCTGTGGAGTACGAGGAGTGGAAAGCTCATGAAAGATACCTAGGCTTTCACAAAATTTTGTCATGGCCATAGATTTGAACTCCGTTCCATTGTCACTTCTGATTTTTACTATGGAACTATTGTATTCATTCTGGACCTGCCTGACAAAATTTGTAAAGATATCGAAGGTATCTGACTTGTGTTTCAGAAAAAACATCCATGCAAAACGTGAGTAGTCATTAAAAATAACCAATATATAATCCTTACCTCCTAAGCTTCTAATTTACAGTGGACTGAACAAGTCTATATAAAGTAGGTGTAAACACCTATTAGAGTTTTTGCCTATTATGCTTTAAAAGGTAGCCCTAGTTTGCTTGCCTTTTACGCATGCATGACAAGGTCTCTCTTGGACGTGCCTTACATTTGGGGCATCACGTACTAAGTTTTGGGAGAATAATTTATTAATAGTTTTAAAATTAATATGTGCTAGCCTCTTGTGCCATTGTTCACAAAGAGACGCACTATCTTTTGCCAAAAGACACACTGGTGTATAAGTATCTATACAAATAAAATTTAAGCAAAATATGTTCCTGCTTCGAGTGCCTGATAGAATTGTTTCCATATTATCAACAGACTTTATAGAGCACTTGTCAGTGTGGAACTCAACTATGTATCCTTTGTCGCACAGTTGACTTATGCTTATGAGATTGTGTTCCAATCCCTCCACATAAGCTACATCCGAAAACGATAGACTACCGTTATTGATCATACCATAGCCTTTAGTTATCCCTCAGTCTGAACCTCCAAAGATGACCTTTGGTCTATTGCAGACTGGAGTGAAATTCTGGAGTAGGCTTCTTGTCCCGGTCATGTGCCGAGATCATCCACTGTCTAAGTACCAGATTTGAATTTTGGTGGCCTTTGGACATACCTGCATTCATGATCACTTTGCCTTAGGAACCCAAATATATTTGGGTCCTTAGTCTCAGGTTACAACACTCCCCCTACGAAGATTAGCATTCTGAGTGGTCAATCTCATATTGCCAACTTGAGGAGTAGTAACCTTCCTAGTATTAAACCAACAATCGATTGTAAAATGACCAATTTTGCAACAACACCAACAGTCAAACCTGTTATATATTTCCCTTATATACTCCTGCATGACCTTTTGAGATGATGGTCTAGCAGGGGTAGCACACTTGGAGGAGGAGGCTTCATAGTGATGACACTCACATGATTTCTTCTCCTTCGGAGGCCTTTCCCGAACGGGCTTTACTTTAGGTGCTTTATTGAAGTTGTGGCCATGATTATAAGGACCACGGCCCGGAAGAATCAGTTCTTTATAAGGTGTCTTAAAGACACTCTCAAAAAGTTCTGAGTGCGAGTCCATCCTTGGTACCGAGACTTTGGCTACAAAAGTAGGCCTAGTCAGGTGACCGTAGGACAAGTCCAGATCAAACTTGTTTGTTGGAAAGATGACTTTCTTAAATACAGTCTGATCTAGAGGGGCTTTCCACTTTTCTTTGGACAAGGACTTCTCGGCGGCCTTATTCTTCCGTTGAGCCATGTTTCTCCTAGAAGATTTACTAGGAGCGGCAACATGGCCTTGTCTAGCTCCTTGGGCCTTAGCTGAGAATTCAATAATGAGTGGAAGAACTGTCTTAGGCTTAGAGAAACTTTCAACAAGTTTATTCTAAGCCTCGAGTTGTTTTTCCAACTCTTTGATGATTTCCTCTTTAAGGTCGAGGTGCTTAAGAGCTTGATTGTATTCTTAATAGCAAAATTGAAGTTCTCTTGAAGAGAGTCAGTCTTAGCGACTTCTTCTCTCAAGCTGCTCTCAATAGCCTTTAGAGACTTAATCTCTTTAGCCTGTGTTTTCACGACTCGGCGACATTTGTCGTAAGTCATGATCAACTCCTTATACTGGGCCATAAGTTCCGACTCATCGTCAGAAGAGCTATCCTCATGATCATGCTCAGAACTTTCAGATTCAGAGAGAGGAGTGTGAGATTTTACCTCCCCAGTAAACTGGGGTTCTTGTTCGTCATCTGATTGAGACATGAGCCCAAAGTAGGCTTCCTCTTCTTCACTCATCTCATATGATTCGGGGTCATTGAGAGTCTTTCCCTTCTTGGCCAACATGCTCTTCTATGTCCTCTTCTTGTGGTACGAGGACTTCTTTTCCTCTCTTCTGCCACCCTCCTTCTTCTTGTGGGGGCAATCAACTATGACATGACCTGGTTTGTTGCAATAGTAGCAAATGATGTCAGGAGAAATCTGTTTGTTCTGTTTAGAGTTATACCTATCATGGCTACCCGAGCCTTTCTTTGGCTGATCACCGTCATGTCGTGATCTTCTATATGAGGCCTCCTTGACTCTCCACTGCTTCTTTTTGTTCAAGAATTTCTTTAACTACCGAGAGAGCAACGAGAACTCCTCGTCAGATAGTTCTTAGCCTAAGGTTCTTGACTCAGAGATTTCCTCTTCACTTACTTCTTGAGCAGGTGCTGGTGAGGCGGCTTTGCCCTTCCTTGAATTGTCAGCCTTTAATGCAACCGACTTCTCTTTTGAGGAGAAGCGGCTTTTCTCTTCTTCAGCTTTTCTGGAATTGATCTGCAGTTCATAGGGCATAAGCTTGCAAATTAGATTCTGTGGGTCTGTCTCAACTAGTCTGCAAAACTCCCGGATGGCACAGACTTTGTTATCCCATTCCTTTGTGAGAGACCTCAGAAACTTATCATTCAGCTTCCCATTGGTGAAGACTCGGCCATACACTCTTAGGCCATTTACTATCTTGAAGAAATTCTCAAAGGTATCTTCAATGGTCTCCTTTGACCCTTGCCTGAAGGCTTCATATTTCTGGTTCAGTAGGAACCTTCTATCATCCCTCACTTCTTCAGTACCTTCCATCAGAGTTACTAGAGACTGCGACATCTCCTTAGTCGATTGGCAGTGAATCAGATTCTACAGCATCGAGTCATCGACTGCACTTGCTATAATATTTTTAGCTTTCTTGTCCAAAGAGACAAGTGCAATCTCGTCCTTATCTAGATCCATCAATTTCTTAGGAACCTTCTTGGTTGGATCTATAGTGGGGGTAGTCATGGGGACGTAAGGACTTTATTCAACAATCATGAAGATCCGGGGGTCCACAGCTTCCATGAAAAATTTGATTCTCTCTTTCGACATGGGAAAGTAATTCTTTGTGCACAGGGGAAGCTTGGCAAAATCTTTGACCTTGTCTATTGCTTGAATAACCAAATGACAACTTTCGAGAGGAAATTTATAAAGCTGTTAACCTTTTAACGACAAACCTCCCTCTAATACAAATTGAAAGTGTAAAGTTGTCAACCTAAATCACCTAGAGGGGGGTGAATAGGTGAATCGTGCGTTTATTTGCGGAATAAAAATTTTAACGATCTAGCACCAGAAATCAAGCAATCACAGAAAGACAAGAAAATTTATATTGGTTTCCCAATCTTGGGTACGTCCACTTTACCTCACCGATCTAGCAAATCACTAGAATCGGCTACTCCACTATCTCGGATTGAAAACAATCCTACTCCTCAGAACAAAGTTCCTACAAACTCGATCCAAATGGATCTACACTCGGAAGATAAACAAATTTTCCTATAACTCGGAGAACAACGCTCCGAAACTCGGAGAATAATCTCCTACAAGATAACAACAAGATTTGGAAAAATACAAAAAGAGATTTCTCAGATCTGGAAAAATTCAGCCCTAGTTCGTATTCTTGAATTGGTGTCTCTTTCAGAAACTGTTGAGAAAGACTTGACGATCTGACTTGAGAAAGCTTTGATCTACTCGGTCAAGGAGAAGATGATGATCCCTTGAACAGTAAGTCTTCTTGGATCAAAAGCAAAAAGATCGATCTACTCGTGAGCGGTAGCGGCGGCTTCAGAACTTTTTCTTTTTCGAAAGAGAAAGCCGATCCAGAAATTTTGAATGTACGGAAATCCGCTTCTTGTAATTGTTAGGGTTTTGTCTTAACGAAAAGACTTTATATAGGATTACCCTTAACGGCTAGAAAAGACATTAACTAGGACACGTGGACCAATCATGTCAAGTAATTTGAAAATCCGGCTGATCTGGACTTAAGATAATTTTCTGAAAAAAAATTCGACTTACAGTTCTCGAGAAGTAGCTTTAGTTCTCGAGAACTAGAAACTGAGTTCTCGAGAGCTATAAGGACTTCTCGAGAACTATACTGCTTAGAAGAATTCTGGACTTCTCGAGAACAAAAAGGCTGAGTTCTCGAGAACTAATTGACATCTCAAGAACTATGGAGACTTCTCAAGAACTAACACTTAAAGAGATTTCTGAGGCAACTTTGACTATTCGAGAAATGGGGCTGGAAGTTCTCGAGAACTTAAGACAAGCTTCTCGAGAACAAGATAGACTTCTCGAGAACTATAATTGAGACTTCCTGAGAACTGGCCAAGTCTTTTCGTGAACAAAGAAGACTTCTTTTGAACTAAGAAGACTTCTCGAAAACTCTGACTTAGAAAAAAATTCTTGAACCTGTCTGGACTTCTCGAGAACCCAAAGTTAGGACTTCTCGAGAACTCTAAGGACTTCTCGAGAACTTTGAAGCTAAGCTTTTCGAGAACTCTAAGGACTTCTCGAGAACTAAGAGGACTTCTTGAGAAGTGGACTTAGAGAATTTTTTAACTTTAGAGAAAATCTTTCTCTTCTCTTCAAGAGTCCAATCTTCATTCCATGATCCAAGGTTTGAATATGAAGTGTATCCCAATAGAGAGGTTACACATGATTCAACACCTTCGATCACACAGTGAAGGATTACACTATATGGTCCTGTGTTCATGACCCACTGTAGACAGACAATGGTCTAAACTTAGCAATGGTAATCTGCAAACACACAACTAGAATAAGGATATCAAATACAACTTAATTAATCTTAGTTCAAGGGTGACTTCATGCAAATCTGGGTTATTGTGGATGCAATACCCAATAGGAGACATATCAGTTGGTGTGCAAACAAGGCATCAACTCGACCAAGATTTGATGCATGCTTGCATCATATCTCAACTTGAGCCCCAATCCACAAAAGAAGTAGAGCAAGATCCCCACTAGATTATTGCAATGTAAGAGGAGCTCAATTAATTTGAGAGATGCAGAGTTTGGGATTTTGTTCCAAGACCCAAAGACTACCCAGTCATTGGAACTAAATGGGTCTTAAGGAATAAATTGGATGCACAAGGAGCTATTATAAAGAATAAAGCAACGCTTGTAGCACAAGGATATTCACAAGAGGAAGGAATTAATTATTATCAGACATTTTCCCCTGTTGCAAGGCTGGAGGCTATCCGAATCTTTCTTTCCAATGCAACCTACAAAAAGTTCAAAGTCTACCAGATGGATGTCAAGAGTGCTTTCTTAAATGCTGAATTCAAAGAGGAAGTCTATGTGGAGCAACCACCAGGTTTTATCTCTCCAACTCATCCCTCTTTTGTTTTTAAATTATATAAAGCTCTATGTGGTTTAAAGCAAGCTCCAAGAGCTTTGTATGAGACCCTATCTAGCTTTATTTTAGAGAATAATTTCTCTAGGGGCATTGTAGATAGGACTTTATTTTTTAGGCATCATAAAAAAGAAATTTTGTTAGTACAAATATATATAGATGACATCATTTTTGGCTCTACTGATTCTAAACTATGCAAAATGTTTTATGACCTTATGCATTCCAAGTTTGAAATGTGTAATATGGGTGAGCTTTCATACATCCTTGGTCTTCAAGTGAAGCAATCCCCTGATGCATCTGCATCTCTCAATCTAAATATACTAAGGAGCTAGTTAAGTGATTTGCGATATCTGATGCCTTAGATATGAAAACACCTATGGCTTCCAATGCTGTAATTGATTTTGATGAGCAGGGCAAGCTTGTTGACAGAAAACATATAGGGCTATTGTTGGGTCCTTGTTGTATCTCACAGCAAGTAGGATAGATATAATGTTTGCTACATGCCTTTGTGTTAGGTTCCAAGTGAACTTAAAGAATCTCAGCTTATCTTCCTAAAAATAATTTTGAGATGTATAAAAGGTTGCCCAAATCTAGGACTCTGGTAACCAACTGAGTCAGAATTTTAATTAACTAGATTCTAAGATGCTGACTGTACTGGATGTAGAGTTGACAGGAAAAGCACATCAGGAACATACCAGTTCTTTGGTGATAGGCTTGTGTCTTGGTTTTGCAAGAAAAAGACTTATGTGTCCACTTCAACTGCAGAAGCTAAATATATAGCAGCTGGAAGTTGTTGTTCACAAATTTTGTGGATTCAAAACAAACTCCTGGATTACGGTTACAATCTAAATAATTCAAAATTATTTTGTGATAGTACCAGTGCAATTTCCATTGCATAAAATCATGTGCATCATAGTAGGTCAGAGCATATAGAAATTAGACATCATTTCATTAGAGATTGTATGGACAAAAAGAAAATTAACCTTGTCTTTATCTCTATTGATTTACAAAGGGCAGACATTTTCACCAAACCCTTGGATAAAAAGAAACACCTGTTCTTCTTAAATCAGCTATGCATTATTAATGGAGATGGTCAAATTTGATTTCTTTCTGGGTCAAAGAATTGATCACTTTTCGTCGAACGGAGATCGACGATGTAACATCCCATTTCCGGCTACACCCCTAGGAGTCGGTCTATCGTGACAGAACCCTAGGAAACCCTATAATTGAGGTCAATCGACAAAGATTTCGAGTCACGGGTTCGTCACGCCCGCGACCGAACCGTCACCCACGTGACTTAGGGCGCGACCCCGCTTCGACGATCGTCGATCTCAGGAAGACGATCGACGAACTAAGAATTTGCTTCACGGGTCTGTCACGCCCGTGACAGACATGTCACGCCCTTGACCTAGGGCGTGACCCCGTTCGACGATCGTCGATCTCAGGAAGACGATCGGCGAACTCAAAATTTGCATCACGGGTCTATCACGCCCGTGACCGACATGTCACGCCCGTGACCTAGGGCGTGAACCCCTTCGATGATCGTCGATCTCAAGAAGACGATCAGCGAACTCATAATTTGCATTACGGGCCTGTCATGCACGTGATCGACATGTCTTGCCCGTGACCTAGGGCGTGACCCCCTTTGACGATCGTCGATCTCAGGAAGACGATCGACGAACTTAGAATTTTTTCACACGGGCCTGTCACGCCCGTGACCTACGTGTCACGCCCGTGACAAAGGCCAAAATGTCAGCCAAGCTGGAAATTACTTGAACACATGCCAGAATTAACTCTGATTATGGGGAGTTACACCCGGAGTATTTACGGGCCGTTTACTTCTCTTATCACTTAATAAAATGAGGAAGAGTTGGTCCAATAGGAAATTGCCACTTGGACACATCATTTCATCTTCCACCTATTCCTCTCCCTCCACCATAACTGAAATAATATTAAGAGGAGAGCCTTCATGGCAATAAATGCTTACCCCTTTTCCCTCCCTACTTGGTGATCTATAAAAGCCCCCTTAGAACAAGATGAGAAGTTTACACTCTTGACCAAACGGATTTGAGTTGTTGTTCTTGCTATAGGAGAAGTTTGGGAACGCCACCACCGCGCCACGACAATCCGACGTTCATCTCGCCTCCAAACCGCGAACAAGGTCCTCCTCTACTTCCTCTTTATGGGTAGATCTTAGGATCTTAGAAAGGATGTTCGTGCTCAACGGAGCTGGACCTATCTCGTGTTTTCATGGAAAAACCAAAGAAAAATATATTTTCGGGTCCGCCGGAAACCGCCACCTCCAGTGGCCAAACCACCGCCGACCGATAGCCATCGCCTCGACGGAGGAGGTGGTGGTGGTGGCTGGCCAGGGAAGTGACCGGACGGCTAGTGACGGATCGCGGAAGAGCTACGGTGAATATAAGTTTGCCTGGTTTCAGTTCTCGGGTTCTGTAGAAGATGAACAGTAAAACATATTTATAATATAAAGTTTTGTATATAGTATATAAGGAA
Source organism: Platanthera zijinensis (assembly GCA_039513925.1). Taxonomy (NCBI): domain Eukaryota; kingdom Viridiplantae; phylum Streptophyta; class Magnoliopsida; order Asparagales; family Orchidaceae; genus Platanthera; species Platanthera zijinensis. The sequence goes on along the minus strand of CM077093.1, from coordinate 144,151,428 downwards.
AAATATATATAAAAAGGGCGTATTTTGATGCTGCAAAATGAGGCACTTAGAGGCCGATTTAGGAAATATGGCCAGTCACGAAAATTGTAGCCCTTTGAGTCTAAATTAATTTAAAATTAATTTCTACTCGTTTAGGTAAGCGGTTTGACCGCATCGCCCATTTTAGTGGGGGTTGTACCAAGAGTTGGGAAGAAACTAAAATGAATGCACTCATCGTCCCTTGTCCAAATTACTTGAAATTTGGGCAGGGGGTTACTCTTAGCCATACCAAGAGGCTGCCCAAAAATGGGAACTTTTGGAGACACTTCGCCTAAGGTTTTTGGTTTTAATTTAATAAAGTTAAAGTAATTTTTCTAAGTGGTCAAATGACCTCCAAACCCTCACAACTTTTGGTTAGTGGTCTCTGGCTACAAAACCTAGCTCTGTACAAAATTCCAACTCATTTGGATGAGTTTTGGGTAGGAAACCACCTATCCTTAACTAGGCAATAATGAGGCATTTTTGAGTAAAAGTGCACTAAGAGGTTGGAACGATCAAATCACCTCAACAGAGGCTGATATTTTGACCACTAACTTAGAAGGGTTATTATAACCCACATGGAGAAAATGGTGTGGTTTAGGATTGATTTACCCTAATATCCAAACTCAAACCCTTAATGGAGGGTTTTGAGGGTTGTGAAGGACATGGGGGCATATGCCCTCGTATTGCCTTGAAATTCAGTGGAGTCGACGTTAGCATAATATAAATGATCTGGATGGAAACTCGGAGGATTTGGAGATAGGTAGATACCTCAAAACCCTAACCTTAGTTTTAAGGTAAAATTCCAAATAAGTAAAATTTATCACTAAAAATTATCTAAAAGTTGTAAAACTCAAGTAAAGTTAGTTTCGGAGTGGTAGAATCTATAGCAATTTTAGTGGAATTTTATGATGTTTATTTCCAACACTTCATTTGAAAAGTTTTTTTATAGCCCTAATTGATGTTTTTATTATTTAGATCTTTATGTTAATTGAAACCCCAAGAAATCTTGGAATTAAATGTTTTAGGTCAGAATGGTTGCTCCTGAATTTTTGTATAATTTTTAGTTGAGTAAATGTAGTACTTCATTCACAAATGTTAAAAAGGGGTTTTATGGTTTAAAAATAAATTATAGATGATATTGCTGTTGAAAAATTATGAGACTTAGGAATTGAGAATTTCAGACCATTATATGCTTATAGACATTTATTCATGATTTTTAGAATCCTAGTTACGACACTTTCTTTACAAGTCCGCCTTATGGAGATTTTTTATAATTAATTTATTCAGAGATTAATACTTGTTGAAAAATTATGAAACTTGGCCAATGCTATTTTTAAGGTTGTATCTGCATAATATAATTAATTTATAATTTTTGAATGGATATTCTCTGTACTTGATTCATAAATAACGAAAGATAAAAAATATTACTAAAATAGTTTTAGTGCCCTTTTGATGATAGAAAAACTGTGATACCTTCAATTTACCATATTAAGATTGCAAAATATTTATAATAATTTTGTTGGACATCTTGCATGAGTACTTAGGGTAGTTCATGTTCAAACCGGTAGCCCATGGAATTTTTGAGAAAATTAATTAAATGCCAGATAAATTAGGAAAATTATAGTTTTCTGATTATACGCTAATCATATCATGATATACCTCCAATAAATAAGTTAGGGCATTTGGATGAGTATTGGATCATTTCCTAACAGGTTCGACATATAGCATAGGATAGTTTGCAATTAGCAATTTGAGCTAATAGTCACAGGATATGATGGGGAAAAATATTAGAGTTAGTTAATCTACTGAATAGGATGGATGTTAAAGTGTTCACCATATACGAATGGGTAGGTTTGTGAGAAGTGGTGTTGTCTAGAGTTAAGAGGTGCTCGGGTTCGACGAAAGATCGTCTTTCCCGAAGAGAGGAAGGTTAAAAATCACACTAGGTTAGTCTATCGTAATATGAGAAGGGAATGGGTAAAGGGAATCAACCAATAACAATAAGTGCCTTGCGAAAGGGAACGATGGGCTTCAGCTACCATCATAGTTCCTAGTGCCCTTTGAGAGCCCTTCACAGGGAATACCGGGGGCAGTCCTGGGTTAACGTAGACTGTAATAACAAAATGAAAAGAGTAACCTAGTAATTAGGATATCACATGTCACAAACACTGTTAGCACAGGAAGATTGTTGGGAGCTTTGGCTCAGTTTGTTAAGAGACGGACAGAATGGTCCGGGGAGCTTCGACTCGATTGGTAAAGAAACGGACGTTTTGGTCTGGGGAGCTTCGGTTCGGGTTTTGTTTGATTACGATAAAATTTTCAAGTGCATAAAAGGAAAGAAAATTAAGGTGGTGGGTCTTCAATATTGGAGGGTCGATGCACCGACGCCAATACGCTGACTCGGCATGTGTGGTTAGCACTTCGCCAACAGAAGTCCGGTGCGACAGACGACAAGAGTACGCAGGAGTCCGCTTTGTGCACCAAGCGTTGAGGCGTATGATAGGTCTGACCGGTAGTGCTTTACTTGTTTAGAGGTGGGCGAGGCCCAACCCACCGCTTTCGTCTGCCACTACGGAGGTATCCTGGGAGGTAACGACTCCGAAAGGGGGAACTAAAGGTCTGTGTAAATAGAGTCGGGTGTGTGAGTTGCACTTGCATGTTCCATCATACCCACTTGCATGTCATAGCATAATCGATTCATTTAACCCCGGACACCTAATGTATAAGTGGAATGAGATGCTTATACATTAGGACTTGCAAAACGACCTCTTGGTCTATAAGCTTGTGTGGGCAAGTTTATAAATTAAGGTCAATTTTGATATATATATTTACTGCTGTTTGATAACCGACACCCCAATGTATAAATTGGTATGAGACTTTTATACGATGGGAGCCTTGCAGAAGACCCCTTGGCTTTTGTGTTCTCACATAAGTGAAGGTTACTTTTCATATTTCGTCTTATTGCCATTATTTAATATAGAATTGCTAGATTAGTTTCGCTGCCACCTGTTTCTTTTGATTTAATCTCCACCTTCAAGTCCTTCCCTTTCTTCCTCTCCGCTCGGTGCTTAGGATACATGGGGGAAGGGGTAGGGGATGATAGGGCTTAGTCTTTATGACTAACGGTTTTCAAACCGCATCATTTTAGGGAATCGTTGAGCCCAGCATGGGGAACAGCCCCAGAGATCGGTGCGCTTGGAAATGGGGCAGTCTAGCTCTGCAGTTCACACAGCCGGGACCGTGAGTCTCGAGCCTAATTAGATGTTCTGTTTTTGCTTCCGCATGAGTGATTTGTAGTGAGGACATGATGTACCGGGCATAAGACCGTATTTTAGTACTCTAATATATTGTTCTGTGGACTCTCCCTTCGTGGAGATTTTATTTCTATGTATGTGATTTTCCTGTGGACTTGCTTTTACTTCATTGTGCTACCTTTTTGTGATGGAATTGGCAGGCAGAAGCGGCGCTTTGTGGTGATGACCCTTCAGGGCGTCAAGGTGTCACCGCAAAGGGGCGGTCTGGGCCTAAGACCCCGATGTTTTAAAAGAAAAAAATTGGGTCTAACAAGTGGTATCAGAGGAAACATCAATCTGAAAAAGGTAGCAGTCCACTAACCCTGGGTCACCCCCGCTCGAGTTTAGTTTGGGGACAAACTAAGTAGCGGAAGTAGTGGTGTGCCCATATGGGGATCACATATAAATTGTCCACTTTAAGTAAAGATTGAACATTTTCTCAGTATGGGTTTTATTACGCAGCCTCCAGTACAGCCTACGCCACATAGTGGAGTTCAACAGGCTCCAGATATTGCACCACCTCCACCGGTCCCCACTTCTTTCTTTCAGTAAGACATAGCACAGACTCTGACAACCATTCTGGAGGCTTTCAGGGCCCAGCAGGTTCCGGTCTCGCAGCCAAACCCGGGGGCCAATTGGTTGAGCATCTTCCGAGGACTTTCTCCCCCATCCTACTTGGGGACAGAGTTGGCAGTTCAGACGGAAGAGTGGCTGGATATTATGTATGAGATGATGACCGGGATACGGTGCCCCTGGGAGGAGAGGGTGGCTCTAGTTGTCTCTTACCTGGAGTCCCATGCCAAGAGGTGGTGGAAGACACTGCTGGACACGACATTTGCTGATAGGGAGGTTGCAGAAGTTACAAGGGAAGAGTTCAGGGACACGTTGCTAGAGCATTTTGTTCCGCAGTCGGCCAGGGATGAGTTGGAGGAGAGGTTCTTTCAGCTGAAGTAGGGCACCAAGACGGTGGTGGAGTACCATCGGGAGTTCGACAATTTGGCTCGATATGCAGATTCTTACCAGATGGACGAAGCAGGGTACATCAAGAAGTTCTATAAGGGCCTGCGGGAGGACTTAAGGGAGGCTTTGTTGTTTGTATCCGACGGGCCTATCTCCCGAATTTTGGAGATGGCAAAGAGTATTGAGGCTGATCGGCACACCACTCGGGGACGGAAGAAGCAAGCGGAGGATCAGGGCCGGAGAGCCAGAAATGATCAGCGGCGAGGTGCGATACCATATGGGAGAAGGACAGAGGACCGACCTCTTCAGGAAGTAAGGCAGGAGCGGAGGGAGCGGGTGATATTGGGCCCTCAACATCTTCGGATGCAGGAGATGCCGAGACCCAGGGGAATGGCATATCCCCCACTAGAGTGCTTCCATTGTCATCAGATTGGGCACCTACGGAGGAACTGCCCCATGTGAGGGGCACCACCTCCAGTACCACAGGGTGGCCCACCTGCTCAGCATTTCGGAGGCCGAGGACGCGGCCGAGGACATGGATACCAGGGGGGAGATCATTGACAATAAATGGAGCAGATGTATGATTTAGACCTTACGCAGCCTCGGAATCCAGAGCAGGTCATAGCAGGTATGCTGCAATGTTTCGTTATTTTCATAGAATTTCCATCTCAGTTGTTAAATCTTAGAACCGCACTAGATAGATTTATAAGGAAAGAAAACTTGTATTGGAACCCTAAGACATCTAATAACCCCAGATATAGTCTTCATAAGCGGCAAGCCTACCCGCACGCTTTTCGATACTGGAGCTACTCACTCCTTTGTGTCGGAGACGTTCGTAGAAGGACTGGGGGGCGTGGAGCGATTCATGGGCTCGAAAATGATGGTGGGACTACCTGATGGATCTAAACTCCTTACCTCTTACCACTGTAATATGGAGGCAGAAATTGGTGGAAAGGCGTTCGAGGCTCCAGCGATGCTTTTGAAGCTGACGGACTACGACCTGATCCAGGGCATGGCATGGTTGCACTGGAACCATGCCCAGATTGATTGCCAAGCAAAGAGCATCACCGTGAGACAAAGGGACTCTTCATTTTCATCGAAGGTATAAGACCTGCCTCTCGTATACTCTTATCCTCGGCACAGGCCGTTAAGGCCCATCTGCAGCGAGAGGAGGTTTATCAGATTCTATTTGAGATGACGGAAGTCAAGGAGTCGGTGACAGACATTCCTGTAGTACGAGATTTTGCTGATGTTTTCCAGAGAAACTGGTAGGTCTACCTCCGCACCGGGAGCCGGACTTTAGGATACAGCTTGTGCCAGGGGCCAAGCCGGCATAAAGGGCCCCTTACTGGAAGGCTACGAAAGAGTTGACAGAGTTCCGAAGTCAGTTGCAGGAACTAGTAGAGGCATGGTTTGTCCGGCCAAGCTCATCCCCATGGGGAGCCCCGATGCTTTTTGTCAAGAAGAAGGACGGAAGTCTCCGCTTATGTATTTATTATCGAGCGCTGAATAGACTGACGGTCCGGAATACATACCCGCTACCACGGATTGACGAGTTGTTTTATAAATTGGAGGGAGAGCACTTCTTCTCGAAACTTGACTTGAGGTCAGGTTATTACCAGCTACGGATTCGGGAAGAGGACATTCCGAAGAATGCCTTCAGTAGTAGATACAGACTGTTTGAGTTTACAGTAATGCCCTTTTGGCTCACAAATGCGCCGTCAGCATTTACAAGTCTCATGAACAGAGCATTCGAGGAATACTTGGATGTATTCGTCGACGTATTTATTGACAACATCCTCATCTACTCAAGGACGGAGGAGGAGCATACACGATACCTGACATTGACTCTACAGAGGATACAGGAGCATCAGCTGTACGCGAAGTTCAGCAAATGCCAATTTTGGTTAAAGGAGGTTGCCTTCTTAGGTCAAATTATCAGCGGTGCTGGGTTGGCAGTAGACCCGGCCAAGATTCGGGCAGTTCAGTATTGGCCACCGTTGAAGATAGCCACGGATGTATGGAGCTTTCTAGGACTTGCCAGATGTTACCGGAAGTTCGTCGAAGTATTTTCCTGGATTGCACTCCCTCTTACATCTCTGACAATGAAGGAAACCCCTTTCATTTGGATGCCACAGTGCGAGGCGTCCTTCGTGTAGTTGAAAGGTCGGCTTTCCTCGGCTCCCATTCTCGCTCTTCCGTCGAGAAGGGAGGGATTACTGGTGTACACGGATGCCTCCTACTAGGGGATGGGTGCCATTCTGATGTAGAACGGGCACGTAATAGCCTACGCCTCTCGACAACTGAAGATACATGAGAAGAATTATCCGGTGCATGATCTGGAGATGGGTACAGTGATCTTTGCTCTGAAAATTTGGTGACACTACCTCTACGTGATTCTCTGTGACTTATTCTCAGATCATATGAATCTGAAATACGTGGACACACAGAAGGAACTCAACATCAGACTGAGACATTGGGTGGAGTTCCTTTCGGATTACCAGTACACCATGCACTACCATCCCGGAAAGGCAAACGTGGTGGCAGATGCCTTGAGTCAGAGAGGAGATACCTCCTGGAAGGGACCACATCTGATGTCCATGGAGCTAGTCCGGTCATTCAAAGATATGCAGATATCACTAGTATCCGAGAATGATCCAAAGATGTATACGGAGTATCTAGCATCGATGGTGGCCATAGATTATATTCGGGACCGCATCCGGGACGGACAGAGGGCAGATACATGGAAAGTACCGATATTCCAAGCCTTGGAGGATGGTTCGACGGGAGATTATTCTCATAGAGATGGTTTGCTATACTTTAGAGGCAGGGTCTATATACCGGCAGGAGGCCGGATTCGGGAGGACATCATGGCAGAGGCACATTGTAGGAGATATTCTATACACCCGGGGATCACCAAGATGACGGCAGACTTGAAGAAGACGATGTTTTGGCCAGGGAAGAAGAAGGACATTACATACTTCTTGACTCATTACGAGGCATGCCAGTTGGTGAAGGCAGAGTGCAGGAACCCCGCTGGATTGCTACAGCCACTCCCGGTGCCGGAGTGGAAATTTGAGGACATCGCGATGGATTTCATTCATGGCCTTCCCCGATCACGGATGGGAAACGACTCGATTTGGGTCATCGTCGATCGGTTGACGAAGGTGGCTAGATTCATTCCGGTCAGGAAGGATGACTCGGTGGGAGTACTAGTGCGGAGATTTGTCTAGCATCATGATGGCTCCCTATGAAACCTTGTATGAAAGGAAATGGAGGACCCCGCTTTCTTGGATTCAGGACGAGGATCCGAAGGCATTGGGATCGGATTTTGTTGAAGACACCGAGGCTCAGGTGAGACTGATCAGAGATAGGATGTTAGAGGTGCAGAGCAGATAGGCTAAGTATTACGACGCCCGACATCGTCAGGTGGAGTTTCAGGTGGGGGACCGAGTGTTTTTGAAGATCCGGCCCATGCATGGAGTTTCACGGGTTCGCGGTCGGAGAAAGAAGCTCAGCCCTAGGTATATGGGCCTTTGAAGGATCCTGGAGTGGATAGGGGCCCTATCTTACCAGCTAGAGTTTCCACCAGAGCTGGCAGCTCTACACGATGTCTTCAACATTTCTTCACAGAGGAGGGCTCTATTACGCCCAAAGCAGCAGATTTTGACCACCGAAGGGCCGGTAGCTTCAGACCGGTCTGTTCACTCTAAGCCGGTTCGGATCGATGACAAAGGAGTATGGATCTTGCGCCGCAAGAAGATCCCCTTAGTCAAGGTTTTTTGGAGGAACCACGGTAAGGAGGAGCACACCTGGGAACCGCAGGACCTAATGAGGAAAAAATATCAGGAGTTGTTCAGTCAGGTATACCTCACCACCTCTTTTTATACTATAAATTACCTTCTTGAATTGAACCGGTAGGACTAGATAAGGGAAATTGAGAACCTAGGCATGCACACTCAGTTAGGAAAGTAGGGGATAATCTTTTGTTTATTGGGGAAATTTCCTTCGTTTATCAAACAAGTAATCTCGCTTCGACTCAATAGGAAAACCATATTGGATGTTACAAGTTTATTTTATTTCGGTAGAAATCCCCGTAGGCTCAACCTCAATTTCGGGGACGAAATTTTTGTTTTGTTTATTAGGATTTGTAACATCCAATTTCCGGCTAGACCCCTAGGAGTAGGTCTGTCGTGACAGAACCCTAGGAAACCCAAGAATTGAAGTCCATCGACCAAGATTTCGAGTCACGGGTTGGTCACGCCCGTGACCGACCTGTCACGCCCGTGACCTAGGGCGTGAACCCCCTTCGACGATCGTCGATCTCAGGAAGACAATCGTCGAACTCAGAATTTGCATCACGGGTTTGTCACGCCTGTGACCGACATGTCACACCCGTGACCTGGGGCATGACTCCCTTCGACGATCGTCGATCTCAGGAAGATGATCGACGAACTCAGAATTTGCATCACGGGTCTGTCACGCCCGTGACCGACATGTCACGCCCATCACCTAGGGCGTGACCCCCTTCGATGATCGTCAATCTCAGGAAGACAATCGACGAACATAGAATTTGCATCACCGGCCTGTCACGCCCGTGACCTAGGGCGTGACCCCCTTCGACGATCGTCGATCTCAGGAAGACGATCGACGAACTCAGAATTTTCCACACAGGCCTGTCACGCCCGTGACAAAGGCCGAAACGTCAGCCAGGCTGGAAATTACTTGAACACATGTCAGAATTAACTCTGATTATGGGGAGTTACACCAAGAGTATTTATGGGTCGTTTCCTTCTCTAATCACTTAATAAAATGAGAAAGTGTTGGTCCAATAGGAAATCGCCCCTTGGACACATCATTTCATCTTCCACCATTTCTTATCCCTCCACCATAACCGAAATAATATTAAGAGGAGAGCCTTCATGGCCATAAATGCAGACCCATTTCACTCCCCACTTGGTGATTTATAAAATCCCCCTTAGAACAATATGAGAAGTTTACACTCTTGACCAAATGGATTTGAGTGGTTGTTCTTGCTGTAGGAGAAGTTCGGGAATGCCACGACCATGCCATGACAATCCGACGTTCATCTCGCCTCCAAACAGCGAACAAGGTCCTCCTCTACTTCTTCTTTTATGTGTAGATCTTAGGATCTTAGAAAGGAAGTTCGTGCTCAACAGAGCCGGACCTATCTCGTGTTTTCATTGAAAAACCATGAAAAATATATTTTCGGATCTGCCAGAAACCGCCACCTCCGGCGGCAAAACCACCGCCGACCGATAGCTATCGCCTCGACGGAGGTGGTGGTGGTGCCTTGCCAGGGAAGTGACTGTAACGTCCCGGCCTGCGGCTCAGAGGCTGCCGCACCCGAATGGGCCGCACAGCGTGGCCTGGAATCCAGCACCGTTAAAGGGCTGCAGCCCAGACACCCCAACCCATCACTGGCCTGTTTCTCAGCACAGTAGGTTGCTGAGGCTGGGGCTCGATACTCAGACCTCCTTGATAAGGCACCTTCAACAGCCCTCATCACCAACTGAGCTGCAGCTCAGTTGGTGATGAGGGCTGTTGAAGGTGCCTTATCAAGGAGGTCTGAGTATCGAGCCCCAGCCTCAGCAACCTACTGTGCTGAGAAACAGGCCAGTGATGGGTTGGGGTGTCTAGGCTGCAGCCCTTTAACGGTGCTGGATTCCAGGCCACACTGTGCGGCCCATTTGGGTGCGGCAGCCTCTAAGCCGCGGGCCGAGCCGTTACAAAAAAGTGCAGCTCAGTTGGTGTTCAGGGCTGTTGAAGGCGCCTTATCAAGGAGGTCTGGGTATCGATCCCCAGCCTCAGCAACCTACTGTGCTGAGAAACAAGCTAGTGATGGGTTGGGGTGTCTGGGCTGCAACCCTTTAATGGTGCCGGATTCCAGGCCACGCTGTGCGGCCCATTCGGGTGCGGCAGCCTCTGAGCCGCGGGCCAGGCCGTTACACATAAATCGGGTGTCTCGGTCTGACACAATGCTTGTAGGTACACCATGCAGTCTGATAACTTTGTCCAGATATAATTCAGCTATGTTTTCCATAGAATAGTCAATCTTAAAAGGCACAAAGTGGGCACACTTGGTTAACTTATCCACGATGACCCACACTACATCATGACCTCGGGGAGATCTCGGTAAACCGGTTATGAAATCCATGGATAGACTCTCCCATTTCCAGCTTGGTATGTCCAAAGGTGTTAGCTTACCACCCGGCCTCCTATGATCTGCTTTGACACGCTGGCAGGTATAACACTCAGATACAAACTTTGCAATGTCGTTCTTCATACCCGACCACCAAACAATCTTCTTTAAGTCTTTATACATTTTGGTGGAACCAGGGTGATAAGCAACACTGGAACCATGCGCTTCACTACATATTCTCGCTCGGATGTCCCCAACAGTGGGAATACAGTATCTTCAGGGGTATCTAAGGGTACCCGAGTCATCAATGGAAAAGTCAGGTAACTCCCCTTTTTAAGTCCTACTGAGGAGGTGTTGCAAATCAGGATCTTCCTTCTGACGTAGCCTAGTGAGAGTAATCCACGAAGGCTCTTCCACCTCTAAGCTACTCGATGAAGCACTACTCCCTACCGTTATGTCCATGAGCAAAAATTCTTCGATGAGGGATTGCACCGAGATATTAAAGATACGCGCGGGCTTCCGGCTTAACGCGTCTGCTACTACATTAGCTTTACCGGGATGATAGAGGATATCTACTTCGTAGTCCGCGACATACTCCAACCACCTATGCTGGCGCATATTAAACTCCTTCTGAGTTTATACATACTTCAAACTTTTATGATCTGAATAAACCTTGCACGACACTCCATACAACAGATGTCTCCACAACTTTAGAGCATAAATGACAGCGGCAAATTCCTGGTCGTGTGTAGGGTAATTCTTTTCATGCACTTTCAACTGTCTTTATCCATACGTAATCACCTTACCGTCCTGAATCAATACGCAACCGAGTCCAACTCGCGAGGCGTCTACATACACAGCATACTCTACTCCCTGCACCGGCAATGCCAACACTGGAGCAGAACACAATCTTTTCTTGAGCTCCTGAAAAGCTTCTTCACAGGCCTCACTCCATACAAAGGTTGCGATTTTTTGCGTAAGCCTGGTCAACGGCGCAGAGAGCACAGAGAATCCTTCCACAAATCTTCTGTAGTAACCTGCCAATCCTAGAAAGCTCCTTATTTCCTTAGGCGATGAAGGTCTCCTCCAATCCAAGACTGCAGCTATCTTTGCAGGATCCACTGAGATACCTTCCTTACTTACTATGTGTCCTAGGAATGACACCTGAGACAACCAGAACTCACACTTGCTAAGCTTCGCATACAGCTTGTGCTCCCGTAAAGTAGACAAGACTAAGCGCAAGTGCATGGCGTGCTCATCTGCATTTCTGGAATACACCAAGACATCATCAATGAATACCACCACAAATTTATCCAGAAAATCCCTGAACACTCTGTTCATCATATCCATAAAAGCTGACGGTGCATTTGTTAATCCGAAAGACATTACCCAAAATTCAAAGTGTCCATAGCGAGAACGAAAAGCAGTTCGCGGGATGTCCGACTCCCGGATTCTTAACTGATGGTAACCTAAACGGAGGTCAATCTTCGAAAATATGGAACTACCTCGCAACTGATCGAACAAGTCATCGATCCTGGGTAATGGGTATCTGTTTTTAATAGTCACTTTGTTTAGCTCACGGTAGTCGATGCATAACCTCATCGTTCCGTCCTTTTTCTTCACAAAGAGCACTGGCGCACCCCAGGGGGGAGAGGGATAGCTTGGCCCTGGTCCACAACGGTTTCCTGGGCTCTACGCTGCTGCCTGGCGACCACAGCCAACAATGATTATATCTGAGACTGCATATCCACCATCTCCCTTGTCAGGGACTCATTACTTTGTCGCAACCCTTCAATCATAGCTTCATTCTGAGCACCAGAGGACTCCCCTTCTGACTGGGGGGTCGATCTAATCGCGATGCGTCTAGGCGGCATTCTACAGAACAAACGGGCATCTAGTCAAAAAAAATTTGCCTAAGGCATCGCAAACTGGGAGAAATTCCCCTTGAAACTAATCGGGCTAAAAAAACCTACCGACACCGGCAAAAGGCTTAACAAGGACCTAGCTCACAACACCGAAGCTAGAAAACTCGAATACTCAGATTCAGATTGGAATCAGAACGAACAACCGGCACTTACCATGCAACGGCCTGGTCCGTAAGCTCAGAGGCTGCCACACCTGCTATGGGCCGCACAGCATGGCCGTAAACCAGCGCCGCTATAGGATAGTAGCCCGTTACACCCTCGATCAGAACTAGAGGAGGAAAAACACTAACACTTGTTGTTACCTTACTCTGGGAGATCATAGAATGATGTCATGCCTCTAACTTGTGCCTATGATATGAATGAATGAATTTTTAAATTTCATTTTAAATCATGAGTGTACATATGTCATCTTGCAGATCTTTAACTTAGCACGTGTACTTATGCGATGGCATGCTATGGATGTTGTGTTATATATTCTAGGAAAAGGCCTTAGTGCATGCTATGAGCGGGGTACACATACAATGTTATGCATCCCATATTACATAATATTGTATGTAACGAAGTAAATTATACGTGCTAATGTGCATCCATGTGATGGTGGTTATGCATCCCATGCTACATAACCGTCACATGTTGCCTCTTTTGGTCGATTCATATAAAAACACATATTATGCATCCCATACTACATAATATGCCCCGTATACTTCTTTTCATGCTATGAGTGTTGTGTCCATACTTCCATTAAGATCTACTGATGACATATCGGTGTGTGTATGCAATGGAATGCTACCACCAGGGTTTTGCTCGGGGCAAGTTGTTCGTCTGACCTGCCAAACCAACCGACCCTTTGCAAAACCTCACTCTGATACCAACTGTCACAACCCGCATTTTCTCCGGCAGAGCAAGTATCAGAGTATGAGAAAACACGTGTCGTGATGCCACGTCAAGCAGGGGATAACTGCCGACGCTCAGGCGACGGAAACTATTACTATAAAAATATTCATAAGTTTAATGATTTAAGGGCTGCTTATATATATATATATATATATATATATATATATATATATAGGCTGTATCCCTCGGCTCAGTGGTTCATTAGTCCACTAGAAGGAAACATAATTTACGCTGCCGAAAACACCTTGATTCAATTAGTTTAACATTCTACATGAGTGCAAGCGTCCACGAAGGACATCCCATGGTATGCAAGACTCTTGATTTAGTATAAGTAAGGAAATACCTTTTTACGCTAGTTGTAAAGTATTTATTTTAAGTTAAAGACATGAGATGTATGACATGCTATTTGTAAGGTTTAATACTCAAATAACTAACATGCATCCTAGCATAAAACATTCCCCAGAGACAAGTAACCGCTCCCAATTGGATAACTAAACAACATAGAAGAGTATACAGTAGACATAGAAAAACAACCACTGAAGGGCGCCAACAAACTGACACGAACCCCTCGGTGTACACAAAAGTTAGAGTCAACAAGCAACTACAATCTCACCTAAAGTGAGAGGATCACTCCTGCAAAACGGTCGACCAAAACGCAGCTCCAAACTAGTTGCTCAGACGGCCGCATCCTAGACCTGAGGCATTCAAACACAGAATACCTCAGCACAAGAAAAACAATGAAAGTGGTAACAAGAGATAAAAGCTCAAAGTTAAATAAAAGATCTACAAACACGGAGGAATCAACCCTCTGCAAGCAAACTGTCAAACTCTGTAACAGGTCAGCAATGAACAAGACTATAATAAGCAAAACATCAATAAGAGCTTAAGAAAATGCACCAAGTGCTACAGGGTTACAGCCCGCTTCGGCTCAAACCTACTGGAGCAAAGCAAGAAAAGGCAAGCCAGCCAACATCCATAGTCAGGATAGGAGCAGTACTCCAAGAATCAAGATATGATAATCATTACACTTAGTGATCCTTGTCTCGGAGGACTGGGTAACTTTTAAGGCATTAAATTGCTTGTAACGACCTGTCAAGCTAAGTAGCATAGCATCGCCCGGCCCACTAGTAACCCATGGAGGACCCACGGTGCTCCGGTGGTATAGCCGGAATCAACAAGACTTTCCGCGGAAACCAACACCCACTAAACACCTCACAAAGGCCTCGGCATCACTGCATTCTAGCAAGGCGATACAAACCGACTGTTCAATCCTCATTAACTTCTTACAGCGTTTCCTGGACACACTTTCCAAGGATTGGGGTCAAAACCCAAAACAGGCCCCCAAGGGCCTCACTCAGCGAAAATGAGGGATGGCGGACAATTCCTTCGGAATTTGTTGAGTATCACCATTGATACTCGACGGATTCGTCGAGAATTATCGATGAAGCCGAAGGGAGTCGTCGAGTATTGCCGCGATACTCGACGATTTTCCCTTAATTCGTCGAGTATCACGACAATACTCGACGATTTTGCCTGGGATTCTCGACGATTCGGCACGACGATTCTCGCTGAATATACCTTAGCGCTCGACGACTCTACCTTGTCATTCTCGCCGATTTTAACTTAGCGCTAACGTCTCTACTGGTGATTCTCGACGATCCTTACTCGACGATTTTGGCTAGCGATTTTTGACGACTCCAACCCGATACTCGTCGACTCTGCCTGGTGATACTCGCCGATTCTACCTAGTCAATCTCGCCGATTTTTACTTAGTAAATCTTGGAGAGCCAAACCACGGGTAACGAGGATACTCTAAGGTTTCCTCTCGTTGTGCGGGAAAGATCGCATATTCGCCCTATAGCGTAAAGCTACTCAAAATAAAGGAGAGAGAATAAAGATAAAGGGAAGAACCGGAGCAAGTAAGGGAAGAAAATCCACTTGCCTACAAACCCACGGAGACGACGCCGCCTGTCCCGGCCACTTCCAGATCTGGTCACAAGGAGCACCGAGCAACGTTTCCTGAAACTTTTGGCGACGAAATCAAACCAAAACCCCTAACTCTTACCTTCAAAAGTCAAGGAAACGGACAAAGCTTACCTCTACTGAGAAGCTCTCGCCGAGAGCAGCCTGAAAATCCACTCGGATGGGGGAAACGAGCCCTCCTGCTCCGCACACTGCTGACCTAAGCCACGCCGAGTCCGCCGATCTCAGGTATCGCAGAAACGAACTACCGTAGGGGAAGAAGACACAACGGACCGGTCCAAACCCTATCTATACTATTTATACTCTACATAAAACCTAATATATTATATAATATAAATATATATCATAACACACAATCTTAATACAACGCCCAACACAAACGAACTCGAAAATGCGTGAAACTCGCGCCGTAGCTAGAAACCAATGCTAGGAACGCAACGACGAGGTCGAAATCCTAATCCGATGGGATGAACTCAGGAAAACACCTACCAAAGCCAAAACACAAGCGGCTCCGCCGAGTCACCAAACAGACCCGGTCTGCTAGGGAATCTCACCAACAGGCTAAGATACAACCCTACGAAGAGAATATACCCGAAGAGCCATGTCAAAAATATACTCGAACAACGGCACATGTCAGACACGTGCTAAGGTCACGCTTCTAAGGATATCGGGAGAAAATCAGGGGCGTTACAGCTACCAGGAGATCTTACAGATGGCACCCTTTGAAGCGTTATATGGTAGGCATTGTCGAACCCGTTTGTTTTGGGCATAAGTTGGTGAGAAACCCTTGCTCGGTCCAGAAGCGTTGGAAGATATGAGCGTTTCGGTGACGCATATTCGAGAAAAGCTGAGGTTGGCTCAGGAGAGGTCCGAGAAGTATGCAAATCAGCGCAGAGTTGATCTGGAATTTGTTGTTGGGGATATGGTTTTTCTGAAAGTCTTTCTGATGCCAGGTGTTAAGAGGTTTGGAAGGAACCATAAGCTTGATCCCAGGTACGTAGGACTTTTTCAAATTTTGGAGCGCATCGGGATTTCTGCGTATAAACTGGATTTACCTACTTCTTTCCCTGGCGTTCACGGCGTCTTTCACGTGAGCCAGTTGCGGAAGTGTATTCGTAGTAATCATCATGTTCTAGACCCAATGCCCTAGTTGCAGCCTAATCTCTCGTTTAACGAAGAACCTGTCCGTATTCTGGAAACGTAAGATCGTGTGCTAAGGAAAAAGACGATTCTGATGGTTAAAGTTCTCTAGCAAAACCAGGATGCTAGAAGCGCGACATGGGAGTTGGAATCCGCAATGAGAAAGTCGCATCCTCAGTTGTTCTCTTAGACTTCTCAGGTTAGTGTTCTCATTTTAGACTTCTGCTGTTGTGCTTTGTCTTCTGTTTTTTCTTTCTTCTTCGCTTCGTGATCTAAGTTTCGAGACGAAACTTCCTTTTAGGGGGTGTGGCTGTAACGCCCCTGATTTTCTCCCGATATCCTTAGAAGCGTTACCTTAGCACGTGTCTAACGTGTGCCGTTGTTCGAGTATGTTTTGGCTCTTCGGGTTCTCCGTAGGGTTGTATCTTAGCCTGTTGGCGAGATTCCCTAGCAGGCCGGGTTTGTTTGGTGACTCGGCGGAGCCGCTTGTGTTTTGGCTTTGGTAGGTGTTTTCCTGAGTTCAGCCCATCGGATTAGGATTTCGACCTCGCCGTTGCGTTCGTAGCGTTGGTTTCTGGCTACGGCACGAGTTTCGCGCATTTCCGAGTTCGTTTGTGTTGGGCGTTTTATTAAGATTGTGTGTTATGATATATATTTATATTATATAATATATTAGTTTTTATGTAGAGTATAAATAGTATAGATAGGGTTTGGACCGGTCCGCTGTGTCTTCTTCCCCGACGGTAGTTGGTTTCTGCGATACCTGAGATCGGCGGACTCGGCGTGGCTTAGATCGGCGGTGTGCGGAGCAGGAGGGCTTGTTTCCCCAATCCGAGTGGATTTTCGGGCTGCTCTCGGCGAGAGCTTCTCGGTAGAGGTAAGCTTTGTCCGTTTTCTTGACTTTTGAAGGTTAGGGTTAGGGGTTTTGGTTTGTATTTCATCCCCAAAAATTTCAGGAAACGTTGCTCGGTGCTCCTTGTGACCGGATCTGGAAGCGGCCGGGACAGGCGGCGTCGTCTCCGTGGGTTTTTAGGCAAGTGGATTTTCTTCCCTTGCTTACTCCAGTTCTTCCCTTTATCTTTGTTCTCTCTCCTTTATTTTGAGTAGGTTTACGCTATAGGGCGAATATGCGATCTTTCCCACACAACGAGAGGAAACCGTCATGTATCCTCGTTACCCGTGGTTTGGCTGTCCAAGATTTACTAAGTAAAAATCGGCGAGATTGACTAGGTAGAATCGGCGAGTATCACCAGGCAGAGTCGACGAGTATCGGGTTGGAGTCGTCGAGAATCGCTAGCCAAAATCGTCGATTAAGGATCGTCGAGAATCACCAGTAGAGACGTTAGCGCTAAGTTAAAATCGGCGAGAATGACAAGGTAGAGTCGTTGGTGATGAGGGCTGTTGAAGGCGCCATATCAAGGAGGTCTGGGTATCGAGCCCCTACCTCAGCAACCTACTGTGCTGAGAAACAGGCCAGTGATGGGTTGGGGTGTCTGGGCTGCAGCCTTTAACGGTGCCGGATTCCAGGCCACGCTGTGCGGCCCATTCGGGTGCGGCAGCCTCTGAGCCGCCGGCCGGGCCGTTACAGTGACTGGACGGCCAACGATTGATCGCGAAAGAGCTACAGGAAATATATTTTTGTCTGGTTTCAGTTCTCGGGTTCTGTAGAAGATGAACAGCAAAACATATTTATAATATAAAGTTTTGTATGTAGTATATAAGGAAAAATATATATATAATGTGTGTATATTGATGCTGCAAAACGAGGCACTTATAGGCCGATTTAGGAAAAATGGCCAGTCACAAATGTTGTAGCCCTTCGAGTCTAGATTAATTTAAAATTTATTTGAACTCGTTTGGGTAAACGGTTTGACCGCAAAACCCGTTTTAGTGGTGGCTGTACCAAGAGTAGGGCAGAAACTAAAATGAATGCACACTCTTAGTCCCTTGTCCAAATGACCTGAAACTTGGGCAGGGGTGACTCTTATCCATACAAAGAGGCTGTCTAAAAAGGGGAATTTTTGGAGACACTTCGCCTAAGGTTTTTTGGTTTTAATTTAATAAAGTTAGAGTAATTTATTTAAGTGGTCAAATGACCTCCAAACTCTCCTAAATTTTGGTGAGTGATCCCTGGCTACAAAACCTAGCTTTGTACAAAATTCCAACTCATTTGGATGTGTGTAGGAAACAACCTATCCTTAACTAGGCATTAATGAGGCGTTTTTGAGGAAAGTGCACTAAGAGGTTGGAACGGTCAAATCACCTCAACAGAGGCTGATATTTTGACCATTGACTTAGAAGGGTTATTATAACCCACTTGGATATAATGGTGTTGTTTAGGGTTGATTTACCCTAGGATCCAAACTCAAAACCTAAATGGAGGGTTTTGAGGGTTATGAAGGACATGGGGGCAAATGCCCTCGTATTGCCGTGAAATTAAGTAGAGTCGACGTTAGCATAATATAAATCATCTGGATGGAATCTCGCAGGATTTGGAGATAGGTAGATATCTCAAAACCATAACCTTAATTTTAGGTAAAATATTAAATAAGTAAAATCTATCACTAAACATTATCTAAAAGCTGTGAAACTCAGGAAGAGTTAGTTTGGAGTGGGTAGAATCTATAGCAATTTTACTGGAATTTTATGATGTTTATTTCAAGCACTTCATTTGAAAAATTTGTTATAGCCCTAATTGATGTTTTAATTATTTAGATCTTTATGTTCATTGAAACCCCATGAAATCTTGGAAGTAAATGTTTTAGGTCAGAATTGTTGCTCCTGAATTTTTGTATAATTTTTAGTTGAGTAAAACTTGTACTTTATTCACAAAAGTTAAAAAGGGGTTTTATGGTTTAAAAATTAATTATAGATGATATTATTGTTGAAAAATTATGAGACTTAGGAATTGAGACATTCAGGCCATTATATGCTTGTAGACATTTATTAATGATTTTTAAAATCCTAGTTACGACACTTTCTTTACAAGTCCACCTTATGGAGATTTTTTATAATTAATTTATTCATAGATTAATACTTGCTGAAAAATTATGAAACTTGCCCAATGCTATTTTTAAGGCTGTATCTGCATAATATAATTAATTTATAATTTTTGGATGGATATTATCTGTTTTTGATTCATAAATAACGAAAGATTTAAAATATTGCTAAAATAGTTTTAGTGCCCTTTTGATGATAGAAAAATTGTGATACCTTTGATTTACCATATTAAGATAGCAAAATATTTATAATAATTTTGTTGCACATCTTGTATGAGTCCTTAGGGTAGTTCATGTTCAAACCGGTAGCTCATGGAATTTTTGAGAAAATTAATTAAATGCCAGATAAATTAGGAAAATTATAGTTTTCTTATTATAGGCTAATCATATCATGATATACCTCCAGTAAATAAGTTAGGGCATTTGGATGAGTATTGGATCATTTCCTAACTGGTTCGACATATAGCATAGGATAGTTTGCAATTGGCAATTTGAGTTAATAGTCATAGGATATGATGGGGCATAACATTGGAGTTAGTTAATCTACTGAATCGGATGGATGTGAAAGTGTTCACCATATAAGGATGGGAAGGTTAGTGAGAAGTCGTGTTGGCTAAAGTTAAACGGTGCTCAGGTTCGACGAAAGATCGTCTTTCCCGAAGAGAGGAAGGTCAAAAATCACACTAGGTTAAACTATCGTAATATGAGAGGGAATGGGTAAAGGGAATCAACCAATAACAATAAGTGCCTTGTGAAAGGGAACGATGGGCTTCAGCTACCATCATAGTTCCTAGTGCCCTTTTAGATCCCTTCATAGGGAATACCGGGGGCAGTCCCGGGTTAACGTAAACTGTAATAACAAACTGAAAAGAGTAACCTAGTAATTAGGATCTCACATTTCATAAACACTGTTAGCACATGAAGATTGTTGGGTGCTTCAGCTCGGTTGGTTATGTGACGGACGGAATGGTCCGGGGAGCTTCGGCTCGATTGGTTAAGAGACGGACGTTTTGGTCCGGGGAGCTTCGGCTCGGTTTTTGTTTGATTACGATTAAATTTGCATGTGTATAAAAGTAAAGAAAATTAAGTTGGTGGGTATTCGGTATTTGAGGGTCGATGCACCGATGCCAATACGCTGACTCGGCAAGTGTGGTTAGCACTTCGCCAATAGAAGTCCGGTGCGCTAGCCGGTAGGAGTACGCAGGAGTCCGCTTTGTGCACCAAGCGTTGAGGCATACGATAGGTCTGACCGGTAGTCCTTTACTGGTATAGAGGTGGGCGAGGCCCAACACACCGCTTTCGTTTGGCACTACGGAGGTATCCTGGGAGGTAATGGCTCCGAAAGGGGGAACTAAAGGTCTGTGTACACAGAGTCGGGTGTGTGAGTTGTACTTGCATGTTCCATCATACCAACTTGCATGTCATAGCATAATCGATTTATTTAACCCCTGACACCTAAAGTATTAGTTGAATGGGATGCTTATACATTAGGACTTGCAAAATGACCCCTTGGTCAATAAGCTTGTGTGGTCAAGTTTATATATTAAGGTCAATTTTGATATATATATATATATATATATATATATATATATATACTGCTGTTTGATAATCGACACCCAAACGTATAAATTGGTATGTGACTTTTATATGAAGGGAGCCTTGCAGAAGTCCCCTTGGCTTATGTGTTCTCACATAAGTGAAGGTTACTTTTCATATTTCGTCTTATTGCCATTATTTAATATAGAATTGCTAGATTAGTTCTGCTGCCACCTGTTTCTTTTGATTTAATCTCCACCTTCATGTCCTTCACTTCCTTCCTCTCCGCTCAATGCTTAGGAGCCATGGGGGAAGGGGTAGGGGATGATAGGGCTTTGTCTTTATGACTAACGGTTATCGAACCGCATCATTTTAGGGAATCGTTGATCCCAGCACGAGGGAGCAGCCCCAGAGACCGGTACAATTGGAGATGGGGCAGTCTAGCTCCGGAGTTCAGACACCCGGGACCGTGAGTCTCGACCTTGAGTAGATGTTGTGTTTTAGCTTCCGCATGAGTGATTTGTAGTGAGGATATGATGTACTGGGCATAAGCCAGCATTTTAGTACTCTGATATTTTGTTCTTTGGACACTCCCTTCGTGGAGATTTTATTTCTATGTATGTGATTTTCCTGTGGACTTGCTTTTACTTCATTGTGCTACCTTTCTGTGATGGAATTGGCCGGCAGAAGCGGTGCTTTTTGGTGAAGACCCTTCAGGGCGTGAAGGTGTCCCCGCAAAGGGGCGGTTCTGGGCCTAAGACCCCGGTGTTTTAAAATAAAAAAAATGGGGTCTTATAGACGATCTGTGAACTCTTCTAAAGTTTTTGATCGAACGGAGATCGATGAAATCTCTTTGTGAATTTTTTTTGTCAAACTGAGATCGACGACTTTATTTATGAAAATATTTCGTCAAACGGAGATCGACGATCTGTTTTCCCGCTCTTCTAACTTAGGTTGACTACTTTTATCTCTTTATGGGTAATTTCGTCGAACTCTGCTCGAAGTTTTTCTTTTCGCTGGACGGATTTCGTCACTTCATCTTCAAAAACCTTATATTTAGGTATTAATCTAACTCCATCCCGCGCTTTGTAATTCCTCTCTGCACTTGATCTTTTGGTGTTTTTGAGGCACAATGGCGATTTCTCCAGCACTTCTTGGAAGCAAGAAGTTCGAAGTAGGATTCGATATAGACATGGAATCATTTTCTCATACTGATCAGATATTTCAAGATATTCTGAATCTTTTTGAAAGTTCAAATCTTTAATTGCTCATGTCAACCAGAATAAAACTACCAGTAACCGAGATTAAAGAATGGGTCTTCACTGCATAGATTCAAGATTCTCAAGTTCTTATCGGCTCGATTTCTAGTAACCCGATTCCTCTTTCTCCCGAGATTTTGACTGAAATTTTTGTTTTTGTGAATGTAGAAGATGAGATAGAATAATCTTGCAGAGAATTTGATGAGATGCTAGATAGGTTGGGGCATTCATTAGGAAACCATAATTACCTCCTGAAGAAGAATTTATCTATTGAATATAGATTCCTGGCTGATGTTGTAGGCAAAGTGTTGTTAGGAAAGCACTCTGCACATAATCATATAACTAGGCACCAGTTTCACTTGATGTGTGCCCTAGTTAATCATAAATCAGTAAACTGGGGAAGTATTTTGTTTGATTTGATAAAAAGGAAAATTAATAAGAAGAATTTTTGTTTTGGAAGGATTCTAGTAATATTTCTGTAGGCGAAGGCTCCAAATCTGTGGGTCTTTCAGAACACATTTATTAATGCCTCAAAGAGGCTTACTTCTACCCTATTTGGCAGATGGGAGAGGACTATTCCCAAGCCCTCCATGGCCTCATCTTCTAGGATAGCTTCTGAGAACACAAGGGGTAATTCAGCCACTCCTCCACCTCATGAAGAAGCTCTTGCTATCTCTCCTATTAATCCTCCATCTCCACCTCATTAAATATTTCCTTCATAAACTCCCCTCCAACAAAGTTCCACTTCCATTCATCCAGTATCTCCATCTCAAACATCATCACCTATTCATTTCAATAAGGATACACCACCATCTCCACCTCCTCAATCTCCAATTCCATCCCATCTGGATGACATTGCATCCACCTCCACTCAACTAAACTTCAATCTACTATCATATCCATCTCCTTAACCATCTCCACACTACACTCTAATTCATTCCCCCATATAGGAAAATATCCCTACTGTCATACCATCCACCATTCCATCTATATTTCCAGAATTCCAACATACAAACTTCCCTCAAGCCATGTTTGTCTGTTCTAATTGTGGTACCAATCCACATATACCCCTTCTACTCCTGAACCTCTCTTTCTCAACTTTTCTGACATTACTGTGGATCTCCTCAAGTTCATCTCTCCAACTATTAAGCAGCTAATAGCTGAGGCTATTGCTCCACTCTCTACTTCTATCTCCACTCTTTTTGCTCAAATTACTGATTTCTCCTCTGTCCCTTCTTCTGGGGGCCTGGCTTTAGGAGTTTCTTAAACCAGGCAGGGGGAGATGTTCCATGAAGAAGATCCAGCAGCAGCAGCTCTAGCTCCTCCAGTAGCAGCAGTTCCAAAAGTAGAATTTCCAGCAAAGGGTATTCATATTCTTGATGAAGATACATAAATAAAAATGATTTATTCTGAAGATATGCATATATCTACTATTGGTGATTTCATCATAAATCTCACAGTTGATTTAGTTTATTTGTTACATTCTTTTGATTCTTTGCACAACAACAATCTACCAGTTATTGCTGATTCTGTTCAAGATTTGTTTAATGAAATACTTTGTTACTCATCTTCTATAAGTCCTTAAGTTTTGGAACAACTTAGGACACGCTTTTTCAGTTTCTGATATTATTATAGAGCCAACAAATGACTCAGACCAAAGGTTTTTTCACCTCCAACCTTTAGATGGGTTGAATCTCCCATGCCCGTTCTTGATGAGTTCATGTTTCAAGACATGGAAGAGGAAAGTTAGTCTATTCAGGACCAAGTTGTTACAGAAGTTTTTGTAGATCCAGTAATTCAAGAACAGGCTCAGGATAAAACTATTCAACCTCAGTCTCATCCAATTCTCACTTATGATATGCGGAAAATGATTCATGATCCATATGATAATCCAGCAAATTACTCTTCTGATGATGATGAAGACTCTGATGATTCTTACGATACAAGCTCTAAGAAAAGAAAGGATCCTCCAAAGGCTGCTCTAAAGCCCAATCCATCTGCTGATACTCCATATTATATTCTGCATAATATAAAGCTCACTCCAGAATCCTCTCACTAGATAAGATATTCCAAAAATAAAATGAAGGCAAGTAAGAAGAGCAAGAGGTACTCTCCTACACATCCATTAAAGAGAGGTCCTCCTCCTCCTCCTCTAACAGTTGAATCCTCTAGATATGTTTCTCATGGTCAAAGATCTACTTCTCATTCCTATCAATCTAGATCTTTTTACAGTAGTCGAGATAGGCCATATAGATCAGAATCTCAGTCTTAGTCTAAAAAGCAACAACAATAGTAACAGCAAGCTCAAGATATTATGAAATATAGTCTTGAAAGTCCTTTGTCACCACGGCGGGATCCATAGATGGATCCTAACTCTATGATGGTAAGGTTCAAGGAACTGATAGGACTATCTAAAATTAGAAAAGCCAATGAAGAAGGACAAGATACTTCTCAATATACAATAATGTCTTCTTAAAAGAAGAATGAGCTTGAAAAGTATCAGGTACGAAATATTTTTAATGTTGATACATATATGTCTTTGCATCCTGAATCAGTTGTGCCTAGAGCTTCTATTGTCACAATTCTTGGAGCATAAGATATGAAGATGTCAAAGAAAAAAGCTGCTTATCCAAACAGAGATATTTTCTTCACCAAACCTTCTGCTAGAACTTCACAGGATACTTCAAAGAAAGCTTGACAATTCTTCAT
Source organism: Platanthera zijinensis (assembly GCA_039513925.1). Classification (NCBI taxonomy): domain Eukaryota; kingdom Viridiplantae; phylum Streptophyta; class Magnoliopsida; order Asparagales; family Orchidaceae; genus Platanthera; species Platanthera zijinensis. Next base: position 144,126,546 of record CM077093.1, on the reverse strand, counting down.
TTTTAGCTTTTTATCTTAATTGTTATTTATTGTAAATTTGTCACAAGGCACTTCTGTTTATATCTACTGAAACTTTATAATTCTTCCAGATATTACTTTATGCTTTGTGATTTTTCTTTTACTGTTATTCATAGTGACCTCACCCAAATAAGGGGAGATTGTTGGAACCCCGCCTTGTTTAGGGTTGATTTGAGCTAAGTTCACTATTAGGATTCTCAGTTGACCCACATTATATAGTCTAGGGTCATAAGTCTTTGTCTAGGTCTAGGTCAGGTCAACAAACTTAGTTTGGTTGGATCAACCTTCAAAAGACATAGAGACATAAGACCTTTAGAGAAAATCAGTTTTCTTAAAGTCAGAAAAAAACGTTCAATGATAGCTGAACTCAGCTCGACGATCGTCGATCTCAGATCGACGAACTCAGAGTTTCTTCTCTGAGTTGAGCTCGATGAAAGTTCAGCTAAGATCGACGATTTGTCAACTTATACCAGAAAATCACCTCGACGAAATGTTATCTCAGCTGGACGAAGTTGGAGTACTGTTCGATGATTTTCTACATCTTGTCTGATATATTCAGTTCGACGATATTGGATCTCAGGTCGAAATAATTCTATTGAGTTCGACTATTTTATGACAGATTCAGTTTGACAATTTTCTCTCATCTTAAAATCTACTAAAGCAGATATATTTTCAAAATTTATTATTATATGCCTACAATGCTACGATGATTAATGCTCCATATTATCTAGAATATAGTCGTTTCAAGACAGCATTAATTATGGTATTCACTGAGTAATTATTTGGCTTATTTACTGGGACAGTTGAGGAAATAAATTAAAGACATTTTCTAGCCGTTCAACTCCCACGATTTCTGTAGTCAATCAAGGATAGGATTTAAAATTCCAAGACTTATTTATTCAAGGAATATAAAAAGACAATTTTTTAGAAGATTGTTTACAGGAATATACAAGAATAAACAGAATACACAGAAGCTAATTGTCAATACAAAGAAAACTTAAATTAGAACTGCTCTCATACATTTCAGTCTTCTTTAATTTTGCTTCAAAACTTTCAAGAGACAAACAATCTTCATCAGTCTAAAAGTTTCTTGAAGAACAATCTTCAATCTGAAGGCCTACATCCTTAGCAAAGCTCTCATTCTCCTTAAGTCTTCTACATCTCAGGGGGAGCTTTGACAAGAACAACATCCACTAGTCTTCTATCTGATTATTGACAGAGAAGACATCATCTTTATTTTCTTTCACCACTGTAAAAGGTTTTCTTAACCCCCTTCAAAAGTTATTCCCTTATGTTGGCAAGTCTCCTGATCAAAAGGCGTGGTTTAGTTTTATGGCACCTTGTCAAAATCTCAAAAGGTTGTGAGATCTCCCTTGAAATTGATCATGTGGTGATAGGTCACCTGAGAAAAAACCTTTGGTGGCAGAGCACCTGATCAAAAACCTGTAGTGGATTCCTACCAGGGTGGTAGAATAGTGGATGTGCCCAAGTTTAGGGGAACCACTATAAATTCTTTGTGTCGTCTTGATTGCTCTATTGTTTATTTCTGTGTGTTGTGATAGTTTTTTGTTTTTATTTCTCTATATACATATAAATATCACTTATTTTAATTTTGCTATAAAAACTAATCCAAGTATTTCAAACACTCTATTCACCCCCCTCTCTCTAGAGTTAAGACAGATCTATCCCTCACTTTCATAGGGAAATAAGTCAAGTGATGTCCCACTTGGACATCCAGATAGCCTCCATCAAGCACAAGAACTGTCTCATCAGGGAGCTTGAAGATAAGCTTGAGAAGGAGAAAAGAATAGTGGCTAGCAATACTAAGCCAAGTACACTGCTACCATTTAAAGACACCTTCTCCTCTCAGAAGTGTAAGAAGGGGTTGGGAATCAAGGGAAGCACAATAGTTGCACCTTCCAAAAGGAAGGAAAAACCTCCAACTCCAGCTCATCCTATTGCATCCAAGCCTCCCATTCTTTTTAGAAAAGATCTGTTACCTTCTTACAAGTATGACCAGGAAAGCTCCTGTGGTAACTGGGAGAAGGGTTGTTCCTCAAGGGTGAACAAATATGTTCACTACCATGGTGAAAGCTCTAACAGGGTGAGTGCAATTGGGGCTTCCCATGAGAAATTTTAGATGGTCCAACCAGGACCATTTGTTTTTGGTGCTTCAGCACCAACACTCAATAATGTTTCTACAGCCAAGGCTCAGAGTCTTACAACAAAGGTTCAGACTAAGGGCATGTCTTAGAGTCAGGCTGATCTAGCCATATCTGAAGCCATCAGAAGCATTCTTTCTGAAAAGAAGCTTGATGCTGCTGGAACTAAGGGCAGATCAAATCAACCATCTAAAAGACTTATCTTTAGTTAAAGTCTAACAAAATGAAATCAAAAAAGGGTTGCAGCACATCTTCCTCCTGTTAAGGCTTCTGCTTACAAGCCACAGGTCCTACACAGAAGAGAAGATATAACATACATGATTGTTTGTGTTGTGGTAAGATAGGGCATTTTTCCATTGATTACTGACACAATCTCAAGGTGGCCAGAGCTAGATTCACTGCACCAGCAAGAAATTCTATTGGTGAACATGTTTAGTTTCATACTAATGTGCACCTAGGACCCAAGAGATATTGGGGTCCAAAGGTAGAGTAAACTGTGTATTGTAGGATAGTCCAAGTTGTCATACCCCTATATGGTACTTGGACAGTGGTTATTCCAGGCACATGACTGGAACAAGGAGCAACTTGAACGAGTTTACTCCAGTAATAGATGCACCCAAAGTCATCTTTGGTCATTATGATAGAGATGTAACCAAAGGATTTTGTAATATTACAAATGACATAGTCACTATCACAAAGGTGGCTTATGTTGAAGGCTTGCAGCACAACCTAATAAGCATAAGACAGCTCTCTGATCTTGGCTATATTATTGTCTTTCATAAGGATGAGTGCCTAATTAGGAGGTCAAGTTACCAAGAGATCATCTTGACAGGCACTAGGAGTGGAAATGTTTATTGCTTAAACTTTCTATATATAGACGCAAATTCTCCTGTGTGTTTAGTGGTAAATGAGAAAGTTTCCTACTGTGTCCTGTAACATAATAGGCTAGCCCATTTGAATTACAAGACTATTGACAAACTCTTCAGTCAAGAGCTTGTTAGGAATGACCCCAATGTGAAGTGATCCAAGGAGGGCATTTGTTCAGCTTTCCAAAAGGGATGCAGAGAAAAGTCACTTTTAAGGCCATTGGGACCAAAGACTCTGTGAGGTGCTTATACCTCTTGCACATGGACCTATTTGGTCCTATGCTAGTTCACAATCTTGGGAAGAAAGTCTACACCCGTTTGGTAGTTGATGACTATTCCATGTTTACCTAGGTGTTCTTTCTTAAGAAAAAGAATGAGACCCTTGATGTCTTCATGAGGTTTGTTAAGCAAATTCAGAATGAGCTTGGCAGTTCTGTGGTCAAAATCAGAAGTGATCATGGGACTGAATTCTAGTCTAATAGCATGACAAGGTTCTGTGAAGTGCATGAGATTCATCAAGAATTCTCTTCACCTAGAACCACACAGCAAAATCAAATAGTTGAGAGGAAAAATAGGACTCTCATAGAGGCTGGTAGAACACTGTTGACTGATATATCTCTCCCTGAATATTTCCAGGCTGGGTAGTAAATACTGCATGTCATATCCTCAATAGGGCCTCTATCACCAAAAACCACAAGAAGACTCCCTATGAGATCTTGAAGGGCAGAAAACCAAATATGGGCTATCTAAGAATCTTTAGTAGTAATTTCTTTGTGGTTCACAATGGCAAGTCCTATCTGACTATATTTGTTGCCAAGTCCTTTGATGGAATATTTGTTGGGTACAACAATCATCGCAAAGCCTATAAAATCTACAACTTGAAAAGCCAAGTTGTAGAAGAATCAGTTAGTGTAGTCTTTGATGTGTTACTATGATTAAAAGTGGGCTGCCTAGCTCCTCTTATAGGACTACAGGGATATAATAGATGATGGACAAACTAACCATCAAGGAAGCATCACCAGTTATCCAAGATGAAGTGGATACTCCAGAAGATCTACCAGGCATACTGGGAGTCGATTAAGATCAATAAGAGGCTGCACCTTATGCTACACTTGTTGCTGAAAGAAGACTGCCACTAGCAGTCAGACATATTAGAGATCATCCAGCACACAATATCATCGGTGAGGCAAGCCATGGAGTAATAACAAGGAGCAGAAGTCAGAACACAGCCATGTATTCAAGCTTTCTATCCCAAGTGGAGCCCATGAAGTTTGAAGAGGCCAACATACACCAACATTGGATTTGATCTATGTAAGAGGAACTGAACCAGTTTAAGAGGTGCAAGGTCTAGAAGCTGGTTCCGAGACCACAAGGTCATAATATCAGTGGATTCAAGTGGATCTACAGGAACAAGCTTGTTAAAAATGGAAGTATAGTTAAAAAGAATGCCAGACTAGTAGCTAAGGGGTACATGCAAGAAGAAGGCATTGATTTTGATCAAACCTTTGCCCCTATAGAAATATTGGAGGCCATAAGATTGTTTCTTGCATATGCAGCACACAAGGGATTCAAGGTCTACCAGATGGATGTGAAGTCAGCCTTCCTGAATTGTGACTTAAAAGAGGAAGTCTATGTTGATCAGCCTCCAGGTTATGTTGTTCCTAACTCACCTGATTATGTTTATAGATTTAAGAAAGCTCTATAAGGGCTGAAGCAAGCCCCTAGAGCATGGTATGAGACTTTGTCTAGCTTCTTTATTGAGAACAATTTGTCAAGGGAGAAAATAGACAAGACTCTATTCCTAAGGGAATCTAAGGGTAAGAGCATCCTAGTTCAGATCTATGTAGATGACATTATCTTTAGATCTTCTGATGACAACGTCTACAAAAAAGTTTGTTAAACTTATGCAGGGGAAGTTTGAGATGAGTAGTGTGGGTGAACTTATGTTCTTCTTGGGCCTCCAAGTAAGACAGACTGATGATGGCTTGTTCATATCCCAGTCTAAGTTTACCAGTGAGTTGATAAAGAAATTTGGCATGGAGAAGTCCTCCACCATGAGAACTCCCGTGGGGTCAAGTATGCTTGTAGGCAAAGATGAGGCAGGGAAACCTGTTGATGAAACTTTGTATTGAGGGATAATTGGCTCCCTTCTATATTTGACTACAAGTAGGCAAGACATCATGTATTCTACATGTGTTTGTGCTAGGTATCAGTCTCTCCCTAAAGAATCTCACTACTCTGCAGCTAAGAGAATATTTGAGGTATCTGAAGGGCACTACAGATCTTGGCCTATGGTACCCTAAGAATGGGGAGTTTGAACTAACAGGATATTCAGAGGCAGATTTTGCAGGCTGCAAAGAGGACAGGAACAGAACATCTGGCACCTCTCTGTTCTTAAGAGGGAGAATGGTATCTTGGAGCAACAAGAAACAAACCAATGTTGCAATATCAACTGCAGAGTTAGAGTAAATCTCTGCAAGTAGCTGCTGTGCTCAGTTGCTGTGGATCCAGCACCAACTTCAAGACAAAAACCTCTAGATAAGTAGAACTCCTCTATTCTTGGATTCTACTAGTATAATCTCAATTGATAGGAATCCTATCTCCCATAGCATGACTAAGCACATTGAGATTAGATAACATTTTATTAGGGAGCATATGGAATGTGAAGACATCACCCTTGAGTTTGTTCCAACAGATAAGTAAGTGGCTGACATCTTGACTAAGCCACTAGATGAAACCAAGTTTAACACCTTCAAATTTGAGTTAGGTATGTTAAAATTAGTATAGCTTCAGTTGCTCCTCATCTGGTTGCAAGCTATTTAATATTTTGCAGATGGAACTATTCTTTTAAAAAATGAAGATTCTACAATTGAGGGGGAGCATGTCCAGAACAATTTTAACAATTCACTGCTGCCAAATTGAGGGGGAGCAGATGATAAGATAATCAGATGATCAGATGAATCCTACCAGCTATTTTTTGAAGTCAAAAAGGGGGAGGAAAAGATGATTAGATGATCAGATTTTTATTCAAGTGTGTGGGAGCAACAATTAAGGGGAAGCAGGTGCAGAGATGTTCAACTCTTCAGGCTGGGAAGTGTGGTAATAATATATCACTTCTCAATTATATAGTTTTCTGTTATTATGCATATTGCTGCATGGTTCTGTGTATGTCATTGACTCACTTGCTTAAAAGTTTTGACTTCCTCAAATAGGGTGAGATTTTCGGGTCCATTTCCCACAATGTCCTAGATTTGAGGAAGTCAATCTAGTCAATAATTTACATATATCTATAGATGATTGTGATTTGACAGGTAGCCTAAGTGGCTACAATATTTCTAAGTCCACAGGCATTGAGTGAAGGTAACTCACTCAATGCCAGATGACTTATAGTGCTGAGTGTTGCCTGTAAAGTCAAAGCCAAAGTAGTGTCAAGCTAAGAAAGTGGCTAAGTCTACAGGAATTGAGTGAAGTCAACTCACTCAATGCCATACAACAAAAAGGTTGGAGGTAAACTAGAATCTGAGTTAGTTGAACTAAGTTCAGTGTTCGTCGAGATGAGCTCATCGTTCATCGAACACAGTTCAGCATTTGTCGAACTCAGTTCAGAGTTAAGTGGCTAAGTCAACAGGCATTGAGTGAAGTAAACACACTAAACACCATACAGCATAAAGTATGTGAGATAAACTGTAATTTGAGTTAGTCGAACTAAGATCAGAGTTCGTCGAGTTGAGCTCACCGTTCGTCGAACTCAGTTCACCATTCGTCAAACTCCGTTCAGAGTTAAGTGAGACTGGCTGAGATAAGTCAAAGCCTAAGGTTTAGAATAAAAAATGTGGCTAAGTCCAAAGGAGTTGAGTGAAGTTCATTCACTCAATGCCATAGCCTCTTAAGTATTGAGTAACACTCAGTCAGTCAAAGCCAGTGTTTTTAAACACAAAAATTTTGCTAAGGCAAAAGGCATTGATTTTGATGAGCTCACTAAACGCTCTCAACGCCTAAGTTGCAGAAAGCTTTTCTAAGGCAAAAAGCATTAAGTTATGGAGACACACTCAATGCTCTAAATGTCAGAGAAGTTGGAATATTTTGTTAAGGAAAAAAGCGTTGAGTGAAGTTTGTTCACTCTACGGTCTCAACCCCTAGATAGATAGAAATATGTCAATGTGTTTTTGCGTTGAGTGAAGCTCTTTCTCTAAATGCCTATTCTACTGATGCTCGATTTTTGCTAAGTCCATAAGTGCTGACGTCAGTAAAATTGACAAAGTCAACTAAGTTCAAATTAAGTACGGAGAAGCAATAGAAAACGACAAAATCTGCCGCAAAGCTACTGTACGTCTTCTTCCATTAAAGCAAGGCGTTGTTGGAGGCTTCAAGTGGGGCCCACTGATCTCTTAGAGCCGTTGATCGGCGAACTACAAAAGGATGAGATGGGGCTAATAAAAGAAAAACCTTTTTAGGACTTACTCAATTCAAAAAGGATAGCAGCCGACTACATCTTCCTCTCCATTGCTGCATATAAAAAGCTTGAAGCTCTCCAACAAGAAAAGTTTAGATAGCCGTGTATTCTCCATTGTCCACAGTTGAATAAAAAATAGTTCTGAAGAAAGAAGAACCTTCAGCCTTTGGCTAGTTCAGTTAACTTCTTGAAGACTCTAGATCAACAAATCTTTAGTCTTCTACAGCAAGTTCAGGAGTAAGCTTCTGAGATCTCCCAACAAACATTTTCTCTACTGTGAGGTGAGTTAGAGCAGAAATTTCTTATCTCTAGTTGTTAACACAGAGAAATTTCTCTATGTCAAACTTAATTAAATTTTCTTTTGTTGTAGGATTCTTCTGGATCTGAGTTGTAGGGCCTTGGGCCCGAGGTAGGGCAAATTTGCCTGAGCTGTAGGAGAGGGTTCCTCTCTGAGTGTAGGATCATGTTTGGATCTGAGGTAGGTGAGTTTTACTCACTAAGATGTAGGTCACTTATCCCTAAGGAAGATTCTGGGTGCAGATCAGTGGTAGGGCTACCCTCTATAGACTGAGTGGTGGGGCTTAATTTCCTGAGGTAGGTTATATTTGTATCACTGAGCATTGGCTCTTGTGGCTGAGGTGTAATTCTTGGAGGAGATTTAGGGATCTTGAGGGATCTGAGGTGTAAGCTCCTTGTAGAATTATTTTGGAGAAGTGCCTTGACTAATAGGAAGTTAGCAAGGTTAGAGGAGAGTCGATGTACCCATAATTTTGGGGAACCATTATAAAATACATGTGTGCTTTTTATGTGTTTGTTTTTATTTTTCTTAATTGCAGGTGTTAAGGACATACTCTTGATAACCCTTATCTGAAAGCTAAAAGGAAACAACAAGATAGCAAAAAGAAACTCAAAAGACCTAGACCAACCTATTCACCCCCCCCCCCTCTAGGTTGCTAACTACCTTGAAAATAAGATGTTTTATCGATCCTCTCTTTTCTTTATTAGGCAGTTGGATATATAATGACCTAGCTTGCCACAATAGTAGCAGATAACATTAGTAGAAATCTATTTACCAGGTTTAGAACAATAGCTGTCCCCCTTGGAGGATTTCTTCCTGTGGTGAGAAGATGAGGAAGGCCTGCTCTTCCAATGCTTATTCTTCATGAACTTCTAGAATTATTTGTAGAAGACAAAAAAGTCTTAATCAGACCTATTGCTGTCTGATGTGCTTGTCTCTGGGTCATCTAAGTCAGACTCAACATCCCTCCTTGGTGAACATGGAGTCATTTTCCTACTTCTCCTTATGGCCTCAGCTTTGAATACCACAGACTTCTCTCTGTCATAGGACTTGCTGTTGGTTTCCTCTTCTTTTCTGACAGATAGCTACATCTCATATGACAACAGCTTTATAAATAGGGTGTGAGGTGGAGTATCACCCAACTTTGCCACCTCTTTTATATCACATATCTTTGTGTTCCAATTTCTAGTGAGAGATCTTAGGAACTTGTCATTGAGCTCATAATGACTGAAGACACTCGCATAGGACTTTAGCTCATTCACAATCCTAAAGAACTTTTCATAGCAGATGGCTATGTTGTCTCCTTTGGACTTCCTTAAAGCCTCATACTCCTAGTTGAGCATGCACTTCCTATATATCTCTAAATTCCTCTGTCCCCTCCATGTAGATCACTAGTGTGTCCCTTATATCCTTTGTACTTGTGCAGTGGAGCAGATTTTGAAGGGTAGAATCATCAATAACACTGACAATGATATTCTGAGCCCTCTTATCCATGGTCGCAAGTATGAATTCATCCTTTGTCATCTCTGCATAATTCTTAGGTGTCTGATCATTTGCATTCAGAACTAACACTTTCATGGGGATGAAAGGTCACTCCTTGATAGTAATAAAGATCCTAGGGCCAGCTTTTTCCATGAACAGCCTAACCCTCTCCTTTTAGATGCCAAATCCTTCCTTCCTACAGATTGGATGTTTCATGGTACCCAACTCCTTAAAGTTAACTCCTGAACCCATAAGGACAATCTTTTTGATGACCTTGGAGAACTACTCAGACAGTTAAGTCCTTTTTTTGAGTAACCTCCCTCTGATAATATTTGAAAGTTTTTGTTTTCAAGGTCAGCTAAACACCTAGAGTGGGGGGGGGGGGTGAATAGGTTTTTGGTATTTCTTTAAATCTTTAGACCTTTAACCGATTGTGTTGTACTAAGTGATTCGGTTATTTTAGCTTTCAATATTAATCACAGATGACACGATTATTTTAATGTGGTTCCCCAGATTATGGGTACGTCCACTATCCCTCTCCGCCTTTATAACAGTGTGTTAGATAAGGCTCTTCACCAATACTCGGCTCCTTAAGAGCTTACAACTCGATACCGCAGGACCATATAGTCTCCTTCAAGACCTACAACTCAGGCCCAAGGCCTTATAACTCAGTGAATCAACAATCACCTACCTTATGCTCAAAAGCCCTACAACTCAGGCTATAAGGAAAGCCCTACAAACTCAGATAGATAACTCTCCTATAGCTCAATCCAATGGCCCTACCTCAGATCTATGACAGAGATCCTACACTCAGCCTTTATAACATAAGCCTACAATTTTAGATTTAAAAGATTCTACACTCAGATCCAATACTAGATCCTATAGAAGGAATTAGGTTGAGATGATTTGACACCAGAGATATTTCTCTATGTCTTCTTCCTGGGCTGAGACTAAATCTACCCAACTTCTTCTCAATCATAAATTGATTATGATCTTGATATCGCTAATGAGAATCGCAACAGCTATGCACCCAACTTCTTCTCAGCAATTAGATGAAAAATATCTTCAGAAAGATTGCAGCTTATGCTGGAAGTAAGTGTTGTTGAAGACTGTAGAATTGACAGTGCTTTTCTTCTTCAAACAGCAACTGAACTTACAGAATCTTACGACCCTGCTACTCTTCTCTATCAAAGAGTTTTTCTTAACTGCTATTGTTGGTGAAGATTTCCACAGCTAACTCTTGACGCTTTAAGGTTCACTGATTAGAACAAAACCATCAAGCTCGTTAATAATGGCGACGAAGACGATGATGTTCGGCTGCAATGCATAATAAGAAAACCCTAAAAACCTTCTTTCCTTTCAGTCAATCTTATCCTTTTATAGTCAGCTGATCAAGGCTCTTTGTACTGTGGGCCCATCCTAAAAAGATGAGTTAGAACCTTCCATTTGTAGAAAACGACAACACATGTCCGTCAGCGCCATTAAACGCATACTGCAGCTTTCCCGCAAAGAATTTGAATTGCGTTGACTTTATTGACTTTTGCTGACGTCAACCATTCTGGACTTAGCCAAATTCACGGAATCTCTCCAGGAGTTGAGTGTGTTGAGTAAACTTGTTCCACTCAACGATTCTGGACTTAGCGTATTCTTTAGCTCTTTTTGCATCAATGACATTGAGAGCGTTGAGTGGTTAGCCTTCACTCAATGCCATTTTCCTTAGTTTGAAGTATCTAGTTGCCTACCTAAATAACCTAGAGGGGGTGAATAGGTGAGTTCTCTATCTTTTGCGGAATTAAAACTTGAGAGAAATCAACACAAAAAATAACCAAGCATAACTCAGACAATACAAGGAATTTATAGTGGTTCCCCAATCTTGATACGTCCACTCTCCACCTCGCCTATCTAGAACAATGGCTAGCCTCAACTACTTCACTAAATCTCGGATTTCAACAAACCTGCAACTCAGAGCAATGCTCCTACAACTCAGAGATAACACACTCCGACAAACTCGGAGAACAAAGCTCCTACAAACTCGGAGACAAGGCTCCTACAAGAGGTAAAAAAAATTTTACAACAAAAATAAGAACTTATACTTCCAGATTTTAAATATTCAATGTTCTACCTTCTTGAGAACTGAAAATCTCGGTGAAGAAGTTGAGGAAGAAATCCCGAGAGAAAACTTAATCTGAAATGCTTAGGATCCGACACGATTAAGTAGATGTTTGAAGAATCTTGAATCTAGGATCTGTCAAATTTTCTCTTCTTAGAATGATGTATCTAGAGTGGAGCGACAATGAAGAATGATGATGACGGCGCAGATTCTCTCAATTTTGAAATTTTGATTGCGATTCAGAATGTTATTCTCTTAGGGTTAGCGATTCCTCTGAAAAGACTTTATATAAAACATCGTCTAACAGTCTGAAATCATTAAGGAAAGATCCACGTGGACCAATCATGAGATACTTAGGTTAAATCGAAATCCTGTCAGACAGATTAAAAAAAAATTCTGAAACTCTATTTCTCGAGAAGAGATATGATTTCTGGAGAAGAATTTTGTTTCTCGAGAAATGGTCATATCCTTATCTAGAAAATACTTTACGCAAAATCTTTTAACTGAGGAACTGATTTCTCGAGAAAGAACTTGACTTCTTGAGAAAAATACTTAGTTTCTAGAGAAATAATTTTGACTTCTTGAGAACTACTTTACTTTCTCAAGAACTTTACTTGGATTCTCGAGAATTCTTCAGGGCTTTCTCGAGAAAAACACTTAGAGATTGATTGTAAGAATTTACCGAGAAGTCTTAAGATTTCTCGAGAATAGTTTGGATTCCTCGAGAACTACACTTAGACTTCTCGAGAAATTCACTTCTTCTTCTCGAGAAAAACACTTAGAAAATTTTCTCTGAAAAAATTGATTCTTCTTTGTTGAAAACAACAATCCTTCCTTTCTTCCATTGCTTTAGTACTTGAAAATGAAGTGCATCGCAATAGAGAGGTTAGACATGAGTCAATACCATGGCACACACACTAAGGGATTACATTGCATGGTCCTGGGTTTATTGGCTCATTGTAAACTGACATTGGTCTACACATAGCAATTATGACCTGCAAGCACTCAACTAAAGAATAACATCAAATACATAATTAATTCAACTTTGTTCAAGAGTGACTTCACACAAATCTAGGTTATTGTGGATACAATACCAAACAATCTCCCCCTATTTATAGAAGTTAGAACCCTCCACACTAAGGTGAATTATATCAAGATAATCATAGAATTATTAACAAATTAAACAATATATGTAATGACAGTTAAGAGATAATTAGATCATCAAAATTCAAACTTTTATGTATATAAAGAATTTGTCCATAGAAATATCCAGGTCCATATAAATCTATAACACTGAAAATCATAAATCATTTGAACTATTGCTACTGTTGTCCTTCTTTCTTCTCTTGTTGCCTTTTTTGGTAGCTGAAGGTCTTGGGATAGTACTTTGGAGGACGAGGAGGAGCATTTGGATTATTGTGGCCATGTTCACGATCATAAACCCTTCTTTTTGTCATAGATTTCTCATATAGCTCCCCCTCCTTATGACTGTAATGATCATCCTTGTTATAATGAAGTTCCACAACTAACTTTAGACTGTCTAGTATTAAAGACTTGGAGGTTGGACTCCAAATTTTAGCAAATTCATTTTCTTTCCTTTTAGCATCTTCTTGACTTGGGATAGAATGGATCTGTGAAGAACTATCACCATATTTTCTTTTCTTAGGCACTGGAACCTTAGGAGGTACGTCTTGACGTATCTCTAGCTTATCAGAAGTCCATACTTAAGAATAATTTTCAGGATGAACTCCATACTGTTCAGTTTTGGGAGAAAATGTAGGCTTACAGACATTTGGATTAAGATGAGGAGGTGGAGCTTCATTTGGATCAACTTGAAACACTTGAAAAATTTGATTGTGCATCCACAATACAGTATCATAAGTATAAATGTTTACACCCTTAATCTGCGTTTCTACATTTATACTGATCTCTTTCAGTTGATCACCCCACTGAGTCTTCATTTCTTGAACTTTTCTTTCTAGATTTTTTTCACCTTATCCTCCACCTTTCTGACTTCCACGGTTAGTTCATGTATGGCATCTTCCTTGAATTTACCGACTTCTTCACAGGTTTTGAAGTTTTGTTGTTCAGTTTTAATTAGCACGAGTATCTGATTGTTAGCCAAGGTAACTGCCTAATTCATTACTTCACCAACACTAGTGATAGTGTGTTCCAAAGCCTTGCAACCAATATTGTGTAGTTGTTTTAATTCATTTGTATTACTCTGAATTTCAGCAAATCCTTTGCTCATTTCTTTCTCAAGAGTAGTTACACTTTCAATTACTTCTTTGAGAGACTTTTCAAAGTACTCTCTCTATTTTGCCAACATAGACTCAATCTTACCCAAAATTGTATCATCAGGAATGTCTTTAGCTGAAGGAAGTGGAGTAGGCAGTGCTGGAGCTGCCCAGACTGGTAGTTCTTCAATAATAACTAAGATTTATCCTCTTACGGGTAGATGTCATCACATCCCCATCCTCGCCAAGAATGATAGGTAGAGAGAAATTTAATTTCCTGAGTGGAGGATCTGCAGGTTCTGAGGTAACTTCATCCTCATTAGAGAGCATAAATACATTCTCCCCCTCAATTTGTTCCTTGGGTTGAGAATTTTCTTAGAATCTATTCAGGAAGATTTTCCAGATTAGTGGAATAGTCAATATCCATACATGATCCACCATCATGCACAGAGGTGCTCTTCTCATCAACAGATTGACCTTTGTTTTCCTTCTCCACTACCACATCATAAGCAAGAAATTTCCCTATAAATTGATCTATAAGAACATCTGACTCGAACTCTGTTTCTAGAACCTGAGCTTGTTGATCTTCCTTATGAACTAAAGGAGCTGGATCCCCCTCAATAGCTGTAACAGATGTGCTAACTGTATCAATATGAAGTGGAGATGGGGTCATATCCTCATTAACTACAATCCTTGGAACTGCTAGAGCTTGGCCTGGATTTGGAATTCTGATTTCCCATCTGTTGATGGACGAGAGTAAGATTTTCTTGAGGTAATGAATGGACACACCTTTGGACAAGTCAAAAACTTAAGGGTGCACTTGATTCAGATATAGAGAAATAATATTTGCAAAGTTAGGTGCCTTCATGCTTTCCTTAATCTTGTCAAATAACTTGTGTCCCCATTGGAACTTCTTGCGACACACCACAACATTCATCATGCAAAAGAAGTCTGAGGAGATATATCCAATTGAACCTGTCTTGCAAAGGATAACTTTTCCAAGAATGACGTCCAAAAGCTTGATTTCATCATTCATGTGCTGTCTGCGAATTGAGGTAGTTGATTGGGAGAGGCCACAAAATGAAAGAGCCCTGGAGTAATCAGGTTCTTCCAAGTAATCTTCCTCATCAATGGAGGGTAACCTCAGAAATTTTGTTAAGGAGGACGGTTTGATTTTGATCTTAATATCTCTGACATAACTTTTAAACATTTTCCCACTCCTTTTAATCTTAGCATTTCTAAAGAATTCTTAAACTTCAGGAACCAAAACTTTGCAAGGATGCTCGAGAATGAAAGAGATACCAACAGTTTCAACAAGTATAATGACTTTGCAGAAATCGTCGGAGATTTTGTCAATACTTGTGCGAACAAACTCACTACCGATGCCAATCTTTGCATTGGGAACCATCAATTGAAGAAGATGAGAGATTTCTGATTTTTTCGAGAAGAAATGATGAAGTCTACGAGAAGAACGGCAGAGGCCTTCGACGGAACTGATGGGTCGTTCTCGGGAAAGGGATTTTTTGAAACAGTGGATTTGGACTTTCTATTGAATTTTCTATTTATATAAAATTGTAAATTTTGAAGAAGGGCTTGCTAACTCAATGCTGTCAACTCCAAGAGTGTAGGGCCATTTGCTTGAGGTACGTGATCAACTTATCACAGAGTTGTAGGCCCTTATGGCTGAGCTGTAATTCTTGGTGGAGACTGAGAGATTCTGAGGTGTAAGCTCCTTAAAGCATTGTTTCAGATGTGCCTTCATTAATATGATGTTGGCAAGGTAGGAGGAGAGTAAATATACCCACAAGTTGGGGAACCACTATAAATTTGTGTGTTCTTTTCTGTATTGTATTCTTTGTACAGGTTCTTGAAAGCAAACAAATGCAAACATATTTAATGCTAAAGGAAAAAACTAAAAAGAGAATATTAAAAGTGAAACAACCTATTCATCCCCTAGGTTGCAAGCTACCTTGAAAATAAAGACTTTTAGATGATCTTGAAGCTTGCTCGTATGCGAAGGAAGAAGGATTACTCTTCGTTATAATCTTGGAGATTAGTTGGGATTTCTTTTTTCGGCGTGAATGTTTATGTTATAGAAACTAATCATCTCTTGATATGTCCTTGGAACTTGGACTATAGCCTCGAATTTGGGTGTTCATTCTCTAAAACCACTAATAAAAGCAACTCTGTAAAGTTACGGATCAACGTTCTGAATTTCCAAGATCTCTTTATGGAAGCGATCGAAGAAGTGAGCCCAGGTTTTAATCTCTCACTACATGATTTTGTAATAAAGCTTCTGCACCACTTTTCCTCTTTGTAGAAGTGGAAAATCTAAGGAGAAGCTCTCGTGAACACCTGCTAAACACCTACAAACCTTTACAAAAGAGAAACAAAAGACAGATAAATTTAAAATATAACATGAGTACCTAAAGAGAACTCGTGAATACCTGCTAATCTCCGAAAAAGAGAAGTCAAAAGCAAGTGAATTTATAATATAACGAGAGTACTTGAAGAGAACTCGCAAACAACTGCTAATCTCTACAAAAGAGCAGTCAAAAGCACCTAATTAACACATAACGCGAGTACATGAATAGAACTCACGAACACTTGCAAATATCTGCAAAAGAGAAGTCAAAAGTATGTAATTGAACATATAATGCGAGTACCTGAGGTGAACTCGCAAACACCTGCTAATCTCTTCAAAAGAGAAGTCAAAAGCAGGGAAATAAATATATTACGCAAGTACTCGAGGCGAACTCAAAAACAACTATATATCTCTGCAAAAGAGAAGTCAAAATAAGTTAAATTTAAAATAAAACAAGAGAACCTGAAGAGAACTCGCGACACCTACTAATCTCTACAAAAGAGAAGTCAAAGGCAGGTAAATAAACATGTAACCCGAGTACCCGAGGTGAAATCGCAAACACTTAGTAATCTTTGTAAAATAGAAATAAAAAGCAGGTACATTTAAAATATAACATGACTACTAAAGAGAAATAACGAACAATTACTATTCTCCCCAAAAAAGAAGTCAAAAGCATGTAAATTTAAAATATAACGTGAGTACCATAAGAGAACTTGTGAATACCTGCTAATCTCTGGAAAAGTGAAGTCAAAAGGAGGTAAATTAACATATAACACAAGTATCAGAAGAGAACTCGCGAACACCTACTAATCTCTACAAAAGAGTAGTAAAAAGCAGGTAAAAACACATATAACGTGAGTACTTGAGGTAAACAAACGAACACATGCTATTCTCTCCAAAACAGAAGTCAAAAGCTTGTAAATAAATATATAACGCGAGTACCTAGGTTGAACTCGCGAATACCTAATAATCTCCACACAAAAAACCAAAAAGCAGTTAAATTAAGGCTATATTTGGTTTGGTGGTGGCGAGTGTCACAACCCGCATTTTCTCCAAATTTAAGAAGCATCAAAGTATGATAAATCACGCATCGCGATGCCACATCGAGCAGGGGATAACTGTCGACGCTCAGGCGAACACAATCTAACTAGACTATGAAAATTCATAAGTTTAATGATTAGAAAATCAGTTATATTTTAAAGGCCGTATCCCTCGGCTCAGTGGATCATCTAGTCCACAATTTAAAAACTATACTTATACGCTGTGGAAAATACTTTATTGAGGTTTGACATCCTAAAAGAGTGCATAAGTGGCCCTAGAGGACAACTTATATTATGCAGGACCCTACATTAAATTTATACTATATATAGGAAAACGATCTTTTTACGTTATTTGGAAAATAGTGTTTGAGTTTTATAAAACATGCTGATCATGAGATATACTTATAATAGTGTTTTTAGGTTTAAAAGTAACTAGCAACCTATCATAAATCATCCCAAGAGCAAGTAGACTATTTCTAGAAAAGGTAGAAGCAAATAGATAACATATATAGTATCAAGGTAAAACTAACAGTGGGCGCCAACAAACTTACACGAACCCACTGACAAGTATGCATGTATGTAAGAAAGAAGCACAAAACTACCTCACAAGACCATGGAACTGATCTCCATAGTACGAGAGACCACCAGCAACAACACAGTACAACTAGCCGCCTAATCGGCTACTAACAAGAACCTGAGGCATTCAAATAAGAAAAGAATACCTCAGCAAGCAAAAACAAATAAGCTGAACAGAAATGTTAATCTAAATTATAAGCAAGAAGAATAAGTAAACCGTAACAAGCACCACTGCCCAAGGCAAGACAAAAAGGGAAAAGCACTATGTTCGAGGAAACAACAACAACCCTGCAAAAAATCCTGCAGAGTTTACAAGGCTACCATGAGCCCAAAACGTTGCACCCTACAAAGGAAGAGACGTCTAACACCCTAAGTTGTGAGAGATGGCAGTAAAAAAAAACAACGCGGATCCGGGTTGGAGGCAAACTCAGTTCCACAACCACCTTTTCCAAGAAACAAAGCTCAAGGGTCTACATGTGAAAGTACTAGGGACCTTCCACCAACTTGCCCAGCCCGTACCTGGAACAAGATAAAAGTGTTGTCATGGCTAAGTCACACAACTTCACCCCTATTAAGAGCTTCAAACCACCGCTACTAACCACAACCCACGATTCGGTC
Source organism: Platanthera zijinensis (assembly GCA_039513925.1). Taxonomy (NCBI): domain Eukaryota; kingdom Viridiplantae; phylum Streptophyta; class Magnoliopsida; order Asparagales; family Orchidaceae; genus Platanthera; species Platanthera zijinensis. The sequence continues at coordinate 144,108,321 of CM077093.1, read as the reverse complement.
TTTGGGAAAACATAGCCGACAAGGAACCTCAAAATCAAGGAAATTCACTCGGGAGAGAAAAAAAAAGTAAGGAAAAAGATTTGAGATGGATCAACACGGCATGGAATTGAGTGAGCCCCACTCACTCAACGCCTAAATAGACGGGCGCGTTGAGTGAGTTAACCTCACTCAACGCCAAAACAGCTACGGCGTTGAGTGAGGTTCACTCAGTCAACGCCTTCTGCAACCCTGACTGTAGCGTTGAGTGAGCTAACCTCACTCAACGCCAAAATAGTTAGTGGCTTTGAGTGAGGTAACCTCACTCAACACCAAAACAACCACGGCGTTGAGTTAGGTTCACTCACTGTACGCCTTCTGCAATACTGGTAGTGGAGTTGAGTGAGCTAACCTCACTCAACACCAAAACAGACGGTGGCGTTGAGTGAGTTAACCTCACTCAATGCCAAAATAACCGCAGCGTTGAGTAAGATTCACTCACTCAACGCCTTAACACTTAGACACAAAAACTAACTGTGGCGTTGAGTGAGTCCACCTCTCTCAATGCCAAAATAGTTTTGGCGTTGAGAGAGCTCGACTCACTCAATGCCAAAATACTTAACCGCAAGAAAAGGCTGCGGCGTTGAGTGAGCCTGCCTCACTCAACGCCTAAACTGCCATGGCGTTGAGTGAGGCCCACTCACTCAACACCATCCGACATAACCGCGCGATTTGGCTGCGGCATTGAGTGAGTCCGCCTAACTCAACGCCTAGACAGCCATGGCGTTTTGTGAGGTCGACTCACTCAAGGTCGCGATACTTAGTCGCAAAAGAACAGACCAAGAGGCTATGGAATTGACTGTGTGCACCACACTCAATGCCAAGCCCAAGAAGACCCGGTGTTGAGTGTGTGCACCACACTCAACGCCAAACCCAAGCTGACCCGGCATTTAGTGTGTGCACCACACTCAACGCCAAGCCCAAGCAGACCTGGCGTTTAGTGTGTGTACCACCCTCAACGCCAAGCCCTGAATTATTCTAATCATCAAGACTAAGGACAGTAAAGGCTCCTTCTATAGCTACTACACAGGCAAGCACAAATTCACCAAAACCCGAGCCTAAGCAAGACATATTTTTTGTATAAAAATAAAACTAAAGCTTCTCTCCTCTAACCGGCTACAGCTACTGCACAGAAAAGTTAACTCCAACGCACATTACTTTACTCCCAACTCGAGAACAAGGCAATTAAACAGCAGGAATAAAAAAATAGGAAGATAAGGCTGTTTGAGAAAGAAAACTAAACATGAAGTATCAATAGGCTTGGTTATGATTTTCGGGAAAAGCTGGGCATATAGAGCAAGAGGAAATCTGGAAGATTAACTAACAGCAAGGAAAAAAATGAACAAGAAAAGTTAAATGGCAAGGGAAGAGCACCTTGCCTCGATTTCCAGCAAATCTTGGTAGGCCTCCCTTATTCCCACTCTGCACCAGCAGCAACAACACCTAAAGCAGAAATCGGGAGCTTTAATGGCGGAAACATACAACCCAAGAAATTCGAGACCCCTAGAAACACCACGAAATCTTAATTTCTTACCGTAGGAATGAAGGCCTAGGCGAGAGCAATCCAAATCCGCTTTTGAAATCGAATTCAGTCCACAAACGCTCCCGGAATCGGCATCCGAAGATAGTGGTTCCGGCAGTTTCTCTATTTCGCGAACAGGAGCAGGCGGGCGGGGGAAGAATGTGAACAGGAGCGGTTTTTATCTTAAGTCTAAACTATCCTAGATATAGAACCCTATTAATCTAAATTAGCTAATCAATTAATTAAGGTATAATAAGACAAGGTAAAACCGCCAAGCACCCTCACCCTTCCAAAATAATAATTAATATAATATTTATTAAATAGTATTATTTTTCATAAAATACAAAACGACGCGAAAACCGAACATCCACGGAATTCGATGAAATTTGCACTGTAGCTAAATACCCATGCTACGAACGCAATGGCGAAGTCGAAATTAAATTTCAACTAACAGAACTAGAGTTATACCCACTCGAAGCCAAAACACAAGCATCCCCCGAGAGGCCACACCGGGTCACCCAAAATGACTCGGCTTGCTAGGGAGATCTTTCCCATAGGATACAAAATAAGCCACTAAGTTCTAAGGAGTTAAGAACACACTCCACAGATTACACAAGACAAGAAAATGCATCGACGTAACGCCAAACGAAAATTAAATAATCGCAGAAAAATCAGGGGGCGTTACAGTCACTCCCCCTAAAAGAATGTTTCGTCCCGAAACATTACACATAACACTTCTACTATAGAAGGAAAAGTAACAAGCATAATATTACAAGAAGAAAACATACCAATCCAATCAAGGGAATAGTATAGGGTGAGTCTCTCACATAGCTGACTCTAACTCCCAAGTCACGCTTTCCAAATCCTGATTCTTCCATAGAACTTTGACCTTCGGGATGGACTTCCTCCGCAGCACCCGATCTTGAGTATCCAAAATGCGGACCGGCACTTGTACAAAAGAGAGATTAGTCTGCAACTGGGGCACAACATCCAAGACTTGCCCACTACTGCGCACACACTTCCGCAATTAGCTTATATGAAATACATTATGATAACCCGGGAAGTTTGCTAGCAAATCCAACCTATAAGCTGACACGCCAATCCATTCAACAATCTTAAACGGGCCCACAGACCTCGTGTCAAATTTCCGGTTCTTACCGAACCTCTTAACACCAACCATTGGGGAAACCTTAAGAAACACAAGGTCCCCTACAGAAAACTCCAAGTCATACCTACGCCTGTTGGCGTTCTTTTCATATCTCTCCTGAGCTATACGAAGCTTTTTCTCGAACAAGCTTCACTGCGTCTTCCATCTTATTGAGCGCATCCGGACCCAATAAGAGTCTCTCACCTGCCTCAACCCAAAATAGGGGAGTTCTGCAGCGCCTCCCATACAAAGCTTCAAACGGAGCCATTTTTAAACTTTCTTGATAACTGTTATTGTATGCAAACTCCATAAGTCGTAACCGCTCATCCTACGCTCCGCCGTGGTCTAGAATGTAGCATCTTATCATATCCTCAACTATCTGGTTCACCCGCTCCATCTTCCCATTGGACTGTGGGTGCTAAGCATTTGAATATCTCAGATATGTACCAAAACCCTCCTGCAGACTCTGCCAAAAATGAGAAGTAAACCGGGAGTCTCAATCAGAAATGATGCTAACAGGCACACCGAGCAATCTGATGACCTCATTAAAGTATAGCTCTGCAATCTTCTTCATCGTATAACCAATCTTATACGGCACGAAGTGAGCACACTTTGTTAGTCTGTCCACTATAACCCAAACAGAATCAAATCCCCTTGGAGGTAAGCCCATAATGAAGTCCATAGAAATACTTTCCCACTTCCAAGTCGGGATCTCTAACGGAGTCAACATGCCACCAGGCCTTCCGTGATCGGCCTTCACATGCTTGCAAGTCTAGCACTCAGCAACAAATCGGGCTATATCACTTTTCATCCCATACCACCAGGCAATCTGCTTCAAATCACGATACATCTTTGTAGATCCTGGATGATAGGCAATACTGGATCCATGAGCCTCTCTGTATATCATACCCCTTATGTCTCCAACATTGAGGATGCAAAATCTACTTCGTTACTTTAAAGTACTCGCATCATCGATAGAAAAATCCGGCAACTCCCCTCTCTCAATCCTGAAGTATAAGTGTAGAAGTTTCGAATCATCCTTCTGGTGCGACCTAGTAAGAGAAATCCTAGACGGCTTTGGCACTGCAAAACTGCTCTGCATATCACAGCATCCCACTGAGATATCCATCAATAAGAACTCTTCCACTAAACGATCGGCGGAGAGATTAAAGATCTTCTCCGTCTTCCATCTTAGGGCATCGGCCACCACATTGGCATTGCCTGGATGTTATGGATCTCCACATCATAATCGGCCACATACTCTAGCCACCGACGCTGGCGCAGATTCAACTCCTTCTGCGTGAACACGTACTTTAGGCTCTTATGATCAGTGAAGATCTTGCACTGAGCCCCATAAAGTAGTGCCGCCACACATTCAACGCATAAATCACCGTTGCAAACTCAAGGTCATGCGTAGGGTAATTCCTCTCATGAGTCTTCTATTTCCTTGACCCATACAGAATCACTTTTCCCGCCTGCATCAACACGAAACCCAGACCAACATGCGAAGCATCCATGTACACATCATACTCCACACCCTCAGTAGGTAGGGTCAGAACGGGAGCAGTGCACAATCTGTTCTTTAGCTCCAGGAAGGATTCTTTGCAATTTTCGCTCCAAACAAAGGCCGCGTTCTTCTAAGCCAACCTGGTCAAAGGTGCAGCCAGGGTAGAGAAACCCTCAACGAACCTTCTGTAGTAGCCGGACAACCCAAGGAAGCTTCTGATCTCCTTGGGCGTGCCCGGCCTGCTCCAATCCATCACTACTGCGATCTTTTCCGGGTCGATTGAGATCCCATCCTTGTTCACCACGTGGCCCAGAAATGAGACCTGAGGCAACCAAAATTCGCACTTGCTCAGCTTGGCGAATAACTTGTGATTCCTCAACTCCTTTAGAACCAAGCACAGATATTGCTCATGCTCCTCAGCGCTGCGAGAATAAACCAACACATCATGGATGAAAACCACAACGAACTTGTCTACGAAATCCTTGAACACCCGGTTCATCATATCCATGAAGGTTGATGGTGCGTTGGTCAAACCAAACGACATCACCAAGAACTCAAAATGTCCATGCCTCGATCTAAACGCTATCCGTGGAATATCTGCCTCACGGATCCTGAGCTGATGATAGCCAGAACGAAGATCGATCTTGGAGAACACCGTGCTATCGCGCAACTGATCAAATAAGTCATCGATCCTCGGCAGAGGGTACCTGGTCTTAATAGTGACTTTGTTCAACTCCCTGTAGTCGATGCAAAGGGGTATCGACCCATCCATCTTCTTTACAAACAAAACAGGAGCACCCCAAGGCGACGAACTCTGTCTGATAAATCCTTTTGCCAACAACTCATCAAACTAGACTCGCAACTCCTCTAACTCACGAGGGGCCATCCGGTACGGCGCCTTAGCAATAGTACGCGTACCCGGTTCCAAATCAATCAAAAATTCAACATCCCGATCGGGAGGAAGACAAGGAAGGTCATCAGGAAAAACATCAGCAAAACCACGAACAACGGTAATCTCCTCCAAACACGGTACACTAACAGCAGTCCCAACCACCGAGACTAAACAAGCAAAACAATCAGAAAGAAACAACTTCTGAGCACATACCGCAGAATTGATAGGAGAATCTTGGCACGGATCAGCATACACGCTTCCAGGCAGACCATTGTCCTTTATGAAGTCCAAGCGCTTCCCTTTGCACTGAATAACCACATAATACTTAAACAGCCATTCCAAGTGCAGAATAACATCGAAGTCCTCCAGATCAATAATCTTCAAGTCTGCCTTCGCAAGAAAGTCTCCCAACAAAAAAGGGCAATCTAGAATGCCCAAATCTGATAACACAGATTCACCAGAAGGGAACTTGACGCAGAAGGTATCACGATCTTGATCTAGAGTCAACCGATGTCGCTCCAAAAAGGATCTAGCCACAAATGAGTGGTTAGCGCCGGAGTCTAATAGAACACACGCCCAGCGGTTCTTCACCTTAAATTTCCCTATAGTAGTATATGCAACTAAGGAACTACCAAAACATAACTATAACCATTCTAGTAAATAAAAGTTTCAGGCTGGAAAAACAACTAACCTGAGATGACCTGAGTCTAAGCTTGAGCCTCATCGGAAGAGATCACGTTAAGATTTCCTTTGCCCTTGTCCCCACGCTGAGGCGGAGGTAATGCCTGAAGTGGAACTGCATGAAGAACATGCTAGACCTGAGGATACCTTGTCTTGATATGACCCTTCTGCCCACACTGATAGCAGACTTTATCCTTAGACAAGCACTGGGCAGAATCATGCCTGGGTCGCTTGCAAAGAGAACAGGAAACATCCCTCCTAGGAGCACCCTGAATAGCATGAACTTGCTCCTTCTTTTGAGCTGCTGCCTTCTTGAAGCACCTCTCAACAGGGTGGCCTGACCATCCACAGAAGCTACACACCACCTTGCTCTTCTTTCCCGAAGAAGCACAAGGTACCTGGGGTTTCATCTCCTCAACAGACTTCCTCTTATCCTTCCTCATTTGCTGGCCTCTGCTCTTTGCGGTCTCAATTGCCTCTACCTTCAGAGCAGCCTCCATTACCCCTGCATAAGTCTCTGATCCATATGCATTGGTCAACTGTTGAACCTCGCTCCTAAAGCCACCAAGAAACCGTTTGACTAGATCAGCCTCAACACTCACCAGCCCAGGAGCAAACCGACTCAACTTGCTAAATTCTATCTCACACTCACCAACCGTGAGTTTCCTTTGCTTCAAGTTGAGGAATTCGTTCATAAGACGGTCACGCTCGACCGAAGGCAAGAACTTCCTCAGCAAAATTTCCTTGAATACTTCCCAAGAGCATCCAGCTACCAAGCTCTCCTTTTCTCTAAGCCACCAACTCTTAGCCAAACCCTTAAGCTGATAGGCGACTATCATCACTCTCTGATCATCTGTAATACCAGAGTACGATAACATCTCCTCCATGGAGATCAACAAATTATCTATGACCATGAAATCTTCCTTCCCATCATAAGTAGGATGGCTAAGTCTCTGAAACTACGAGATAAATGTCATCTCTGCTAGCACCACCACGAGAGGTCTTAGGGGCACAGGAGGAGGAGGAATTGCTAACCCCCCTGCATGGCTTTGCACTCCTTGAGTCTGTCCTGCCACAACTTCCACCAGAGACTGGATCTGGGCTTGCACCTCTGTCAACTGCCTGCTCAAGGAATCACTACTCTGCCGCAGGCTCTCGATCACCGCAACATTCTGCTCTCCCGATGACTCACCCTCAGATAGGGGGGTCGATCTAGTCAAAGGGCATCTCACCATCCTAAAATCATAACAACATTAGTCAGATCCTAGTACAACAGCTACAACTAACAACAAGTACAGACAATACATACATAAATATGAACTTAAAGCTGCTAAACTTGCTCTAGGAGTTTATTTTTTTTACAAGAATTGATGTTATACCTAACCTAGGATGGTTTACCACCACCTTTCTAACTCCCTTGCCTAGATCGGGAATGCATGAACTTAGATTATTTTTGACTCAAAACTTATGTGTGTACATATGTCATCCTGTCAGTCTTTAGCTTGGCACGTTGTGCTTATGCAATGTTATGCTTTGCATGTTTGTGCTATGCATTCTAAAAAGGCCCTAATGCAAGTTATGAACGGCGTACACATGAAAATGTTATGCATCCCAGACTACATAACATTCTCATGTAACGAAAAGAAAATGAGCTAGTCGCAGCCATGTAGTGAGGTTATGCATCCCATACTACATAACCCTCACATGTTGCCCCTATGGTGGATCCATATTCAAACATATATTATGCATCCCATACAACATAATATACTCGTATACTTCATGTTATGCTATGAGTGTAGTGTTCGTGCTTTTTCCAAGACGTGCTGATGACATATCGGTGTGTGAATGACATGATGCTAAAATACTTATGCAATCAAAAGGAAAGGTTCCCCGACTAACTTGTCAAGCAACCTCCTTCTTATAAAAACTGTCACAACCCGCATTTTCTCAAAATTTAAGATGCATCAGAGTATGAGAAAACACGCATCGTGATGCCACGTCGAGCAGGGGATAACTGTCGACGCTCAAGCAAACACCATCTAACTAGACTATGAAAATTCATAAGTTTAATGATTAAAAAATCATTTATATTTTAAAGGCCGTATCACTCGGCTTAGTGGATAATCTAGTCCACAATTTAAAAACTATACTTATACGCTGCGGAAAATACTTTATTCGGGTTTGACATCCTAAAAGAGTGCATAAGTGCCCCTAGAGGACAACTTATACTATGCAGGACCCTACATTTAATTTATACTATATATAGGAAAACGATCTTTTTACGTTATTTGGAAAATAGTGTTTGAGTTTTATAAAACATGCTGATCATGGATATACTTATACTAGTGTTTTTAGGTTTAAAAGTAACTAGCAACCTAACATAAATCATCGCAAGAGCAAGTAGACTATCTCCAGAAAATGTAGCAGCAAAAAGATAACATATCTAGTATCAAGGTAAAACTACCAGTGGGCGCCAAAAAGCTGACACGAACCCACTGGCAAATATGTATGTCTGTAAGACACAAGCACAAAACTACCTCACAAGATCAAGGAACTTATCTCCACAGTACGAGAGACCACCAGCAACAGCACAGCACAACTAGCCGCCTAATCGGCTATTAACCAGAACCTGAGGCATTCAAAGAAGAAAAGAATACCTCAACAAGCATAAACAAATAAGCTGAACGGAAATGTTAATCTAAATGATAAGCAAGAAGAGTACGTAAACCGTAACAAGCATAACTGTCCAAGGCAAGACAAAAAGGGAAAAGCACTATGTGCGAGGAAACAGCAATAACCTTGCACAAAATCCTACAGAGTTTACAAGGCTACCATGAGCCCAAAATGTTGCACCCTACAAAGGAAGTGACGTCTAACACCCTAAGTTGTGAGAGATGGCAGTAACAAAAACAATGTGGATCCGGGTTGGAGGCAAACTCAGTCCCCCAACCACCATTTCCAAGAAACAAAGCTCAAGGGTCTACATGTGAAAGAACTAGGGACCTTCCACCAACTTGCCCAGCCCGTACCTGGAACAAGATAAAAGTGTGGCCAGGCAAAGTCACACAACTTCACCCCTATTAAGAGCTTCAAACCACCGCTACTAACCACAACAAATGATTCGGCCTTTGGGAAAACATAGCCGACAAGGAACCTCAAAATCAAGGAAATTCACTCGGGAGAGAAAATAAAAGAAAGGAAAAAGAGTTGAGATGGCTCAATACGGCATGGCGTTGAGTGATCCCAACTCACTCAATGCCTAAACTGACGGTGGCGTTGAGTGAGTTAACCTCACTCAATGCCAAAACAGCTACGGCGTTGAGTGAGGTTAACTTAGTCAACGCCTTCTAAAACCCTGGCTGTGGCGTTGAGTGAGCTAACCTCACTAGACGCCAAAACAGTCAGTGGCGTTGAGTGAGGTAACCTCACTCAACGCCAAAACTGCCACGACATTGAGTGAGGTTCACTCACTCAACGCCTTCTACACTAGTTGTGGTGTTGAGTGAGCTAACCTCACTCAACGCCAAAATATACGGTGGCATTGAGTGAGTTAACCTCACTCAATGCCAAAAAAACCATGGCAATTAGTGAGGTTCACTAACTCAATGCCTGAGCACTTAGCCGCAAAAACTAACTGTTGCGTTGAGTGAGTCCACCTCTCTCAATGACAAAACAATTTTGGCGTTGAGAGAGGTCGACTCACTCAACGCCAAAATACTTAACCACAAGAAAGGGCTGCGGTGTTGAGTGAGCCCGCCTCACTCAATACCTAAACCGCCATGGCGTTAAGTGAGGCCCACTCACTCAACGCCATCCGACATAACCACGCAGATTGGCTGCGGCATTGTGTGAGTCCGCCTCACTCAACGCCTAGACAGCCATGGCGATGAGTGAGGTCGACTCACTCAACGCCACGATACATAGCTGCAAAAGAATAGACCAAGAGGCTATGGCGTTTTGTGTGTGCACCAAACTCAATGACAAGCCCAAGCAGACCTGGTATTGAGTGTGTGCACCACACTCAACGCCAAGCCCAAGCAGACCTGGCATTGAGTGTGTGCACCACACTCAATGCCAAGCCCAAGCAGACCCCGCGTTGAGTGTGTGTACCACACTCAACGCCAAGCCCTGAATTATTCTAATCATAAAGACTAATGACAGTAAAGGCTCCTGCTAAATCCACTACACAGGCAAGCACAAATTCACCCAAACCCGAGCCTAAGCAAGACAGATTTTTTGCATAAAATTAAAACTAAAGCTTCTCTCCTCTAACCGGCTACAACTACTGCACAGAAAAAATAACTCTAACACACATTACTCTACTCCCAACCAGAGAAAACGACAATTCAATAGCAGGAAATAAAAAAAGGAAGACAAGGCTGTTTGAGAAAGAAAACTAAACATGAAGTATCAACAGGCTTGGTTATGATTTTCGAGAAAAGCTGGGAATATAGAGCAAGAGGAAATCTGGAAGATTAACTAACAGCAAGGAACAAAATGAATAAGAAAAGCTACATAGCAAGGGCAAGAGTACCACTTGCCTCGATTTCCAGTAAATCTTTGTCGGCCTCCCTTATTCCCACTCGGCACCAGCAGCAACAACACCTAAAGCTGAAGTTTGGAGCTTTAATGGCAGAAACGGACAACCCAGGAAATTCGAGACCCCTAGAAACACCTCGAAAACTTAATTTCTTACCGTAGGAATGAAGGTCTAGGTGAGAGCAATCCAAATCCGCTTTCGGAATCGAATTCCGTTCACAAATGCTCCCGGAATCGGCGTCCGAAGGTAGCGGTTCCGATGGTTTCTCTGTTTCGCGAACTGGCGCAGGCGGGCGGGGGAAGAAAGTTAACAGGAGCGGTTTTTATCTTAAGTCTAAATTATCCTATATATAGAACCCTATTAATCTTAATAAGCTAATCAATTAATTAAGGTATAATAAGACAAGGTAAAACTGCCAAGCACCCGCACCCTTCCAAAATAATAATTAATATAATATTTATTAAATAGTATTATTTTTCATAAAATACAAAACGACGCGAAAACCGAACATCCTCAGAATTAAATGAAATTTGCACCGTAGCTAAATACCGATGCTACGAACGCAACGGCGAAGTCGAAATTAACTTTCGACAAACCGAACTCGAGTTATACCCACCCGAAGAAAAAACACAAGCATCCCCCAAGAGGCCACACCGGGTCACCCATAATGACTCGGCTTGCTAGGGAGATCTTGCCCATAGGCTACAAAATAGGCCACTCAGTTCTAAGGATTTAAGACCACACTCCACAGATGATAAAAGGCATGAAAACGCGTCGATGTAACGCCAAACGAGAATTAAATAATCGCAGAAAAATCGGGGGCGTTACAACGGGTGGATCCGAATGGTTGAAACGTCATTTTGGAACCAGAGGGGGAGAGGTGGGGGTCGAAATAGAGCGGATCGGGGCCATTTCCTCCTTACTGTCAGTGTAAATGGAGCAAATGACCCCGCAGGCCATTCGGTTACCCACAGTCCGGCAGCGTTTGCTCCAAACGGAGATGGCGAAACGCCGAACCAAATGAAGCCAAAAATTATAATGCGAGTACCTAAAGAGAACATGCAAACACATGATAATATCTGCAAAAGAGAAGTTAAAAGCACGTAAATTTTAAATATAACGTGAGTACTTGAAGAGAACTCACGAACACCTGCCACTACTAGAAAGCAGACTTTTGGCCAGGGCAAATTTCCCTGGCAAAAAGTCCAAAACCGTGGCTAAAAAGTATTAGCCACGGTCTAGCCACGGGAAAAATCCGTGGCTAAAGTCGGCGTGGCTAAAACTTTTTAGCCACGAATTGGCCGTAGCAAATAGTATTAGCCATGGTAAAAAATACCATGGCAAATAAGTTAACTATTAGCCACGGTATGAGACCCTGGCTAAATGTGAACTCATCATTTTAAAAAAAACTATTTGCCACAGTTACAAGCCGTGGCAAATACTAATTTATGTTTTTTTTAAAAAAACACATATAAAATACTGTAATATAGTTGCAAATTGTTACATTGTTAATTTCAAGTAAAATAAACAACTTAAAAATGCTAAGATGAGTGTATTTGTGACATATGTAAAAGTTCCAACCTTGGAGGAGAGATTTTGGTGTTTTCAAACATGGGAGGGCATACACAAGCTCATAAAGAAAGTTATTGTAATTAAACATTATCCAATAGTATACATTCAAGCCAATTTTCTTATACGAAATATTAACAGGACTATAACAAATCCCTATCCAGTTAATCATCCTGGTTTAATCCATGCCCCTCCAGCCTCACAGCTTCCAGGACCTGCAAAAACAAAATTTGTATAGAGCATCATCTACAACAATACAATGAGAAGAATCTGGATAACCAAAATTACCTCCTCATTCTCCACTGTATAAGCTAGAGGAATATTAACATGTCTTCCCAGGAAGCCATTACCAACCCTCATATCAGGAACTGCAAAGGGACTGACACTTAGTGAAAGGGCAGAATAAGCATCAACACCAGAGTCAGCCCACTCCGAACGATGCTCCCTCAGAAATTAAACTAGCAATAAAGGAGGCACGTTCTGCGACAAATCATATAACAGCTCATAAATGATAATATGTTTTGTAGCCTAAACTATTATCGTATTTTCTATTTTATATTGTACAAAAAATGTCTATTATTAGTTTATTTGTATCATTTTTATGTAAATATTATTGTCGCTGACTTTTTCTAGTCTTTTTGCAGGTTTCCAGAAAATTGGCCAAAATGACCTGACACGTCCCCCTGTCACACCCTCCCTGGGCGTGACGTAGGGCGTGTCACCCGATCCCGAGGACTTCTGCTGGAAGGGACAGGAAAATGAACAAAACCGCTGTCACGCCCCCCTGACACGCCCTCCCTGGGCGTGTCACCAGGCGTGACTATGGGCGTGTCACCCTCTGCCGCAAAGCCTGCTGCCGCATTAAATGCCGTTTTTCCACAGCACGAAAACAGTACTGTCACGCCCCCCCCCCCCCCCCCCGTCACGGGCATGACCTGGGGCGTGACATCAACTTTTCGATGACTGACAGATTTCCGACCAATGATTTGGACATGACGTGCCTGTCACGCCCCCCTACATGGGCGTGACCTAGGGCGTGACCACCGACGTAATGAAGCAATCATCCATCCCGCCAGAATCCAGAGCCCGAGGTCAACATAGTACTGTCACACCCCCTGACACGCCCCCCTAGGGCGTGTCGGAGGGCGTGACCAACCCGAGAAAAAATTCTATAAATTGAGACCCCCCTCTCCATTTCAGGAAGCTTTGGTTGAGAGGGAGAGGTGCTGCCCCTTTGGTTCTTGAGTTTTTTCATGCTTTATCTCTCTCTCTCTCTCCCTCTCTTTGTAATTTTTTTTAACCCTAGCTTAATCTTAGTTTGTTCTAGATTTTATTGTAATTTTGCTCTTGCTTAGTGCTACTTGTAGGGCTAGAATAGGATTTCAATTTCATGCACTTGTAATTTTAATTTCAATTAATGTAACTTGCCCCTTTTCATTAATAAAAGTGTTCTTGCTTAACTTGTCTTTTTTTTATGCTCTACTACTCATTCCCCTCCTCCATTCCATAATGATTAACTAATCCTCCTTGTACTCGATCTTGATGATCCGAGGTTAGAGCGATTAAGTTATGATGTTTTAATTAGTCTTTTCTTTTTAGGTTAGGGCCTTAAATTACTCTTGATTAATCACGGGTTGGAGGTATATTATCGATATATACTCTCCGCCTTTGCTTTCATTCTGGGCTAGCCGAGAGGCCAAAAGAATGAAGTGAGCATTCAAGAGTAAAGGGAGTTGTACGCACCCCTCGAGAGAGGCAGACGTCCAAATCTCCCGGATTGGAGTAAAATCCAATAGTGGGGTTCACCGCGTAAAGCGAGTTTTAGGCCTCCGATTTAGACGAGAGTCGGTCGGACCTTCCTAAACTCAGTTGGGCACGACTTCGAGAGAAGCGTGTTCAAGCTTTAGGAACCTCCACGGTCAAGGACCTTTATCCTATTAAGTTTAGATTTTTATCGCATTTTCTTAATCGTCTTTAGCCGAGGTGAATCTTGATCGAGTGCATTTCCATTTCATATTTTCTACCTTTTGTAGTAATCGCCTATCTTGTGCTCTTTAACTAACTGCAGTAGTTTCCTTTCTAGCATAGCTCTTTACTTAATAGCTTTACTTAATTGCGGTGGTTCTCTTTCTAGTATAGCTTTACTTCCTCCCTTGTGCTTAGATTTTCTAAAACCCTAGTTTTTTCCGTCGATAAGATAATAGCGTTCGTGTGAGTAAGCATAGCCAACAATTCCCGGATTTCAATACGACACTTGTGTCCCCTAGTTACAATTCGATAGGTATACTTGCCTCATCGGGTTGCTAGTTCGGTTGCGTTTATTTTCTTCGAACCCTAGCGCGCAACAAGTTTTTGGCGCCGTTGTCGGGGATCCAATTTCCGTTGATATATTGAAAACACGAACCTATTAATTTTATCTTTTCTCTTTCTCATCCTCCTTCTTTAAATTTTAAAAATCAAAAAATTTTATCAAAGCTCTTAATAGTAACCAACCTCACAATTTTTCTACGCCACCTAATTCTCTCGAAAAGGGTAAAAGGGCTTTAAGCGCCACTATCTTGTCTAGTACCTTGCGAACCCTTCATGGGGTAGTCCTTGGGAAGTTCTGGAGTTAATCTATAAAAAAACCTATTTTAAAAAGAAAAAAAAAATTTCTTTTTTCTAGTTTATCTTTTTTCTCTTCCTCTTCTTCTTTTCTGTTCTTTTAGTGCATGACCCGCGGGAGTCCGTCGGTTATTTTGGACTTGGACCACGAAATTGAGCGTACTCTTCGGAGAAGATTGCGATTTCAAGGTCCTAGTATCCAAGTGCCGGCTGAGGACTCCGAGTCATTTGCTACTTTAAGAATGGAAGAACCCAACGTAGATGAGGCCGTGCAAAGGACTATGTCCTATTATGCACGAACGAACCTCGAGGGAACAGAATCAAGTATAGTCCTCCCTGCTATAGGAAATAATAACTTCGAACTAAAGCCTAGCATAATTCAAATGGTGCAGCAATATGTGCAATTTGACGGTCTTCAAGATGAAGATCTGAACGCACATATAGCTAGCTTTCTTGAAATTTGCGACACCTTCAAGATAAATTTTGTCACAAATAATGCAATCAAGCTAAGACTCTTCCCCTTCTCTTTAAGAACTAAAGTTAAGCAGTGGCTGAACACACTTCCTAAAAATAGCATAACCACTTGGAATGAACTAACTGAAAAAATTTTGGCAAAGTATTTTCCGCCAGCTAAAACTGCAAAACTTAGGAACGACATCTCTGCCTTCGAACAAATAGACTCTGAAACCCTATATGAAACTTGGGAGAGATTTACAGAATTATTAAGACGATGCCCACATCACGCGCTGCCTGTTTGGTTACAAGTGCAGACGTTTTATAACGGGCTAAATCAAAGCACGAAGCAAATGATAGACGCAGCTTCTGGCGGTACTTTAAATCATAAGACCCCGAAAGCTGCTCTTGAGCTTTTTGATGACATGGCCATGAACACTTATCAGTGGAATGTGCCTAGGTCCTACCCGAACAAGCCTGCAGGTATCTATGAAGTGGACAACGTCTCCCAGCTCGCTCTACAAGTAGAAATCCTAAGCAAAAAGATAACATAGATGACTGCTGCCTCCGCCCCTCAGGTATGGGAATCTGCAACCCCTACTCCAGAACATTTAGATTATGTTAATAATATGCCTAGAACTGCTTTTAATAATTTTTCTACTGCGAATTTTCATCCGCCTGGTTTTAATTTTCCGAATAGTTATAACCCTGCTTTAAGAAATCACCCGAACTTTTCATGGAGTAATCCATCGAATGCGATGCGCCCACCCCCGCAAAAAGATTTTTCTGCACCACCACCACCACCACCTCTTCAAAATTACCCAAAACCTCCAAGCTTGGACGAATTACTTTCTAAATATATCACCACAAATGATGCTACTATAAGAACTTTAACCGGAAGCGTAAAAAGTCTAGAAAATCAGGTAGGACAGCTCGCGAAAATAATTTCTGAGCGACCCGCAGGGTCTCTTCCTTCCAATACCGAACCCAACCCAAGAGAGCAAGTGAAAGCTATAACTCTTCGGAGTAGGAAGCAAGTCTCTGGTATGGTAAGTGAAGAGCCCGAGGCAAGCTCCGCTCCCGCCTCTAAAAATCAAAGCTCCGCTCCCGCCTCTAAAAATCAAAGCTCCGCTCCTGCTTTTAAAAATCAACGCTCTGCTCCCGTTTTAAAAATTCCAACCTCTGCTGAAGAAGTAATCACCCCTGTTTTAGAAAACAATCCCACTCCACCACCCATCTTCAAAAATAATTCAACTCCTCCATACCCCTCTGAACTTAATAGACAACGTCAAGATGATCAGTACTCCCGCTTCTTAGAGATCTTCAAACAAAGCCACATTAATCTTCCCTTCCACGAGGCTATTTCGCAGATGCCGAAATACGCCAAGTATCTTAAAGACCTCCTCACAAACAAGAAGAAGTTAGAGAATCTTTCGCACGTCACGCTAAACGTCGAGTTCTCCGTCATTTTAACAAACGGTTTGCTGAAGAAAATCAATGACCCGGTGTAAGACCCCCATTTTTTTTCTTTTTCGACACCGGGTTCTTAGGCCCAGAACCGCCGCATTGCGGTGATACCTTCTCACCCGGGAAGGTCCTCACTACAAGACGCCGATTCTGCCGGCCAAATCTATCTCTGCTGTAGCTTAAGTATAAAAGCAAGTCCACAGAAATCACATATATAGAAAAATAAACTCCACGAAGGGAGTGTCCAAAGATAGTACATATACTGAAAATCTCGGGCTTATGCCCGGTACATAAAGTCCTCACTACAAATCACTCATCACAGAAGCAAACTAATACAACTACTGGTGTTCGGGACTCACAGTCCCTACTGTCTGTACTCCAGTGCTAGACTGTCAGATCTCCAAGCGTGCCGACCTCCGGGGCTGCCACTCCATGCTGGGCTCCGTGGCCCCCTAAATGATGTGGTTCGAAAACCGTTAGTCTAAAAGACTAAGTCCTCTCGTCCCCCACCCCTTCCCCCATGGCTCCTAAGCACCGAGCGGGGAGAAGGAATGGAAAGGACATGAAGGTGGAGAATGTCAAATTGCAGATTGCAGCGGAACTAAACTAACAGTGTTAAGTGTGATAATAATTATACAAAATCTAAATAGGTAACCTTAACTTATGTGAAAACACATAAGCTAAGGGATCTATTGCAGGGCTCCTATCGTATAAAAAGTCCCATACCGATTTATACAATAGGGTGTCGGTTTTTCTAGCAGGCATAATATATAAATAATACTGAAAGAGAACCTTGACTTATAAGCACGCTCGCACGAACTTATAGGCCAAGGGGTCGTTTTGCAAGGCCTAATGTATAGAGCGTCCCATACCGCTTATACATTAAGTGTCAGGTTATATGCAATGGTTATGCTATGAAATGCAAATATGCTATGATGTGAACATGCAAGTGCCACTCACCCACTCGACTCTGTGTATACAGACCTTTAGTTTCCCCCTTTCGGAGCCGTTACCTCCAAGGATACCTCTGTAGTGGCAGACGGACGCGGTGGGTTGGGCCTTGCCCACCTCAAAACTAGTATTTGCACTACTGGTCTGACCTATCGTATGCCTCAATGCTTGGTGCACTAAGAGGACGCCTGCGTACTCTTGCCGGCTGGCGCACCGGACTTCTATTGGCGAAGTGTAAAACCTCACTTGCCGAGTCAACGATATTCATGTCGGTGCAACGAACTTCCCAATATCGAAGACCCACCACCTTATACCTTTTATGCACATGCAATAGTTATGAGTCCAACAAATAACCGAGCCGAATCTTCCCATTCTATCCCGTCCGTCATAATCTACAATCCGAGCCGAAGCTCCCCGGACTATCCCGTCCGTCATAACCAACAACCGAGCCAAAGCTCCCCGGACTATCCCTTCTGTCATAATCTACAACCGAGCCGAAGCTCCCCGGACTATCCCGTCCGTCATAACGAATAACCGAGTGAAAGCTCACCGGACTATCCCGTCCGTCACAATCTACAACCGAGTCGAAGCTCGCCGGGCTACCATGCCCATTACCTTAACCACTGGGCTTATTTCCCGAGTAACCCAAACTATCTCTCGGGACACAGGGGTGTGAGAGTGTGAAATCCTAAGTTTACTACCTACTCCTCAATTTACTTTATGCCTACAACTTAGGCTTTACCCATTTCATTTTCATATTACAGTAAACTATACCTAAGGTGATTTTGACCTTCTACTCTACGGGGAAGACGATCTTTCGTCGATCCCAAACACCACCTAACTTTTAGTCAAACCCATCCCTAGCTCATCCAACCCTGAGTGATGAACTCATTCCTATAACCACTAATTTTTGACTTATGTGCCAAACTTGTACTCCAGATTATTTCTGTAGATTTACTATATGCAGACCACCAAGGTTTAATATTATGTAAAATGGGAAGTATATCAAGTAATCATCCAATACTCCTATAATAATTAATGGAGGTCTATTATGACCTTTATTGCCCAAATCCAGAGTTTTACAATTTTCCTATTTATCTAGGAATTTATTAAATATTTATAGTGGCCAAAGTCTCCAAGATTGAGCTGAAGGTACCAAATTTTGACAAGATAAAATCTCCCCAGATTTATGTTATACTTAATATAATCATTTAACCTAAGATACAAAATCTCTTAGTTTTTTAGCAAGGTTCAGGCCACTGATTTTTATTTAAATGGTATATTGCAATAATTCATAAAAATAATAAACGGGGCAATATTATTTCTGAGAATTTAAGGATAACTCTAACATGATTGCAAGGACCTATAAATGATCTGAGTCAATTATCATCAGTGATTAAGGAGTGATAAGCTTCAAACAAATTAATAAACAGTTTTCCAAAATTGCTAAATGCAGACCACCATGTTAAACTTCATGTAAAATAGGAAGTACATCAAATAATTATCCAATACCCATAAAATAATTAATGGAGGTCCATTATGACCTTTAAGACCTAAATCCAGAGATCCAAAATTTTCCTTATTTATTTAATAATTTATTTAATTATTCTATTGACTAAAATTTCCAATAATGAACATGAAGTACCATTTTCAGTCAAGATATCATTCTATAATTTTTATATGTTATTCAAAATAAGGATATAACTCATCTTCCAGAATATCTAAATTTTTCAGTAAGGTTTTATCCCCAAATAAGTATTTTATTTTAATCCTTATAAATTCATTTAAAGAAATATAAGATACTATATTGCTTCCAAAAATTCAGAGAAAATTCAAGTATAAATCTAATAGCATTTAAATGGTTTGGGCCAAATTTCATAATTTATTTATAAGTATATGGACTAAATTAAATTATTGAATAATTCGATCATTTAGTAAGCTTGTGAAGTAAGTACCTCAAATAAGTATCCAAAAATTTTCATAAAATTTATATAAGCTTATAATGATTCAGAACAACCTCTGCCAAACTTTCATGACCTCCCAATGGTCAGAGGGATCATAATAATTAGATTATTAAATTGAGGCATCCCTTGTGTTTCAAATTAAGTACCATAAATATTATCCCAAAATTCCCAAATAAATTACCAGAGACTAATATTATCCTTATTACCATTATACCAAAATTTCACTTTATTTGGAAGAGTTTAACTAACCTATTCTTACCCTACAATGTTTGTGCCCTAAACTAGGGTTAGGGTTTTGTGGGTCCCAAACTTTCCAAAATACCATAACACGTTTACCCGAGGGTTATAGTTACCCTAAAACCATCCCTACAAAGTTTCATAGTCATACAAGGTGTTATGGTCATATGTCCTTCACAAGGCACAAAAGCCCTTCTTTAGGGTTTGACCTAGGATCTTGGGCCAAATCAACTCCAATGCCCCCAAGTTTTCATTGGAAGGTGTATAAAGTCATTTAAAGTCAGTGTTCCAAATTTGAACCTTTGTTGAGGTGAATTGGACACTCAAAACCCAAAATTACATTTTGGACCAAAATGCCCTTCTTAGGGCAAGGCCAGGGTTTGCTTGATTCTCATTCAAATCAACTCCAAACTTAGTGAAATTCTAAACAGAGGTCTATATTGACGTCATATACGTCCCACCATAATTTGGATGAATTTGGACTTCATTTGACCCATAATTTAATTTACCCTAGCATAATTAAATTATTTACAAAACTATAGGAAACTTATTCCCAAAAATTCCCATTTTTTGCCAGGGTCTCGATATTGGGTAGGGTGACTCCCTGCCAAAATTTCAGACCATTTGGACCAAGGATGAAGTGTGGGCAACTAGTTTAATGACTGCCTAGTCATTTGTATAGACCCCACCAAAATGAGTGCCCTGGTCAAATCAGTAACCCAAATTTGTTCAAACAAATTTTGTTTGAACGTCGACCCATAGGGATACCTTTCATTTGTTGACCAATTTCTCTGAAAATGGCTTTAGATATTTTTAATAATTAAAATCATATAATACAAAATCTGTGATAGAATGAAATAAATTAAATATTCTTAAGCTATAGTTTCTGATCTGACCCAGGACGAATCTTGACGCATCATGGACGGCATCCCGTCATCGTTCCCGCGTGCCAACGGCCAGGATTTCTCCTTCCTGGGCCAACTTCCAGCGGCTGCCGCCGGCGCTCCGGCCACCTCCCCGGCCTGCCACCGCCGCCAACACCTACGTGGTGGTCGGGGCTACATCCAGGCGGCGGTACGGCCACCAGGATGCACTGTTCCGGCGATCCCGACAAGCGCATTTTCCATGGAATTTCCATCGATTTGAAAATCCGATTGAGCTCAATTGAGCCCTAACCTCGGCCCTAATGATCCCTACGATCTACCCATGAGAGAAGGAGTGGAGGAGGACCTGTGGTGGTGGCTGTAGCCGTGCTGATCGCCGGATTGGCATGGTGGTGGTCGGTGGTGGTCGGATTGTTAAAAAATGGAGGAAAGGGCTCTGCTTCTTCAAGAAAAGAGTGGGAAATACTCCTTGGACCTCACTGAAGCTTTTAAAGAGGGAGAGGAGGGAGTTAGGTGGCTGAATTACCATGTGCCATTTTTGGCCTAAGTCAATTTTGGCAGCTAGGTTGGTAGGGGGTGGAGCTTGCTCTAACCAATCCACAATGGCTGCTGCACTCCCCCTTGTCCTTCTGAAATGAATGCGGTGGTTGGGGAGGGGGGAGGTGGAGCACAAAGTCCTTCTTCCTTCTTCTTCCTTCTCTTTCTCTCTCCTCCATGGGTGACATTCTCTCTCCTAGTCACCAAGCCTGAATTTTTGGCTCCTACATGTCCCATGGCAGCCCATAAGTCCATTTGGTCACTTAAGTCATGGTTAGCCCAATTGAAATGGGCTTGAGCTTGAGTTAGCCCATTTGGGCTAACTTGACCCAAGGTTGGACTAGGGCCCACCTAGGTCAATTTGATCCTTGAGATTTCTTTAATGGGTCCTTGTTGACCCATTAGCCTCCCCTAGGGTCAAGGTGGGGTTGGATTGGCCCTTGGAGGTCACTTGGCCCTTAACTAGGGCACTTTGACCATTTTAGGTCAAGAGTTGACTTTGGTCAACCTAGTCTTTATGATTGGTCCCAATGAGTCCTTGGTGACCTATTGGCCTCTCACTAGGCCTATGAGGGTAGGAGTGGGGTCCATTTGTCTAAGGGACTGCAATTGTCCCTTGTGTAGGTCAATTTGACTTATTTAGGGTTAGAGTTGACTTTGGTCAACTTAGCTCCCTTGACTACCCTCCATGGGTCCTTAGTGACCCATTGACCCCTACCTAGGGTTATGGAGGTATGGGTGGGGTATATTTGGCTAATAGACTGCAATGGACCCTTGTGTAGGTTAATTTGACCTAGCTAGGGTTATAGTTGACTTTGGTCAACTTAGGTCCTTTGATTGCTCTCCATGGGTCCTTAGTGACCCATTGACCCCCTCCTAGGGTTATAAGGGTATGGGTGGGGTCTTGGAGTCTTCGTGAAGCCCCATGATCACCTTTTACCAAGGTTTAGAAATCTGCTAAGTGTAGACCATAGTGGCCCTATCCACACCACCAGGTCCACTTGACTCTTTCTTGGGCTTCCTAGGGTTTTGTCATGATAAAACCACTCTTAGGGGTCTAGTTGGAAATGGGATGTTACACCCGGGTAGTTTCTCTATCCCGTGTGTCTTCGGTGATCTTTTTGTTAAACACGCATTAGCCGACTTAGGCGCGAGTATAAACCTGATGCCCTTTTCGTTGTTTAAAAAGTTAGGGATTGGTAGCCTTAACCCCACGCGTATGATTATCTAGCTAGTCGATAGATCCATCAAGTACCCGTTAGGAATAGTGGAGGACGTTCTAGGGAAAGTCGACAAGTTCATCTTCCTAGTGTACTTTGTCATTTTGGACATCGAAGAAGACGTCGAGGTTCCCCTGATCCTTGGCCGACCCTTCCTTGCCACCTCCCAAGCCATCATTGACATAAGCAATGGTAAGCTCTTTCTTCGAGTAGGCGACGATGAAGTCACATTTTCTATCACCCCTTCGATGAAGAACACCTCTAGCAAACGATGACTCATGCTTTTTCGTAGACGCCGTGACTGATGATTCTTCCTACTGCCTCTCCGACTTTGAAAAAGAATTTTCTACTTTTTGCTCCTCTTCTCTTACAACTGAATCACTGCAAGGAACTGATGAATCTTCTCATTATCTTTCTGAGTTTGAAAAAGAATATTCTGATTTTTGTTCTTCCTCTTTTCTTCCCACTGAATCGCTACAAGAAGCCGTCTTAGCTGCTAGCCCAACTCCTTATTACGTTCCTTATAAAAAAGTTTATGAAGATATTATTTTTGAAAAATAAAGAATCTCAAAATCCTCTTATGAAGAACCCCCTACCCTAGAACTTAAAGAACTCCCCGAACACCTTAAGTATGCTTTCTTAGAAAAATATTCCAAGTTACCAGTTATCGTTTCGGCCTACCTCACGGATACGCAAAACGATAAACTTCTTCTAGTTCTACGTAAGCATCGCCGGGCTATTGCTTGGCAAATTTCTGATATCAAGGGCATAAGCCCATCTTTCTATACCCATAAAATTTTAATGGAAGATAATTCGCGTAACTCTATCCAACCTCAGCGCCGTATAAACCCGAATATGAAAGAAGTAGTTAAGGGCGAGGTTATGAAACTATTAGACGCAGGAATTATCTACCCTATATCGGACAGTAAGTGGGTTAGCTCCGTTTAGGTATTTCCCAAGAAGGGAGGGATAACCGTAGTTAGTAATGAGAATAATGAATTAATCCTGACACGGACGGTGACGGGTTGGCGTATGTGCATAGATTACCGTAAGTTAAATGACGCCACCCGCAAGGACCACTTTCCTTTGCCGTTTATCGACCAGATTTTAGAACATCTCTCCGGCCATAGCTTTTATTGTTTTCTCGATGGCCTCTCGGGGTACTTTCAAATACCCATCTCTCCCGAGGACCAAGAGAAAACTATGTTTACTTGTCCCATCGGCACCTTCACTTACCGAAGAATGCCGTTTGGATTATGCAATGCGCCAGCTACATTCCAACGATGTATGCTCGCAATATTTGACAAGTACGTAGAAATCATTATGGAGGTATTCATGGACGATTTCTCCGTGTTCGGCGATTCCTTCGATAGATGTTTAGAAAACCTCGAAAAAGTCTTAGAACGATGCGAAGAAACTAACCTTGCCCTAAATTGGAAAAAATGCCATTTTATGGTGAGGGAAGGGTTAGTTTTGGGTCATAAAATTTCTGCTAAAGGTATTGAGGTAGACGTTGCCAAGATAGAAGTTATTGAGAAGTTGCCGCCGCCTACAAACATAAAAGCTATAAGAAGTTTCCTAGGCTACGCTGGCTTTTATCGTCGTTTTATAAAGGACTTCTCCAAGATCACAAATCCCCACACCCATCTCTTAGAAAAAGACGCTCCATTCAATTTTGATGACTCTTGTATTTCTGCCTTTGAATCAATTAAAGAAAAGTTAATTAACGCACCGATTATGATAGCTCCGGTGTGGGACCTTCCTTTCGAGATTATGTGCGATGTGAGTAGTTTTGCGGTGGGAGCCGTATTAGGTCAACGCATATCTAAAACCTTCCACCCCATCTATTACGCTAATAAAACCCTCACATCTGCACAAGAAAATTACACCACAACCGAGAAGGAGCTCTTAGCTGTAGTATTCGTCTTTGCTAAATTCCGCCCTTACATTACACTTTCAAAAATCATTGTTTTTACGGACCACTCGGCCCTCAAGTACCTTCTTGCCAAAACGGATGCCAAGCCTCGCTTGATTCGCTAGGTCTTACTCCTCCAGGAGTTTGACTTAGAGATCCGTGATAAGCGAGGAGCCGAGAACTTGGTCGCCAACCATTTATCCAGATTAGATAACCCCTTTATAGAAAAATTAAATGAAAAATCTTTTATTGACTATTTTCCTGATGAGAAGCTGCTTTTAGTTAATACATCTACTTCTCCTTGGTTCGCGCACATCGCCAACTATCTAGTGGCCCGGGTACTCCCAAAAGAATTCTCCTCTCAGCAAAAGAAGAAATTCTTTTCTGAGCTGAAGAACTACTTTTGGGAAGACCCGCATCTTTTCAAAATTTGTGTGGATCAAGTGATAAGGAGATGTGTTTCTTTTGATGAAGGAATTGATATTCTAAAACATTTGCATGAAGGTCCGACAGGTGGGCACTATCAAGCTGCTCGCACCGCTCATAAGGTGTTTTGCGCGGGTTTTTACTGGCCTAGCCTGTTTAAAGACGCACAAGCCTTTGTGAGCATGTGTGATAGTTGCCAACGTTCGGGCAACATCTCTAATAAAAATGAAATGCCGCAAAATTATTTCTTAGAGTGCAAAATTTTCGACCTCTGGGGAATTGATTTTGTTGGCCCCCTTCCTTCTAGCTTCGGAAACAAATTTATTTTAGTTGATGTTGATTATGTTTCACGATGTGCTGAGGCCCAAGCTCTTCCTACGAATGACTCCCGAGTTGTAGTCACGTTCCTAAAAAGATTATTTTCTAGATTCAGTATGCCATGCGCGATCGTTAGCGATAGGGGTTCCCATTTCTGTAACGCACAATTTTCAAAAACTCTTACCAAATACGGCGTTACGCATAAGCTTTCCACTGCCTACTACCCCCAAACTAACGGACAAGTCGAAGTAGTTAATAGAGAAATAAAAAGAATATTAGAAAAGACTGTTTCAACTTCTTGGAAAGACTGCTCAGCCAAACTTGACGATGCTCTATGGGCCTACCGAACAGCGTACAAAACCGCCCTCGGATGTACGTCGTATCTACTGGTCAATGGAAAATCGTGCCATCTGCCCATAGAGTTAGAACACCGCGCCTTTTGGGTCTTAAAATTTTTAAACTTCGATCCCCACTCAGTAGGTGACCTTCGAAAATTTCAACTAAATGAACTCGATGAGTGGCGCTCTTATGCTTACGAAAATAATAAACTTTATAAATAGAGGACGAAGCGTTTACACGATAAACACTTAAGGCACCCTAAAAACTTTAAGCCGGGTGACCTAGTCTATTTATATAATTCTCGTTTACGTTTATTTCCGGGAAAATTAAAATCTCGCTGGTCTGGCCCGTATTCTGTTTTAGAAGTATTTCCTTACAGAACTGTTTTAATTTCTCACCCTGATAAGGGTAATTTCAAAGTGAATGGTCATCGTCTTAAACTCTACTTTTCTGGTGATGATGATGTCAGTCCAAACATTATTAAGTTTCTGCTTCACGAACTCTAATCTCGAACTTTTAATTTTTTTGCTAAAAACAATTTTATTTCGGGAAAACATTATTTTTGGACAAAATTATTTTTTTTGATGCGTCGAGCTCAACGACGCTTTAACCAAAGGGCGCTCTTGGGAGACAACCCAAGTTATCTTTTTCTGTTTTCTTTATTTTACAATTTTTGCCTCGGACGGCTCCGACAAGCTGAAGCTTCTGCGAACGCCGGCTCCAACATTGTTGAATCCATCACGAAGTCCAAAGAAGACATTCAGAGGAGCGGCATCACTCAGCTTTCGCAGCAAATAATTCCGGGGAAGTACCTGTATTTCAATTCTGTCTTTCAATTCTGTACTTTACTTTTCTCTCCTTCTCCAATCCCCTTCTTTAACCATTGAGGACAATGTCTATTTTAAGCTTGGGGGAGGACTTCCTCCTTCATTTTTGCTTAGTGTAAATATTTTTCTTTTTGTATATATTTTAAATATTTCCAAAATAAAAAAAATTGAATATCTTAAAATTCCAAAAAAAAGAGAAAAAAATTTCCAAATTCCAAAAAAAAAGAGAATATTTCACAAAATTAAAAAAAATATATGTGTTTTTGAATAGTTTAGACATTTTGTTATTTCAATAGTACCCCTAGTTTCTGTTTTTGTTTTACTCAAAATCTCCTATAAACAACTTAGTTAATTATAATATTTCTAATCTTCCTTTTTAATTATGTTTCACAAGTAAAATGTTGGTCATGCTGTGTTTCTAATTCACGGTAGCATGTTAAGGTGAAATATTTTTCTAAAACTCGCATTTCTATTATGGTTTTTTTTGTTTTTTTTATTTCCTTTACTTTCTCAAAAATTCATCATCCACTCTTTTCTTTTTCGTTTTTGAATAATTTTTGTAAAGTCAACTTTTGAATAACGTAGTAGATGTGAACGATCCAAGTCACCTATTATTTCTATTTTCAAGTTAATTTCATCAATCTTCTTTTATTATCTAGCACTCACTTTTTGAAAATTTTCAAACCTTTGGTTTAAATAAATTCAAAAGCGTGATAATGATTTAGGCCGTTTTTGTTTTCATTTGAGCTTTCCTGCCAACCTAAAAACTTTTACCACTAGTTAGCCGTTTTTGAGCCTTTTTTCGATTTCATTTGATAGCTCCTCCCTTCATTTCAATTTCACCAAAGCCAAAATTTCCAACCTATTGAATCACACTAGCCTTTTTGAGTTTCACAAATTATTTTGACGATTTTGATAGGGTATTTTGTGATTTTTGTGGGAGAAAAATTTTCGAAAAAAAAAGTATGTTCAAAAGTGTTGTTTATTTTTGTTTGGCCAATTCAAAAAGGAAAAAAAAAATATTTATGGCATTTGTTTTGAAAAAAGAAAAAAAATGAAAAAAAAAGAAAAAATGTGTATATATTTTTATGAAAGTTTTTTTTTTGAAACTCTTTGCTTTGGTTTAGTTTGATTTTAAAACCTTCACGTTTATCTTTGAATTCCACTCCTAATCATATTCCTAAACCAAACGTTTCTGTCCTATTTAAGTCCTTTTGATTCACGCTTTTTGATTTTTATTTAACAACTAAGAAAAGAAAAAAAGTAAATCAGTTTTAGTTTTAGATTTAAACTTAGATTTTTGTTAATTAAATTGATATAATTATAATGCGTTGCTTGGATCTAGTAACAACACAATGCGTATTTTTCTTTTTCGTTGCTTTGCTTAAGTCTATTTAAAAAATCTCGTTAAAATTTTGGATGATTTGTTTTTATTAAGTAAAGTTTATAAAAGTTTTACCATACCTAAATAAATGTTTTAGACTTACATTTCACCTTTTCCCTACTTAGAATTTCGCATAGTACTTGTGTAGGCATAATTAAAACTTTTTGATTAGTCCTTTTTATAAATATCTAGTTTTTATATTTTTGCATGGGGACAAGCAAAGCTTAAGCTTGGGGGAATTTGATAATACGTTTTGTAGCCTAAACTATTATCGTATTTTCTATTTTATATTGTACAAAAAATGTCTATTATTAGTTTATTTGTATCATTTTTATTTAAATATTATTGCCGCTGACTTTTTCTTGTCTTTTTGCAGGTTTCCAGAATATTGGCCAAAATGAACTGACACGCCCCCCTGTCACGCTCTCCCTGGGCGTGACCTAGGGCTTGTCACTCGATCCCGAGGACTTCAGCTGGAAGGGACAGGAAAATGAACAAAACCGTTGTCACGCCCCCCTAACACGCCCTCCCTAGGCGTGTCACTAGGCGTGACTATGGGCGTGTCACCCTCTGCCACAAACCCTGCCGCCGCATTAAATGCCGTTTCTCCACAGCACGAAAACAGTACTGTCACGCCCCCCCGTCACGGGCGTGACCTGGGGAGTGACATCAACTTTTCGACGACTGACGGATTTCTGACCAATGATTTGGACATGACGTGCCTGTCACGCCCCCCCTACACGGGCATGACCTAGGGCGTGACCACCGACGTACCGAAGCAATCATCCCTCCCGCCAGAATCCAGAGCCCAAGTTCAACATAGTACTGTCACGCCCCCTGACACGTCCCCCCTAGGGCGTGTCGGAGGGCGTGACCAACCCGAGAAAAAATTCTATAAATTGATACCCCCCCTCTCCATTTCAGGAAGCTTTGGTTGGGAGGGGGAGGTGCTGCCCCTTTGGTTCTTGAGTTTTTTCATGCTTTCTCTCTCTCTCTCCCTCTCTTTGTAATTTTTGTTTAACCCTAGCTTAATCTTAGTTTGTTCTAGCTTTTACTGTAATTTTGCTCTTGCTTAGTGCTACTTGAAGGGCTAGAATAGGATTTCAATTTCATGCACTTATAATTTTAATTTCAATTAATGTAACTTGCCCCTTTTCATTAATAAAAGTGTTCTTGCTTAACTTGTCTTTTTTTTTATGCTCTACTACTCATTCCCCCTCCTCCATTCCATAATGATTAACTAATCCTCCTTGTACTCGATCTTGATGATCCGAGGTTAGAGCGATTAAGTTATGATATTTTAATTAGTCTTTTCTTTTTAGGTTAGGGCCTTGAATTACTCTTGATTAATCACGGGTTGGAGGTATATTATCGATATATACTCTCCGCCTTTGCTTTCATTCTGGGCTAGCCGAGAGGCCGAAAGAATGAAGTGAGCATTTAAGAGTAAAGGGAGTTGTACGCACCCCTCGAGAGAGGCAGACGTCCAAATCTCCTGGATTGGAGTAAAATCCAATAGTGGGGTTCACCGCGTAAAGCGAGTTTTAGGCCTCCGATTTAGATGAGAGTCGGTCGGACCTTCCTAAACTCAGTTGGGCACGACTTCGAGAGAAGCGTGTTCAAGCTTTAGGAACCTCCACGGTCAAGGACCTTTATCCTATTAAGTTTAGATTTTTATCGCATTTTCTTAATCGTTTTTAGCCGAGGTGAATCTTGATCGAGTGCATTTCCATTTCATATTTTCTACCTTTCGTAGTAATCGCCTATCTTGTGCTCTTTAACTAACTGCAGTAGTTTCCTTTCTAGCATAGCTCTTTACTTAATAGCTTTACTTAATTGCGGTGGTTCTCTTTCTAGTATAGCTTTACTTTCTCCCTTGTGCTTAGATTTTCTAAAACCCTAGTTTTTTTCGTCGATAAGATAATAGCGTTCGTGTGAGTAAGCATAGCCAACAGTTCCCGGATTTCAATACGACACTTGTGTCCCCTAGCTACAATTCTATAGGTATACTTGCCTCATCGGGTTGCTAGTTCGGTTGCGTTTATTTTCTTCGAACCCTAGCGCGCAATAATAAACTCGATTTATGAATGCAAAAATATGAAAATCGGTGTCTACTCTTCTTTTTTATGCCCCTCACTAGAAGTTGGAAAGACGAGGGACCAAGATCATGCCAAAACCCCATTTCTAATTTAAAAAGGTGAAAAATTTAAGGAACCACATATTTTTTCCAATTACACAAACAATACATCCGAAGTTGGATTTCAAGGTATACAACTGTTAAACAAAGTTAAACCTGAAGTAGCATGGATGCTTTTGCACATAAGATATGGATCCCGAGATTAGAAAACATGGAAGAACTTTAATGAGGGCCAATAAGTTTATTAGAAGATAAGTTTAGAGTTATTGTCACATCCTCAACCCCATCACTTCCCATTAAAGACCACCCATCATCAGGAAACCCATTTATAACATCATTGAATCCCCTGCAATTAAGTTAATGAGATTGACACTAAAAAAACAAAAGTTGCCAGCTGAAAAAATGAAAGAAGGTTAACCACCTACTCAGTCTCTGGCTAAAGGTCCTCAAAAAAGCAGGCTGACGTCCCTCCCCATAACAAATATCACTTGCTGGATGCTGAGGTGTGGGGTTTTGCTGCTGATGATGCTGACCACTTGTAACAACAGATTCACAACTCGTATCTGCAATAGTCCCAGATGCCTGTCAAAAGACATAGTGGCTCTAAAATGGATCATAATGCTGGTTAAAGTGATACCAGATAAGACTAAAGATTGCCACCACATTGTATTAGATATTACAGTTATGCTTAAGGGACATTTTCCATTGTTATGATGCATTGTGAGAAGAGGGGGAAAACTATATATAGGAAGAAAAGAAGAAAAATAGGAACTAAGAACATAAGAAGGCACTTGTCTTCCGGCATCGTGCAACATATGATAAGAATAAACTAAGCAATACACTTATATTATGAACCTGTTGGCGCACATAACCATTCTCATAAACCAGATGAGAAACCTGCTTCTGTAAACGGTCATTTTCCTCCATCAGCAGCTCGTTCATGGCAGTCAGCATTCTGTTCACAGTCTGTAGACGAGAGGCATCCTTTCTCTGCTTCTGCCTGTATCTGAAAACAAAAATACAACACTAATCAAATGGGGACAAAAAAAGTGTGCACGAATCATATTTCATAAGGTCTATCATGAACACCACTAATGTAATATGTAATTATCAAGTTCATAATTGATTTCCCAATTATAAAATAATAGCATATATGATTATTGAGTCAGATCCTTCCTAATTATAAAAATAATTGCTTGGAGAAAATTAATCATATCCACATAAATTAATGACTGAAATGAATTGATTTCCCAAGACCTTAATATGAAATGAATTCATTGATAAGTCGGTAGCGATATTCCTCTCAAGCTATCCTGCAAATGATATGCTGTTGATGGGAGCCAAAATACTGAAATGTATGAGCCAAAATATGCACATAGAGTTGGAAAATATCTATTGCAAGCAAAAAAATTACGTCATTCATTCAAAAGAATACCTCAAGATGCAGAACAACAAAGATGAGTTGCTTGGTGTGCAAGATATGGTATCCTCACTAGAACGTGGTAAAAGCAAAAAAAAATCTTTCATTCTACTTCAGGCCATGGTAGCGAGAGTACCTTCGAGGGAAGAGAGTTCGAGAGAAACTGTGAGAGCAAGTGCTCGCGCCTCTCACGTTAAATTTGTTTATGAAAGATCATAAAGAATATCACAAACTATAAGATGGTTGTGCAATTTCTGCATATTTGAACTACTAAAGATTGTTTCATAGTTGTGAATATTTCAGTTCATGTCTAGGTCTCCTCTGTTCAAGAAGAATTCACAATTTTAGGTGACAGTGTACAACAGCTAATAAGAAATCATGCTGGAATGAAACCATAGAAAAAGTAAAACAACAGATGTTGAACTAAAACCGGAGGAAAACTAAAAAAATAAGCTTAGAAAATGTAGAACTAAAAGAAATGTATGTACTTGAGTGGAAGATGTTGTATGAGACAAAATTGTAATCTATGTTTCAACTAAATTAGCAAGAAATTGATAGAAAAAATGATAAATATCACAGATAAATACATATCTAAGATTAAGCTGCTTGTTCATTGAAATGCAAATTCAACAAACATGTCCAAGATGGAAAGAGTAATTTACTGACATTATATAGAAGACAATATAATATAGAATTAACATGTACACATAACAAAACAATTACCTGCTTCATCTCTCGCTCCCTCTTTTCCCCCTTCTCGGTCACCATTCCGTATCAATTACTTGCTTAATCACCATCAGGAAGATGTGATGGAAATAGGGATTAGATACCTGAAAGCCTAAAGAGAGAAAGGTGTGTAATGCCAATAGGCACGAAGAAGTAAGAAATTAGAACTTGGAAAGAAAGAGGAGAGATACCTGGAGAAGGGCAAGGGCGTCGGCAACGGCGCGATGTTTTCTCCCTACGGACATTGAGAAGCGGAATGAGAGTGCGATACGATTTTTAGATTGGAGTAGGCAATCCTACGATGAACATTGAGGGTGAGGTAGGGGCACGCCTGCAAAGAAGGGAGCGGCGTTAGGTTGAATAAAAGCATTAACAGAATTCCAAATCAAGTAATAAACCACATATCATTGAATAAAAGACTTGTAAAGTGATTTTTTACAAGGAACACAGATTTCCAAAACAAAATAGATATATGATCAACTTTGTTTCGGCATCAACATTCCTAATCAACATATTTCTAACATCAGAAATTGATTACATAATCAAATACCAAAAAATAAGAGAAAAATAAGAAAATAAAGGAGACAACGGTTCTAAAATTATTTTCCTATCATTAGCTCTTGATAAAGGAAATAATAGATCTAAAATAAAGGAGTCAACAGATCTAAAATCTAGAAAAAAACAGTCATGTTCTCCATTAAAGATACCATAGGAGGCAACATATTACCATAACCTTTGAAGATAGAAGAGGTAGGTGTTACCTTGTCCGGATCGGGAGCTTGATTACGATAGGATCTGGAGCCGGGATTGATATCGGGGAATGAGATCAAGCAACACCTTGCTGGCATCTGCTCAAAATGTTGCCACCTTGGGAGCGGAAAAAATATCGGGAAACACCTTGACCTCTTCTCTTCCGAAGCAGCAACCTCCGAACTCCTTTGGTCCTAGCTGTGACTGCCAGCCTCCTTTAGACCTAGGAGAGACCTCACGAGCGCCGAACTTTTCCCCGTCCAAGCAGAAATCGAGTAAAATAGGCTGAGGGGACTCAAGAGTTCGGGCTTTTCCATTGCATTGCAGAGGCGTTCGACTTCAACGGTCACTTAAAACGTGAAGAGAGGAACGAGAAAGGGGGTAAAATCGATTTGGAGAGCAAAAGAGGATGTCGAATGAATGGAATACCTGATCTCCATTAAAGAGGCGAATGGGGGAGGAAGACCTGCTTTGTCGATTTGTCGAGGGGAAGTCGCGGTCTGTCAAGGGAAGAGAGGGAATCGTGAGGGGAGGGGCTGCGACGTGGAGTGATGGCTAGGGTTAGGGTTGAGATCAGGATAAAAGAGTTGGAGGGTAAATAAACGTGCAGATTTTGATTGATATGTGGGTTTTGGCCATGAACACTATTTTTCATGGCTAATACATATGTATCAGCCACACTATTTATAACCCTGGCTATAAAATAATTATTAACCACGGTTTTTGCAATTGTAGCTAATATCAGTGTATTTGCCACGATTTTTAGTCCCTGGCCAAAAAAAGTGTAGCCAATACTCACTTTTCTAGTAGTGTGCTCATCTCAAAAAAACAAGTTAATAGTAGGTAAATATACAAATAACAGTAGTACCTGAGATGAACATGCTAACACCGACTAATCTCTACAAAAGAGACTCAAAAGATGTAAATAAACATATAATGCAAGTACCTAAGGAGAACTCACGAACACTTGCTAATCTTCTCAAAAGAGAAGTCAAAAGCAGGTAAATTTAAAATATAACACGGGTATCTGAAGAGAACTCATTATTACATGCTAATCTCACCAAAAGAGAAGTCAAAAGCAGGTAAATAAACATATATCGCGAGTACCTGAGGTGAACTCGCAAATACCTACAAATATTTACAAAAGAGAAACAAAAAATAGGAAAAATTTAAAATATAACGCGAGTACCTAAAGAGAACTCGCGAACACATGCTAATCTCTGAAAGAGAGAAGTCAAAAGTAGGTAAATTTAAAATATTACGCCAGTACCAGAAGTGAACTCACAAACACCTGCTAAACTCGTCAATAGAGAAGTCAAAAGCAAGTAAGTTAATATATAACATGATTACTTGAAAAGAACTCATGAACACATGCTAATCTTTGCAAAGGATAAGTTAAAAGAAGGTATAAAAAAAATAGAACGTTAGTACCTGAGGTGAACTCGCTAACACCTTCTAATCTTTCCAAAAGAGAAGTCAAAAGTAGGTTAATAAACATATAATGCAAGTACCTTAGGCAAACTCGCAAACACCTACAATTCTCGGCAAAAGAGAAGTCAAAAGCATTTAAATTTTAAAAAATACTGAATAACCTGAAGAGAACATGCAAACACCTGCTAATCTCTACAAAAGAGAAGTCTAGAACTGGTAAATACATATGTAAAGTGAGTACTTATCGTGAACTTACGATCACTTGCTAATCTCTGTAAAAGAGAAGTCTAAAGCTCGGAAATTTAAAATATAATGTGAGTACTTGAAGAGAACACACAAACACCTGCTAATCTCTACAAAAGAGAAGTCAAGTCACGTAAATAAATATTTAATTCGAGTACCTGAATATAACTCGCGAACAGCTGTTAATCTCTGCAAAAGAGAAGTCAAATGTAGGTAATTAAACATATAACGCGAGTACATGAGTTGAACTCACTAACATCTGCTAATCTCTCCAAAAGAGAAGTTAAAAGTAGGTTAATAAACATATAATGCAAGTACCAGAGGATAACTCGCAAATACCTACTAATATCTACAAAAGACAAACAAAAAGCAGGTAAATTAGAAATATAACACGAGTACCTAAAGTGAACTTGGGGACACCTATTAATCTCCCAAAAGAGAAGTCAAATGTATGAAAATTTAAAATATAACGTGAGTACCTTAAGAGAACTCGCACACCTGCTACTCTCTACAAAAGAGAAGCCAAAAAGAAGCAAAATTTACATATAACGTGTGTACTTGATTAGAACTTGCGAACACCTGCTAATCTCTACGAAAGAGAGTCAAAAGCAGGTAAATAATTATATAACACGAGTACCTAAGGTGAACTCTCTAACACCTTCTAATCTCACCAAAAGAGAAGTTAGAAGCAGGAAAATAAATATATAACATGTGTACATGAGATAAACACACAAACACTTGCAAATATCTTCAAAAGATAAGTAAAAGCAGTTAAGTTTAAAAGAAAATGGAAGTACATGAAGAGAACTCGGGAATGCCTGCTAATCTCTGCAAAAGTGAAGTCAAAAGTAGATAAAAAAACATATAACATGAGTACCTAAGGTGAACTTGAGAACACATTCTAATCTCTATAAAAAGAGAATTTAAAAGTAGGGAAATTTAAAATATAACGTGAGTACCTAAAGAAAACCTGCGATCACCTACTAATATCGGCAAAAGAGAAGCCAAATCAGGTAAATAAACATATAACGCGAGTACCTAAAGAGAACTCATGAACAACTTTTAATCTTAGTAAAAGAAAAGTCAAAAGGAGGTAAATTAACATATGACGTGAGTATCTGAAGAGAACCCGTAAACACCTACTAATCTCTACAAAAGACAATTCTAAAGCATGTAAATAAACAAATAATGCTAGTACCTGAGGTGAACTCTCAAACACTTGCAAATCTATGCAAAAGAGAAATAAAAAACAAGTAAATTAACATATAACGCGAGTACCTAAAGAGAACTCACGAACACCTTCCAATCTCTGCAAAAAAGAATTCAAAAGCAGGTAAGTTAACATATAACGCGAGTACATGAATAGAAATCGCAACAAATACTAATCATGCTAAAAAGAAGTCAAAAGTATGTAAATATACATATATCGCGAGTACTTGAGATGAACTCGCTAACACCTACTAATTTATCCAGAAGAGAAGTCAAAAGTAAGTAAATAAACATTTACGAGAGTACCTGAGTCGAACTCGCGAACACCTGTAAATCTCGGCATAAGCAAAACCAAAAGTAGTTAAATTTAAAATAACATTAGAGAGCTTGAAGAGAACTCAGGAACACTTGCTAATCTCTGCAAAAGAAAAGTCAAAATAGGTAAATAAGCATATAATGCTAGTTCTTAAGGTGAACTAGCGAACACCTGCTAATCTCTGTAAAGAGAAGTCAAAAGCCGATAAATTTAAAATATAATTCGAGTACCTTAAGAGAACTCACGAACACCTACTCATCTCTACAAAAGAGAAGTCAAAATAGGAAAAAAACAAATAACACTAGTACCCGAAGAGAACTCATGAATGCATGCTAATATCTGTAAAAGAGAAGTTAAAAGTAGGTAAATAAACATATAACACGAGTACCTAAGGTGAACACATGAACAACAACAAATCTATGAGAAAAAGAAGTCAAAAGCGGGTAAATTTAAAATATAATTTGAGTACCTGAAGAGAACTCGCAAATATAAGCTCATATATGCAAAAGAGAAGTCAACAACATGTAAATAAACAAATAACGCAAGTACCTGAGGTGAACATGCTAACCCCTGCTAATCTCTACAAAAGAGATGTCAAAAGATGGTAAATAAATATATAATACGAGTACTTAAGGTGAACTTGCTAACACCTTCTAATCTCTCCAAAAGAGATGTAAAAAGCAAGTAAATAAATATATAACACGAGTACATGAGGCAACTCGCAAACTTCTGCAAATATTTGCAAAAAAGATGTCAACAACAGTTAAATTAAAAATATAACTCGTGAACCTGAATAGAACTCACAAACACCTGCTAATGTCTACATAAGAGAAGTCGAAACAGGTAAATAAACACGTAATGCGAGTGCCTATGGTGAACCCGCGAACACCTGCTAATCTCTATAAAAGAGAAGTCAAAAGCTGGTAAATTTAAAATATAACGCCAGTACCAGAAGAGAACTCGGGGACACCTACAAATATCTTCAAAAGAGAAGTCAAAACAAGTAAATAAATATATAACATGAGTACCTGAATAGAACTCGCAAACACCTGCTAATCTCTGCAAAAGATAAGTCACAAGCAGGTAAATAAACATATAACACGAGTACCTGAGGTGAACTCGCTATCACCTGCTAATTTCTCCAAAAGAAAATCCAAAAGCAGGTAAATAAACATATAATGCGAGTACCTTAGGTGAACTCGCGAACACCTATTAATCTCTACAAAAGAGAATCAAAAAGCAGGTAAATTTAAAATATAACGCGAGAACCTAAAGAGAACTCGTGAACACCTGCAAATCTCCGGAAAAGCAAAGTCAAAAGCTGGTAAATATAAAATATAACATGAGTACGTGAGTAAAACTCACTAACACATTCTAATCTCTACAAAAGAGATGCCAAAAGCTGGTAAATAAACATATATCACGAGTACATGAGGTGAACTCGTGAACACCTACTAATCTTTACAAATGAGAAGTCAAAAGCAGGTAAATAAACTTATAATGAAAGTACCTGAGGAAAACTCGCAAACACCTACAAATCTCTGTAAAAAGAAGTCAAAAGCAGTTAAATTTAAAATATAACTGGAGAAGCTGATGAGAACTCGCAAACACCTACTTATCTCTACAAAATAGAAGTCAAAAGCAGATAAATTTAAAATATAACTACAGAACCTGAAGAGAACATGCGAACACTTGCTATTATCTACAAAATAGAAGTCAAAAGAAAGTAAATTAACATGTAACGCGAGTAGCTGAGTGTTAACCCTAAAATCTGCAAAGCTGTCCGCTAAGTCAGCAGGTCTCTGCGGACTCAATCCCGAGGTCAAAGAAGTATCTAGATCTGCAAGTGCCAAAGACCTGATCTCAATGGCGTGAGCTGAGCAGGTCGCCATAAGCAGTGGTGGATAGGATCAGCAGTCCGCCTAGGTTGACTCCTTTCCTACTGTAGATCAATGCGAAGGCCCTAGGTCGTGAAGTCCAGGCTGTGCCTTCCTGAATGGACATGCGAGATCACCTCTTCTCTTATTTTTCTTCCCGTCACCCCTACCCAGTGTTCTAGTACCCCAGGCAGTTGGTAATTTTAGCCCTGCCTGTTTGGCAATGCCCGCGATCCTATAAATAGGGGGCGGCATACCCAAAGCACGCTGAATCGAGCCCTAGAGCCCCTATTAAAGGGTACGGACTTGATTTTCAGGCTTTGCGAACTGCTGCACGCATAACATGGCATTTTTACATTTCCTTGTAATCATTTTCGATTAATAAAAGGAAATCCGGTCGCAAGAGTGGCATTTGACACAACGAGCAAAGTTTGGTGTTACCACAATCTGTGGTTCTATGTCTCTCTATCTTTATCTGCTAGAAAACAAGTACTTGTAGTTTTCTCCACCCACTTTTCTCTTTGGAGGAATACGGGGCACATTTGAAGCATCAACATAAAACACACGACCTTCAGATTCAAGTAGCTATCAAAATCCGCGGATAGTGATGTCAGACCTCCTGTCTTCAAACTACCCAGCTCGATCTGACCTCTCGATCTCTTCAGACACCTTATGGGATGCGCTTGGCCGATCTAGCAAGTAAGATGATGAGGCTCGAAGAGAGACTGACTAGTGTCTCGATACGATCAGCCAGGCCTAAACTACGCTCACCTAGGTATTAGCGCCCTAGTCTGCAGCAACACCGGTGAAAACGCCAGCTCGCCTGATGGTAGCAGGAGCATCATATCCAGCCCATCTGCCCATGCAGCCCGCTGCACCTATGGGACCTCAGGAGGAGGAGTTTTCTTCACTCATGGAATTCTTCCGTGGTGTAGCCAGGGGAAGTCCAGCTCGCAAGCTCAATTTTTCCGAAGATGGGAAGGTTTCTCAGCCTGCCACGCCCTCCATCCCAGCTAGAGTTCAGCCCTCTCCTTTCATGGACAAGATTTGATGGGTGTCGGCTCCGAGCAGTTTTAGGGAAACTAGCTAGCCTAACTTTTCTGGAGATACTGACCCAATAAAGCATTTGCAATCATTTGAAGATGTTGTGTATCTAAGGTGCTTGACAGATTCCATGAAGTGCAAGATCTTGGTCAAAACTTTTGAAGGCTAGGCATGGGAATGGATTCATGATCTGTATCCATAGTCAATCGCCTGTTTCGAAGAGCTTTGCGGATAACACTTGCCAAGATTTACTACATCTAAGAAGAGGAGGAATGGGCCCGCATCCCTTTTTTAGATTAAGAAGAGGGACGACAAATCGTTAGCACGGTTTGTTGATCGTTCTCAAAAGGAAATTCGGGGAGTCAAAAATATGGACACGGATTTCTATAAAATTTCCTTGGTCAATGGACTTAGGGAGGGTCTACTGACTTTCGAAGTAACTACCAAGGAGCCCGCAACATACCGTGAACTGATAGCTCTGGCAAATACGTTCATCAAAGTGAAAAATGCTAACCCTACTTATATTTCCAATTTGATAGCGAAGGTTGAAGGAGGAAGAGATACTACAGACTAAGTAACTCATCGTTCATCCAGACCACCTGTTCTAGAGTATAAGCCTCCGGCTCAAAGGGGAAGGAATTTTCACCACAAACAACCCTATCAAGGCCATCAACAGTTTCTTGATTAGAAACTTTCGTTGTCCGCCGTGTAACGTCCTAATTCGTGCTAGGCCCCTTGTGCGGGCTTTTGAGTCAGAAGAAATGATTTGGGCTCAGGGAGTGTTGGCAGCTAGGATTACACTTGTCTATGAGAACAGAAGTGTAATACCCCAGAAATCTCAAAATATGTTTGTAAATAGTTTTGGGTAGGAGGCTGTTAGACACGGCCTGGGACACGGGCGTGTCCCAGGGCGTGTCGGGGGTACACGGCCTGGGACACGGGCGTGTCCCAGGGCGTGTTCAGGTTAGTCGACGATTGATAGTCGACGATCGTCGAGCCTGGGACACGGCCTTCGACACGGGCGTGTCCCAGGGCGTGTCCAGCCAGGTGTTGTGTTGGGTGGCCAATGACTTGCAAGCAGCAAGGTCGGGCGGCGTGTCGGTCGACACGGCCTGGGACACGGGCGTGTCCCAGGGCGTGTCCGACACGTGTCCGTTCTGGGCGTGTCGCGGTGTCAATCAGGCGGTCAGCGGTCGTCAAGCGGCGACACGGCCTGGGACACGGGCGTGTCCCAGGGCGTGTCACCCAATAAAATCGGAAAATGGCCTGTTTGAGTCAGAGAGGTACACGGCCTTGAACACGGCCGTGAACACGGCCTTGAACACGGGCGTGTCAGGTTCGACACGGGCGTGTCAAAGCCCGTGTTCTGGTATCTTTCGAGTCGGTTGCTAACCGACTAGGGAACATGGCCTGTGACACGGGCGTGTCACAGGGCGTGTCAGGCCTGTTGAAATATTTTTCAGAGCAGATCTCGGCCGTTCGTTTCCTTCTATTTGGATCTTGGGGTCCAAAGACTTTCCAGCTTCTATAAGGCCGTGGATTGAGATAAAATCTCATTTCCACTTAGCCATTCTCTTTCTAAAGAGAAGAAAGAGAGGAGAGCTTGGAGGAGGAGCTTTCCGGCCGCCGGTGGAGCTTCGTCGATCCGAATCGAGAGCCGAGTTCAGCGTTGCGGAGGCAAGGCCGCTGCGGTGATTTCCATCTGGCTAGTTCTTCCATGGCGCCGAAGCGATCGTCAAGGGTAACGATCTTTCTTCCTTGGGCAGGTGAAGCCCTTTGTTTTGCATGTGCATGGGATCCTCCATCAAGAGATGGAAATGCGTAAGTGATTCCAGCAGTTGAGTCTGCATCTAGAGCCGGAAATATGTAGTACGGCATATGCATGCTGTGTGAAGCCCATCCAGACGTATGTCGGGATTGGTGATGTTTATATTGCGAACCGGATAAGACTCCGTGTATTCATCGTTTAGCCTGCGGAGATGGTGAGGACGATGTGCTTGGTGGACAGGATGCTTTGCATAGCTCCTTTGGTTGCATGCTTGCTAAGAGCTGGTTGATGGAGTGCGGACACCTCTGAGTGGGTGGGCGCGGGAGGTCTTCAACAGGGGTTTGGAGGCTTATGCCCATTCCACCAAGTGGCGATGTTAAGATCGGATGAGCGGTCGATTGGTAGCAAAGCAGCAGAGCGAATTCCCTAGGCTTGTTACACTACGTGGGTAGGACGACTGGTAGTGGTCACGGATTTTGGTGTGGTGCGTACCTCTGAGTGAGACGGGTGCGTGAGGTCTTCAACAGGGGTTTGGAGGCTTATGCCCGCCTACCAAGTACAAACCATAAATGTGCCCTGAGTGCACGGAGCACCTGGCATTGAGGCCGGCGTTTGTGATGTTGTGTGTATGATATATATATGTTGCAATTGCTATACATGCAGGGAAGGAACCACTGCCCCGGGTAAGGGGTGGGGTCGTTATAATTGGTCAGCTGAATGCTGACCGTTGCTTTGTTTCTCACCCATGGGGTGGACGTCCATATGCAGGTGTTGCGGGCTGATTGGATTGAGCGGGCAAAAGCCCATGCTGCTGGTAGGCCCTTGAAGGCCGTGCGAAGTGTTGGATTTCATGTGTGGCCGGCCTGCGTGCCGATGTATGAAATTATATGTGTTGTAAAGAGTAACTTGTAAGGCCTTAAGGCCATGTGCGGTGTAGTCTTGTAAACATTCCTGGTCTTTTATATAAATGTGATATTTATATAGTAGTGGACATTCATTGATATGAGTTCTTGCATTTAATAAAATTCCGCTAGAATGCTCTGAGTTAGGATGCGTATAGAAGGATTTTGATACTCTCAAGTGACTCCGTCGTTTGTCTGTGAAATATGGCGTGGGGCCCCGGCCGGACCCTCGGTTATATTCCACGTGACGAATGGGGGCATTACAATTTGGTATCAGAGGTTAGGGTTTGTGTTGGGAGCGCATAAAGTGAACTCAAGAATGTCCATTAGGAATGTGTGTGTCTATTCGGTGCGTTTGCCGTATTAGCATGGAAAGTAATGCTATCTTGTTCACCTATAGGTCACGAGGAGTGGAGCTGGGCAGTCGGAGCCCCAGCGTTCGGATGAGAGTGCGGCACCACCTGAGGTGCCTATACCTCCCCCTTCTGCGGAAACAGTGAGCTTAGTTGCGGAGGTGATCTTTGCCATGCTTCAGGCACAACATTTTGGGCAAGCGAGGCCTGCTGTGGCGCCAGTGCAGGTTGGTGCGAGGCAAGAGCATGTTGAGGTTCCGGTTGCTGTGCAAGCAGCGGACGAGCAACTTAAGCACTTTATGGAGTTTAATCCGCCTACGTTTGTTGGGGCAATGTCTCCAACAGAGGCCGAGGATTGGCTCTCCAGAGTGAAAATAATCCTGGCTGCGCTCAGGATTAGTGAGGAGCAGAAAGTCCCGTTAGCCACTTTCCTCCTGGAAGGAGAGGCGAGGCTTTGGTGGGATGAGATTGAGTTGCACCAGTTGGGAGGTAGAGACCTGGGCGACATATCGATGGACGAATTCTCCAGATTATTTTGGGTGAAATACTTGCCAATGGCGCAGAGAATTGCAATGGAAAATGAATTTCAACGTCTGGTACAGGGTGATAAGACCGTGGACGATTACCTGCATGAGTTTACC
The DNA here is from genome assembly GCA_039513925.1 of Platanthera zijinensis. Taxonomy (NCBI): domain Eukaryota; kingdom Viridiplantae; phylum Streptophyta; class Magnoliopsida; order Asparagales; family Orchidaceae; genus Platanthera; species Platanthera zijinensis. The sequence continues at coordinate 144,066,084 of CM077093.1, read as the reverse complement.
AAGCTCGGTCGTTATGCGGGGTCGACGTTTGCGGACCAGGCGCGGAAGACGAATAGGTTCTATGAAGGACTGCGTGATGAGCTGAGGTTGGCTCTCCCGAGTTCAGTGAACCAAGGCTTCCAAGCATTGGTGCATACCACTAGTGCGCTGGAAAAGGATTTGAAGCGGGTACGGGAGAAGAAGAACTTAGCAGTGGAAAAGTCCGACTTCAAAGTTCCGCAATCAGAGCAATCAGATTTCAGGAAACGAGATAAGAAGCGGTTCAGGCCTGCTGAACAAATTTCTTCGGATGTTGCGTCAGGAGCAACGTTTGGGCAAGAACGGGTTGAGCCGCGTATCTGTTTCATTTGTGGGAAGCCAGGGCATATCGCGCAATTTTGCTGGAGTGGTGCGTCAAAGGGTGAAAGAAAGACAGGTGCGTCCTATGACGAGAAGGGCAAAGCTGTGGCAGAGTCATCTGCATCGCGAGCGCAACCGCGAATATACACTCTTGAGATGCAGGAGCCCAAAGCTCAAATCAAGCAGAACAGCAAATCCGTGCTTTGGAATTAATGGAGGCCGCTAAACGGATTCTGCGAGATGCGGAGAAGCCGAAATAAAGTGGAGTGTGCACTTTATTATGTTGTATAGTGTATGTATGTATGTATTTCTGTTTGTGACAAACAGTTGTGGTTGTACGATTCCATGGGGCGAGACAAGCTGTGGCCTCTGAGCTCTAAACCTGGATCATTTTGGTTTGTATCGCAACAGCGTGGTTGTGTTGATACTTGTGCGTTGCGCTAAATTTCGGGACGAAATTTCTATAAGGAGGGGAGGATTGTAACACCCCAGAAATCTCAAAATATTTTTGTAAACAGTTTTGGGTAGGAGGCTGTTAGACACGGCCTGGGACACGGGCGTTTCCCAGGGCGTGTCGGGGGTACACAGCCTGAAACACGGGCGTGTCCCAGGGCGTGTTCAGGTTAGTCGACGATTGATAGTCGACGATCGTCGAGCCTAGGACACGGCCTTCGACACGGGCGTGTCCCAGGGCGTGTCCAGCCAGGTGTTGTGTTGGGTGGCCAGTGACTTGCAGGCGGCAAGGTCGGGCAGCGTGTCGGTCGACACGGCCTGGGACACGGGCGTGTCCCAGGGCGTGTCCGACAAATGTCCGTTCTGGGCGTGTCGCGGTGTCAATCAGGCGGTCAGCGGTCGTCAAGCGGCGACACGGCCTGGGACACGGGCGTGTCCCAGGGCGTGTCACCCAATAAAATCGGAAAATGGCTTGTTTGAGTCAGAGAGGTACACGGCCTTGAACACGGCCGTGAACATGGCCTTGAACAAGGGCGTGTCAGGTTTGACACGGGCGTGTCAAAGTCCGTGTTCTTGTATCTTTCGAGTCGGTTGCTAACCGACTAGGGAACACGGCCTGTGACACGGGCGTCACAGGGCGTATCAGGCCTGTTGAAATATTTTTCAGAGCAGATCTCGACCGTTCGTTTCCTTCTATTTGGATCTTGTGGTCCAAAGCCTTTCCAGCTTCTATAAGGCCGTGGATTGAGATAAAATCTCATTTCCACTTAGCCATTCTCTTTCTAAAGAGAAGAAAGAGAGGAGAGCTTGGAGGAGGAGCTTTCCGTCCGCCGGTGGAGCTTCGTCGATCCGAATCGAAAGCCGAGTTCAGCGTTGCGGAGGCAAGGCCGCTGCGGTGATTTCATCTGGCTAGTTCTTCCATGGCACCGAAGCGATCGTCAAGGGTAACGATCTTTCTTCCTTGGGCAGGTGAAGCCCTTTGTTTTGCATGTGCATGGGATCCTCCATCAAGAGATGGAAATGTGTAAGTGATTCCAGCAGTTGAGTCTGCATCTAGAGCCGGAAATATGTAGTACGGCATAGGCATGCTGTGTGAAGCCCATTCAGACGTATGTCGGGATTGGTGATGTTTATATTGCGAACCGGAGAAGACTCCGTGTATTCATCGTTTAGCCTGCGGAGATGGTGAGGACGATGTGCTTGGTGGACAGGATGCTTTGCATAGCTCCTTTGGTTGCATGCTTGCTAAGAGCTAGTTGATGGAGTGCGGACACCTCTGAGTGGGTTGGCACGGGAGGTCTTCAACAGGGGTTTGGAGGCTTATGCACATTCCACCAAGTGGCGATGTTAAGATCGGATGAGCGGTCGATTGGTAGCAAAGCAGCAGGGCGAATTCCCTAGGCTTGTTACAATACGTGGGTAGGTCGACTGGTAGTGCTCACGGATTTTGGTGTGGTGCGTACCTCTGAGTGAGACGGGTGCGTGAGGTCTTCAATAGGGGTTTGGAGGCTTATGCCCGCCTACCAAGTACAAACCATAAATGTGCCCTGAGTGCACGGAGCGCCTGGCATTTAGGCCGGCGTTTGTGATGTTGTGTGTATGATATATATATGTTGCAATTGCTATACATGCAGGGAAGGAACCACTGCCCCGGGTAAGGGGTGGGGTCGTTATAATTGATCAGCTGAATGCTGACCGTTGCTTTGTTTATCACCCATGGGGTGGACGTCCATATGCAGGTGTTGCGGGCTGATTGGATTGAGCGGGCAAAAGCCCATGCTGCTGGTAGGCCCTTGAAGGCCGTTCGAAGTGTTGGATTTCATGTGTGGCCGGCCTGCGTGCCGATGTATGAAATTATATGTGTTGTAAAGAGTAACTTGTAAGGCCTTAAGGCCGTGTGCGGTGTGGTCTTGTAAACATTCCTGGTCTTTTATATAAATGTGATATTTATATAGTAGTGGACATTCATTGATATGAGTTCTTGCACTTAATAAAATTCCGCTAGAATGCTCTGAGTTAGGATGCGTATAGAAGGATTTTGATACTCTCAAGTGACTCCGTCATTTGTCAGTGAAATATGGCGTGGGGCCCCGGCCGGACCCTCGGTTATATTCCACATGACGAATGGGGGCGTTACAAGAAGTCAGTCCAGAAAAAGACACGGGTAGTTATACTGGAATTTCCCTACCCATTTGGTGCTCTGTGACCTGGTTTCGAATTTCGTGGAGTTTCCAGAGAAGGACATGGGTAGTAACACGGGCGTGTCCCTAACTATGTGTATGTTGACATGGGTAGAGGCATGGGTGTACACCCTACCAATGTTGTAACTGCCATCGTTGATCGAGTTTCCCGAGAAAGACACTGGTAGAGACACGGGCGTGTCCATACCCGTGTGCATATCTCCAGGAAGTAGGTCGTGTCTCCCGACCAGGACACGGGTAGAAAACGAACATGAACACGGCTATGTAGCATTACACATGTAGTTGACACGGGCATGTCCCTACCCATGTTGGTATCCAAACGACACTCTAATCATCGACGACGCTTCACCCGAGTAGGACATGGGTAGGGATACGGCCGTGTCCCTATCGTGTTGGTCCTATATATATAGGATTTCTGAAACTTCCCCATTTTTCATTTTCTTCCCAAGCCTTTTCTGTGGAGAGACTTGTGCTGGAGCAACTTTCTTCCTGTGGAGAACTGACGCTGCCAAGGAGAAGAAGATGCCACCGCGAAGGGTGATGAGATCAAAGGCCGGAAATGGAGGAAACGCCGAAAACAAGGTGAGCTTCCTCCCCTCTCCCTTGGTGCTAGATCTCTAGTTATTCATAGGCGAGATATCGACTCAAAGGAGTCTTGATGTGTGAGATGAAGGTTTCTTGGAAGAGGCCATGCTAGGACTTGTGTTATAGTGTTTAGTTATCTTCAACCTCTCCTTGCTTCAATGTGAAGATGGGGGATTGTCTCATGAAGATAAATGGCCTTATGAGGGTTAATAAGGGTGGAGCAATTTCTTGTTGTGATTTGGGAAGATCAGCTAGAGGAGGAAGACAGACTGATGATGTTCATTCCGCCTTAAAATGCGCGCAGGAATCTGCTCTCTATGGGCATCAATCTTCGTGGCCATTTTCAGATATGAAACAGCCATATCTGGGCTTTCGACTAAACACAAAAGTCAAGGCAATGGAAATACCTTTCCAACGAGTGGTTACACATATTCAGGAGATGTCTGTAGCCATAGGAAAGCATGATGAAAATTTTTGGCTGATAATGTAAGTGTACAGAAATTGTAATCTGAACGTAGCAGTCTTAGAAGCCGTTTTGAAGTGTGATACGGCCAAATCTGGGCTTCTGACTAAACACGAATGTCGTAGCCCTCTGAAATGTCTTTCCAACGAGGGGTTAAATGTTTTCACCAGATTCCAATAGCATGAGGAATCCATGGTTGAAGTTCTGTACTTTAGACTATTCCTGCATGCTTTGTTCTTTTGGTTATGTAAACCTAATTAAGAACTATTAGAGAACTTGTTGATAGTTAGTGTGAAGTTTGTTGTGAGTAGTTGGATTGATCCTTTGTAATCAAATGACGAACAAAAACATATAAGTTTGAGAAGGTTGTGTTGATAGACCCCTAGGTGAACTAGTGGGTAGGCGAGTTGGATTGTATAAACAAAATAGATACGTGAATCGGTAAGATGAGCTAAATACTTGCAAGGTGATGAATATTGTGTGAAAAAGGATTGAATAAGATTAGTGCATGAATATGTGGAAGGGTTGATGGTGCATGATTTTTTGCCGCACTTGATCGATTGTGTTGATAAAGGACTCGGTGAGGAGACCTTGTGAGCTGTTGAGCTCGAGATGTGAGATTAGCATGCGGTGTGAGTTGACACGTGGTATCGTAATCCTGGTTTAAGGATATTGTGCCAGGTCTACGGGCTCGCCAGTCATCATACTGACGGGAGTTGACGGTTAGACCTTGTGTGGGTTGGCTTGGTCCTCGGTACTCATTCCCGGGGCTCCTTTCGTGCTAAGTGAATGGTTGGGCTTTGTCCTCGTCCTTTTTCCGAGGCTCCTTCCGGGTCACATCTTAGGTCAGTTCGGGGCTTGGTTCACGTTGCACATCTACCCGAGACTCCCACTGAGCAATAGTACGCATGTGAGCTCCACTGTTGTGTTCTTATCATTGATTCATACGGAGGCCTAGGCCAGGTAGTGTGGAGACCAGGCTTGTAGTGGAGATGCCTGCTCTACTATCAACGTCTAGCCCTGATGGATGATGCGTTAGATGTTAGCTACCTACTCGAAAAGTGGGAACTAAAGGTCTGTGTCAACAGCGTAATTGCTTGTGCGTGATCATGGGTTAGTTGGTTCATAGCATTCATGGCATTACATTACATCGCATACACAAGATCCTCATCATATAAGTTTGTATGGGCACTCTTATACGATGAGTTACTTTACTGTTGAGCCGAACCTCAACTTATATGTCTGTATGGGCATTCGTATAAGTTGAGTTACTTTCTGTTGTAACATTATACTTTTACTTTCTGCTATAGATGTTAGAACTGTTAGGGCAATGTGTTTGCTCATTTACTATGCTGCTATATATATATATTGTTTACGGATCACTTCATTCCACCTGTTTGTACTATTGCTTATATACATATATTGTATCCTGTTCCTTTCTCCGCTCAGTGTCGAGGAGTAATCGATGGAGTGGATGTGATAGCCACTTAGTCTTTATTACTAACGGTTGCTACGTCTTCCTTTTTAGGAGGAAACCCCGCAGATAGAGCTGCAGCAGGTTATGCAGCAGGACAGCTAGGCAAGGACGATAGGGCCTGAGGGAATGGTGCCGACGCAACCGTCAGTGACTGATGTGAATCTTTGAGATACTCTTGTTGTAGCCCTTTTGGGAAAGTTTTAATTAGTACTCTGATAATGTATAAGCTTGTTGTACCTTCTTTATTTAATGTACTTTTGGACTATTATATGCCCTATATGGATTTGACTTCTCATTTTATATGTTTGGTTGGGTTGGCAATGTTTGATATTTGTGAAGGCCGGCAGAATAGGCATCTTATAGTACAGACTAGCCCGAGTGCTAGTGCTACCGTAAGGTGGCTGTTCTGGGCATAAGACTCCCCTCTGGCCGTGTTTTGTATTCCGGGAGGGGGGGGGGTCGTACAAATTGTATCAGCTTGCTACATTCTTTAACTGAAGAACTCATTCAACAATGGTGCCACCCCTTCTCCTATAGTCAATTTGGGGACTAACTGAATTTGAAAAAGTAGTGGTGTACCCATATGTAATTCACACTAAGTATGTCCAACTTTGACCTTAAGTTTACCAACCTGACCTTAGGCTTGTATTCTACGTGTAGATCCCTGTGCACATTGAGCCAGTGGGGGGAACCACAACCCCGTCCGTACCCACACAATTTCAACAATTAAAGTTAGGGCAGACGCTCAAAGCTATCCTGGACGCCTTCAGATCCCAACAAGGCCCCATACAATAACAAGGTCCGGGCTCCAATTGGGTGAGCACTTTCTGAGATCTCTCCCTCCTACTTACCTTAGGACAGAGTCGGCAGTGCGTACGGAGGAATGGCTCGACACCGTGGAAGAACTGCTGGTAGGAATTAGATGCCCAAGCAACATGGATGTGACCCTTGTAGTGACACTCCTAGAATATCACGACAAGAGTTGATGGAAGCCCCTCATGGGCTCCACCTTTCAAGGGAGAGTGTATACGTAGATCAGCTGGAACGAGTTCTCGGGAGCCTTTTTGGAGCATTTTATTCCCTCATCTGCTCGAGATGAACTCAAAGAGATATTATTACAACTAAAGAAAGGATACAAGTCAGTGACGGAGTACTAGTGGGAGTTTCCACATCTGGCTAGATTTTCTGGCTCCTATGAGTTGGGTGATAGAAAATATGCAAAAAGGTTCTACAAAGGCTTGCGAGACCCCCTGAGGCAAGCCCTTTGGTTTATGGCGGAATACAGCCTGGCGGAAGTTATTGACATGGCGAAGAGGCTAGAAGTAGACAACTTGGGAATTGGTAAAAGACCTGCTGAGGGTCTGATGGAAGCTGGCCCTAGCAATAGAAGGAGACACGACTTCAGAGGAGGAAGAGGACAGTAGAGAGGTGACAGGCGTTTCCACCGGAATTATATAGTGGAGCACCCGGTTCCACAACTACAAGCATTGCCTCCACCACCACAGCCTCAATAGTTTCACCAACCTGATGGGCGGTAGGAGAGAGTGTGCTTCGAATGTAACCAACCGGGCCACAATCGACACTACTGCCCGCAATTGTTTGGAAATGAGCCTCTTGCTCTCCCTACGGCAGCTCCTCGAGGGAGGGGGCACATGCGTGGTTGAGGACAAGGACCACGAGGAGGAAACCTCAAGCCTGCTCGGAACCATGTGTTCGAGCTGGATATGACACAGGAGCGGAACCCTCAAGAGGTGATTGCAGGTATGTTATAGTTAGTAATCACATTTTCATTGTTAATCATAGGATTGCTTAAGACATACTAGATATCTAGCTTTGAGTATTGCTATTGGTACTTAGGCACCGTGATGGTTGGTGGTAAATCGGCATATACGTTATTCAATACCGGTGCCTCACACTCATTTGTGTATGCCGACTTCATTAAATACCTGGAAGGATTGCAATCCTTCACTGGTATTTCTCGAAGAGTATGCCTTCCAGACAGTTTTGAGATGACCGAAACTGCCAAGTGCAAATTGGAGATACTCTTTGGTGGAATGATCTTTGATACCCCTTCCATAGTTTTGAAAATGTCGGAGTTCGACCTCATTCTAGGCATTGCATGGATGGATTGTCACTACGCAAGAATTGACTGCACGAAGAAGCGAATCTACTTGAGACATGGGGATACTAATGTAATCTTCCAAGGTATAAAATTCGCACCATGTTTTTTATTATCTTCGATTCAGACCGTGAAAGCTCACATGAGAGGGGATGAAGTTTACAGGATATGTTTCAAACTGAAGGAGATGAAAATAGATATGAAGGATGTGGGGGTGGTGCGAGATTTCACCGAGGTATTTCCTGAGAAATTGTCAGGTTTACCCCCGCATAGTGAGGTGGATTTTCAAATTAAGCTAGTACCAGGAGGCAAGCCCGTCTCCATGACCCCTTGGGGAACCCCTATTCTGTTTGTTAAGAAGAAGGATGGAACATTGCGATTATGTATAGACTATCAAGGGCTCAACCGACTGACGGTACGGAACACCTATCTGCTACCTCGTATCGATGAGTTGTTCGACTAATTGGTAGGAGCGCATTGGTTTTCCAAATTGGATTTGCATTCGGGGTATTATCAGTTGAGAATACAGGAGTAGGACATTCAGAAAATGACCTTCAGCTCAAGGTACGCCTTGTACGAGTTCACTGTGATGCCGTTTGGGCTCACAAATGCCCCTTCAGCCTTCATCAACTTGATGAACAAAGTGTTCGAGCCTTATCTCGATGTCTTCGTCATCGTTTTCATCGATGACATTTTGGGTTACTCTAAGACGGAGGAAGAGCATGTCGAACATCTGAACTTTGTACTGAAGAAGCTAAAAGAGCACGCCTTGTTTGCCAAGTTCAGCAAGTGCCAATTTTGGCTCCAAGAGGTGGCCTTCTTGGGCCATGTGATCTGTGGGGCTGGGTTAGCTTTGGATCCGGCCAAAGTGCGTGCCGTAAAGGTGTGGTCACCCTTAAATTCAGCGGCCTATGTGCGGAGCTTCCTTGGACTTGTCGGGTACTATCGCAAGTTTTTAAAAGGCGTCTCAAAGATCACCCTTCCTCTTACTACGCTGACAAAGAAAGGTGTGCCGTATGAGTGGACACCCCAGTGTGAAGCTGCATTTCAGGAACTGAAGGACCGAATTACATCCGCGCCAATCCAATCCCTTCCATTCGGGAAGGAAGGATTTCAAGATTACACTAACGCGTCGTATCAAGGAATGGGAGCGGTACTGATGTAGGATGGGCATGTGATTGCATATGCTTCAAGACAGCTGAAGAAGCATGAAATTAATTACCCGATACATGATCTAGAATTTGGAGCGGTGGTGTTCGCCTTGAAGATTTCGAGACACTATCTATACGGAGTCCATTGCGAGATCTTTTCATACCATAAGAATCTAAAGTACATTCATACACAGAAGGAATTGAATTTAAGGCAGCGACAGTGGTTAGAGTTTTTGTGCGATTATGAATTCACTTTGAACTACCACCCCAGAAAAGCAAACTCCGTAACTGATGCTTTGAGCAGAAAGTTTCCGGAATCAAACTCGGAGTCCCAATTGATGAGAATAGAGTTAGCCCGGAGGCTCGAATAGATGGAGATCACCCTGGTATATAAAGACTAATCAGAAGTGTATACGGAGTACTTAACTACGATGAGCATAGTTTGCGATATTTGAGACCGAATCTGGGTGGAGTAAGGAAAGGATGCGGCTCAAGACCCGACAATCAAGTTAATTGAAGATGGGACAACTGATGAGTACTCCCTAAAAGATGGCCTCGTCCATCTTCGCGGCCTGCTTTACATTCCCAAGGGCAGTAAAAGTCGAGAAGAATTCTTAAAGAGGCACATTGCACACAGTATTTTTTGCATCCTGGGATTTCCAAGAAGTACTCTGACTTGCGGAAGACCATGTGTTGGCCGGGAATGAATATGGACATCTGATATATTGTTACGCACTGCGAGTCCTGCTAAAGGGTGAAGGCAGAATGGAGGGGCACCAGTGGATTTTTGCAGTCATTGCCCATCCCCGAGTGGAAGTTCGAGGATGTCTCCATGGACTTCATCCACGATTTGCCTCGCTCACGCTCAGGGAAAGATTCAGTATGGGTGATCGTTGACCGCCTGCCGAAGGTAACCCGGTTTATTCCTATGAAGAAAGAAGCTCATGTGGATGTTTTGGTGCGCATATTTGTGGAGCAGTTAGTATTGTATCACGGTGTGCCAATGATAATTATTTCTGATCGGGATGGTTAGTTTAACTCTAAAGAATGGAAGGCAGTGCAGGCGTATTTGGGTTCACATCTTACCTTTAGCACAACATTTCATCCTCAGACGGATGGACAATCTTAGAGGACCATCAGAACATTGGAGGATCTATTGAGGCTCTGCATATTGGATAGAGGAAAGCCGTGGGAATGACTATTACCACTGGTTGAATTTTCAAATATCAACAGTCACCAGGCCAGTATCGGAATGGCACCCCATGAAGCCCTTTACGGAATAAGGTGTATAACCCCCTTATCATGGGTACACGATGAAGATCCGAAGGTTTTTGGTATTGAATACATCGATGACACTTATGCGCTGGTTAGGCTAATACAGGACCGCATGCTTGAGGCTCAAAGTCGGCAGGCTAAATACTATAATAAAAGCACCGGGTGGTAGAATTCTAAGTGGGTGACAAAGTGTTCCTGAAGATCCGGCCGATGCATGGAGTATCACGGGTACATGGTATTAAGAAGCTCAGCCCAAGGTATGTTGGGCATTATACAATATTGGAAAAGATTGGCCCTTTGGCCTACCGGTTGGAGTTACCACCAGAGCTGGAGAATCTTCAAGACGTATTCCATGTGTCATCTCTCTAGAAGGCGCTTTTGCAGCCCGATCAGCATATTCCCACGATTGATGGAGCAGTAGCGACCGATAGATCTGTACGACTATAGTAGTGTGGATAGTAGACAACGAGACAAGGATTTTGTGCCGCAAGAGGGTTTCTTTGGTAAAAGTGTTGTGGTTTAATCATGGGAAGGAGGAGTATACATGAAAGCTGATGGACTTGATGCAAAAGCGCTACCCGGAGTTGTTTCCTTCAGGTAAAAAAGTTTTAAATCATGTTTTAATTTATTTTTTACGCTTTCCTCTCCCCATAGACTTAGATTGATTTTGAGGATGAAATCTATTATTTTGTTTATAGGATTTGTAATGTCACAATTCACGCTAGGCCCCTCGTGCACGCTTTTGAGTCAGGAGAAATGATTTGGGCCCAGGGAGTGCTGGCAGCTAGGCTTACACTAGTGTAAGGGAAGAGAAGTCAGTCCAAAAAAGGACACGGGTAGTTACACTGGCGTGTCCCTACCCATGTGGTGCTCTGGTACCTCGGTTGAAATTTCGTGGAGTTTCAAGAGAAGGACACAGGTAGTGATACGGGCGTGTCCCTACCCGTGTGTATGTGGACACAGTAAGAGGCACGAGCGTGTCCCCTACCCGTGTGTATAATTGCCATCGTCAATCAAGTTTCGCGAGCAGGACACGGGTAGAGATACGGGCGTGTCCCTACCCGTGTACATATCTCCAGGAAGCCGGTCGTGTCTCCCGAGAAGGACACAAGTAGAACACGGGCATGAACATGGACATGTCGCGTGACACGGGTAGTTGACACGGGCGTGTCCCTACCCGTGTTGGTATTCAAACGACACTCTAACCTTCGATGACGGTTCACCCGAGCATGACACGGGTAGGGACACGGGTGTGTCCCTACCCGTGTTGGTCCTATATATAGGATTTTTGAAACTTGGCCATTTATCATTCTCTTCCTAAGCATTTTCTGTGGAGAGACTGGTGTTGGAGCAACTATCTTCCTTTGGATAACCGACATCGCCGGGGAGAAGAAGATGGTGCCGTTAAGGGTGACGAGATCCATGCTGAAAATGGAGGAAATAACTGAAACGAGGTGAGAATCGTCCCCTCTCCCTTGGCGCTAGATCTCTAGTTATTCCTAGGTGAGATATAGACTCAAAGGAGTCTTGATGTGTGAGATGAAGGTTTCTAGGAAGAGGCCATGCAAGGACTTGTATTCTATGGTATAGTCATCTTCAACCTCTCCTTCCTTCAATGTTAAGATGGGGGATGGTCTCGTGAAGAGAAATGGCCTTATGAGGGTGAATAAGGGTGGAGGAATTTCTTGTTGTGATTTGGGAAGATCGGCTAGAGGAGGAAGATGGACCGATGTCGTTCGTTCCGCCTTATGATGCGCGCAGGAATCTACTTTATGCACACAACAATCTTTGTGGCCTTTTTCAGATATGAAACGGCAAGATCTGGGGTTTTGACTAAACACAAAAGTCATAGCCCATGGAAATACCTTTCCAATGATTGGTTACACGTCTTTAGGCAAGGTCTGTAGCCACAGGAAAGCCTACTCAAAATTCGTGGTTGATAATGTAAACGTGCAGAAACTATAATCTGAACGTAGAAGTCTTAGAAGCTGATTTTAAGTGTGATACGACGAAATCTGGGCTTCCGACTATACACAAAAGTCGTAGCCCTCGGAAGTACCTTTCCAAGGAGAGGTTAAACGTTTTCACCGGATTCCTGTAGCATCAAGAATCCACGGTTGATGTTCTGTACTGTATACTATTCCTGTATTCTTTGTTCTTTTGGTTATGTAAACCTAATTTAGAACTATTAGAGAGATTGTGGATAGTTATTGTGAAGTTTGTTGTGAGTAGTTGGATTAATCCTTTGTAATCAAATGACGAACTTAAACGTACTACTTTGAGATGGTTTGGTTAATAGACCCCTAGGTGAACTAGTAGGTAGGCGAGTTGGATTGTATAAACAAACTAGATACGTGAATCGGTAAGATGAGCTAAATACTAGCAAGGTGATAATACTTCCGTGGAAGAGGATTGAATAAGGTTAGTGCATGAATATGTGGAAGGGTTGATGATGCGTGATTGTTTGTCGCTCTTGATCGATTGTGTTGATAAGGGACTCGGTGAGGAGCCCTTGTGAGCTGTTGAGCTCGAAATGTGAGATTGGCATGCAGTGTGAGTCGACACGTGGTGTCGTAATCCTAGTTTAAGTATAGTGTGGCAGGTCTACGGGCTCTCCAGTCGTCACACTGACGGGAGATGGCGGTTAGACCTTGGGCAGTTGTGATTGGTTCTCGGTTCTAATTCCCAAGGCTCCTTCTATGCCAGGTGAACGGTTGGGCTTAGTCCTCGTGCTTTTTCCGAGGCTCCTTCCGGGTCACATGTTAGGCCAGTTTGAGGCTTGGTTCTTGGTGCACATCTACCCGAGACTCCCCCTGAGCAGTATTATGCGTGTGAGCTCGGCTGTTTTGTTCTTAGCATTGAGGCGTACGGAGGCCTAGTCCAGGTAGTATGGAGACCAGCCTAGTAATGGAGATGCCCGCTCTACTGTCACCGTCTGGCCATGAAGGATGACGCTTGAGAAGTTAGCTACCTACTCAAAAAGTGGGAACTAAGATTCTATGTCGACACAACAATTGCTTATGCGCGATCAAGGGTGAGTCATTGCATAACATTCATGGCATTACATTACATCGCATACATAAGATCTTCATCGTATAATGTTGTATGGGCACTCTTATACGATGAGTTACCTTACTGTTGAGCCGAACCTCAAATAATATGTTTGTATGGGCATTCATATAAATTGAGTTACTTTCTATTGTAGCTTTATACTTTTACATTCTGCTGTAGATGTTAGAACTGTTAGGGCAATGTGTTTGCGCATTTACTATGCTGATATATATATACATTATTTATGGATCACTTCATTCCACCTTTTTGTACTATTGCTTATATACATATATTGTACCCTGTTCCTTTCTCCGCCCAGTTCCGAGGAGTTGTTGGGGGAGTTTATGTGATAGACACTTAGTCTTTTTGAGTAACGGTTGCTACGTCTTCCTTCTTAGGAGGAAAACCCACAGACGGAGCAGCAACAGGTTGTGCAGTAGGACAACCGGGTCAGGACGATAGGGCTTGAGGGGACGGTACCGTCGCTATCATCAGTGACTGATGTGAGTCTTTGAGAGACTCTTGTTATAGCCCTTTTTGGCAATTTTTAACTCATACTCTGATAATGTCGAATCTTTTTGTAGCTTCTTCATTTAATGTACTTTTGGACTATTATATTCTTTGTGTGGATTTGACCTCTCATTTTATATGTTTGGTTGGGTTGGCAATGTTTGATATTGGTGAAGGCCGACAGACTAGGCATCTTGTAGTACAGGGTAGCCCGAGTGCTAGTGCTACCGTAAGGCGGCTTTTCTGGGAATAAGACTCCCCTCGAGGCGTGTTTTGTGTTCCGGGAGGGGGGGGGGGGTCTTACACTCCGCACCCACTCCAACCTCTCCTCGAGTCTTGCCATTTCTCCAGATTCGAGAGGACTCTTTCTCAGATGATTTGTAGAGCGAAATCCCATATATGAGCTGTAGCTATGGGGCTGACAGTAGATGGGGTCGACTAGATCCTGCAAAAGAGGATTCAGTTCAAAAAAGGATTCCAGAAAGCATAGGGGAGGCCCAGAGGCTCAGACTATTTCTGTGAATTCCACAAAGAAAAGGGACATGAAACTGAGGACTGTAGAGCCCTTCCCCAACTTGTGGGAAGGCTTCTTGCAGTTGGAAAGATGAAGAATCACGACCAGAAGGAATATTCATCAAAACCGTCCTCCTCAAAGGGAAAAGAGGTGGTCGAAGTTTTTCGGGAGTGCGAAGAGGTTGCAGAGGTTGGCTATCTTGACAACTTCAATGTTGGAGAATGCATTGATGCGGATGATGATGGCACCATCAGGGAACTTTTCTGTATTCATGGCAGAGCTGGGGCAGAATCGACTCAGAAGTCATCCATTGCATGAATCCATCGACACGAGGTAGCCGCCACCTCGACTTCTGCTCCACCAAGGGGGGTTGTCACCTTTGGGCCAGAATAATTCATGAACACGACAAATCACTTTAACAATGCTGTTGTAAACAAAGCTAGTATTGAATACTATACAGTTTGGAGAATTTTTATAGATACTAGTAGTTCAATGAATCTTATCTTTATGAAAACTTATGAGACCCTGAAGACTGGGAACCCCTTTCTTTCCACCGAAGGGCCACTCTATTGTTTCTTTGGCGAAAGAAAGTTGTTAAAAGGGGTGTGGAACTCTTGGTTATACTTGGAGTGGTCAAAAAACTCATTAAGTTTGTAGTAGTTGATGCACCTAGCAGCTACTATTCTATCTTCGAGAGGCCCATGCTCATTGAATTTCAAGCTGTAATCTCAACTTACCATCTTGCTATTAAGTTTGTCGAGGAGGGCAGGCAATGCCGGATCAAGAGTGATCCAAGGATGGCACGTGAGTGCTACGTTCAAACTATCAACATAATCGAGCAAGGCTCACTTCCAATGGTTTCGGTTGTTGATTCAGAAGAAGAAACCCTTCATGAAATGATTGAAGATCTTGTGGGAGCCCAAGGAATTAATCTGGAGCCTGCCCAGGTAACCCAAGGGGTCCCAATCACAGAAGGAGAGGAGAGGAAACTCTCCATAAACTCTAAGCTGCTAGAGGAAGAGAAGGCGGAGTTGATCGCTTGGCTGCTCATGAACATAGATGTCTATGCCTAGTCAGTGGAGGACATGCCAGGAGTAGATCCGGATGTTGCCTGCGACCAACTTAACATCGCTCCCGAGTACAAACCTATTCAACAGAATAAAAGGGATGTTCTAACTAAGTTAGCAGAGTCGCCAAGCTCCTCAAGGCAAATTTTATTCGCATGATTCAGTATCCCTCCTGGGTATCAAATGTTATAATGGTAGAAAAGCCAAGAGAGAAGTGGCACATGTGTGTTGATTTTACAAAACATAATAAAGCATGCCCTAAAGATTTCTACCCCTTGCCTCAGATAGATGAATTAGTAGATTTCGCGGTTGGATGGTTGCATGAGTTTTTTAGACGCATTTTCTGGTTATCACCAAATTAGAATGCATAAACCTGACGTTCCTTATACGTGTTGATTCTAAAAATGCGAGCTACGACTAACTTTCTTGAGAGTGGGGAACGATTGATCTGAGATGCGAGGATAAAAAATAGGTTGATGAGGAACTATCGAGCAGACAGTTACTTTGATGGTTAGCTTTGTTGGGATTGGTGGTTGAGACCCAGAGAGGGGAAAAGAGATAGAAAGGGGGCCGCTTTCAGAGGCAACAACAGAGTTCGTCCGCCGTGGCTTAAATGCCACTCCTGCGACGTGCTTTCCTTTGATTATGAATCGATATTACAGCTTGAGATTGCACCTTTTCATGGAATGCAAATAAAGGGTAAAAGGGGGAAGCTGGAAGCTAAAGGGAAGAGGGCGCCAGAGGCCACGCGGTTTGACAAAGCAGGGCGGCAGACCGCACAGAAATCTGATCCTTTAGTTCGCAACTCAAGGCCGAGCGGACTGCGTGATCAGGCTGAGAGGATAGCTGAGGTTGCTGAAGCCAAGGCAGGGCACAAGGGCTTGACCATGGAGGCCTCGCGGACTAAAAGTTTGAGTCCGCAAGTTTTGATGCCTTGACTGACTTCTGTGTCATCCATGGTGTGTCTTGAATGAGAGGTATAGGGGCCTATTTATAGGCTTGGGCTGGAGATGGTCCTAGTAACGTTACCCCGATAGGGCAGTGAGCTTTGACCAAGTGCGCGACATGCTTGGGACTGAAGAGGCAGGCCGGCCTCTACTAGAAATTCGGAGGAGCAGGCCTCCATCTTCTGACGAACTAAGTAATGAGCCCGCCTCTGCTTCCTGATGGAGCTTGTTCGCCACCTTCTGTCGGGGTGGAGTTGAGTCTGCGCTGTGTCGTGCGGTCTGGTGAAGTGGTGTCGATCCTTCTATCGTTAACCCTCCTTGGGCGGACTGAGACCGAGTCCACACACTACAGGCGGGCTGAAGTGTTTGTTACCTGCTGGGCGACCTGACAGACTGAAGGAGCAGAACGCCTCTACTGCTGAAGTCCGCCTCCTGCTGGATGCATGCTTGTAGCCTTTGCTATTGGGCGACCTGGAGGAAGGTATCCATTGCTGCTATGCGGCGAGCTGGCATATTGAAGATAGTGTCCACCCCTAGTGGAGTAGAGAGTATTGCGCAGTTAGCCTAAGCTAACCGCGCAGCCAGCGGAGATGAAGTGCGGAAGCAGTCCGCACCCTCGCAGACTATTATTATTGCGCAACTTAGGCGGCCAGACAGGGGAGACCGACCTAGCAGCGCTGCCTGAGCGGATAGAAAGATCTATCTGCCTTGCCCAAAGAGAGGGCTGAGGCAGGTCGCGACCTCAAGGGGGAACCCTAGAGCAAGTTGCGACCTGCAAGCTGGCTAC
This sequence comes from Platanthera zijinensis, assembly GCA_039513925.1. Taxonomy (NCBI): domain Eukaryota; kingdom Viridiplantae; phylum Streptophyta; class Magnoliopsida; order Asparagales; family Orchidaceae; genus Platanthera; species Platanthera zijinensis. The sequence continues at coordinate 144,049,145 of CM077093.1, read as the reverse complement.
CTTGGGAGGGATCGCAGATTTCTGGGTTAACATAATCCCCGCACTTTTTTAAGTCCCGAAGGGAACTTCAAAAAAGTTGGAGACGCTTGAAAATCGTGATCCTCCCCTCAAAAAAATATGAGGCAGGGAGAGATAGAGCCTGGTGTATCTCCTAAGAAAAGGTTTGCCAATTCATATCTTTTTCCTGCAAAGGAAAAGTTAATGCAGGGGAAAAGAGGCGCCTCTTGTGTGTACCTGGGTTGCTTTTGCAAAATAAAGAAGACTTGTGAATGTCTTCCACCGAGGTCTGCAAAACAAAGATGATAGGAGGCATAAAAGGGTAATTTCTTGCAAGTACCTGTAGGAAATGTGCAAGCGTCTGCTAATCTCTACAAAAGAAGAGTAAGAAGCAGATATGAAAGAAAACAAAGTTGCAAGTACCTGAAGGGGACATGCAAATATCTGGTAATCTATACAAAAGAAGAGTGGGTAGTATATATGAAAGAGGAGTAAGTTGCAAGTACCCTAAGGGAACTTGCAAATATAAACTAATCTCTGCAAAAGTAGAGTAAGCAGTAGATATGAAAGGAAAATAAGTTGCATGTACGTGAAGGGGACTTGCAAATATCTGTTAATCCTTGCAAATGAAGAGTGAGTTGTAGATATGAAAGAAAACTAAGCTGCAAGTACCTTAAGGGGACTTGCAAATATCTGCTAATCTCTACAAAAGAAGAGTGAGTAGCAAATTTGAAAGAATAGTAAGTTGCAAGTAACTGAAGGGGACTTGCAAATATCTGCTAATCTTTGCAAAAGAAGAGTGAGTAGAAGATATGAAAGAAGAGTAAGTTGCAAGTACCTGAAGGGAACTTGCAAATATCTGTTATTCTCTACATAAAGTTGAGTAAGCAGTAGATATGAAAGGAAAATAAATTGCAAGTACCTGAAGGGGACTTGCAAATATCTGTTAATCCCTACAAAATAAAGTTGCAGTAGATATGAAAGAAAACTAAGCGCAAGTACCTGAAGGGACTTGTAAATATCTACTAATCTCTACAAAGGAAGAGTAAGTACTAGATATGAAATAAGAGTAAGTTGGAAGTACCTGAAGGGGACTTGCAAATATCTGCTAATCTCTACAAAATAAGAGTGAGTAGCATATATGAAAGAGGAGTAAGTTGCAAGTATCAGATGGGAACTTGAAAATATCTGCTAATCTATGCAAAAAAGTTGAGTAAGCAGTATATATGAAAGGAAAATAAGTTGTAAGTACCTGAAGGGGATTTGCAAATATCTTCTAATCTCAACAAGAAAAGAGTAAGCAGCAGATGTTAAAGAAAAGTAAGTTACAAGTACCTGAAGAGAACTTGCAAATATCTTTTAATCTCTGCAAAAGAAGAGTAAGCAGCAGATATGAAATAAAAATAAGTTGCAAGTACTTGAAGGGGACTCGCAAATATCTGCTAATCTCTACAAAATAAGAGTGAGTAGCAGATATAAAAGAAGAGTATGTTGCAAGTACCTGAAGGGAACTTGCAAATATCTGCTAATCTTTGCAAAAAAATGAGTGAGAAGAAGATATAAAAGAAAATTAAGTTGCAAGTACCTAGAAGGAACTTGCAAACATCTGCTAATCTCTACAAAAGAAGAGGGTGAAGCATATATGAAAAGAAAACTAAGCTGCAAGTACCTGAAGGGAACTTGCAAATATTGCTAATCTCTGCAAATAAAAGAGTAAGCAGCAGATATGCAAGAAAAGTAACTTAAGTACCTGAGGAGTTTATGGATAAATCTTCTGCTAAAATCTATTATGATAAGTTAGATATGATTAGAATGCAAAAGTAATATCCATGAAATCCTATTTTTTACTGAGTAAGAAAATCAAGTAGAGATCACGCCACAACAGTAAGCTTCTTGCTTGGTCAGATATAATATCGCAATATGAAATCCTAATGAGTTAGATGAAAGGACTGACTAGACTACAACTGAATAGTTTGTCAATAAAGAGAACTAGATTCTCTGACTATCAATTAGTGCCAGAAAAATCCAGAGAGCTTGTTAACCATCATCGGATAGAGCTTCATGCAAGTAGAGTATACGAGATGAGCTTAAGCAAAAAAGATGTCACAAGTCCTTTTGATAGGTCAGATTTATCCTACTAACCTGTAAAAAGGCAGTTGATAAAAAGAGGTCTACACTCGAAGATGAGCAAAAAAGGCCGGATGCGCCTCAGGTGTTCCCCGAGGGCCTTATGCATTGCCTGCCCACTAAAGGTCATCAAGAGTGTAGTCCTACATAGAGCGGACTAGACACTTTCCCTTGAAAGGGAACACAAGAGAAAAATGCACAAAATCCTAAGAAGGAACGAAATATATACTGCTCTCATGCCTCAGGTACCAAACAGTGCTGATCAATTAGACTAGGTGCGCCAAGTGGTCTATATCATTTCTTGTCTTTGGAAAGATCAACAACGTTGTGGGCCCAGCAAAAGCACGGATTTAGATTACTATAGAGTAATAGACTATTACAGTCATGATATGACCGAAGAGACAAGGATATACTTGATCGTGATTGCTTATCAAGCAAAAATCTTCTTAAATATAATGTATCCCTAGCGAAGCACAACAGAGCAAACACACTAGGACCTCCCTTGAAACACATTGTGTGTTATATACCCGCTACGATTCGAAGACATGAAGTCCACCATCATAGATAAAACGACACCCATTGCACATACACGAACACTCCCCACTATATGTGGTCATCGTGGTCTTATACCAGAGGACAATCTATGGAGGGAACATCAAGACTCGGCGATATCTCAGTGGTTCAGCGATCCCTTTGACAAAGAGAAAAAAGAGGAGGCACTCCAAAAAGGGAATTGTGTCAGTATGGGATCTCTGACATAAAATTTATTGAAATGAATGCAAGAGCACTCAAAAGTGTTTTTAGATAGAAAATGTTTGAAGAATTAAAAGTAAAAGAAATCGGCCAATATTGTGAGGAATTGTGGAGACTTTGATGTCCTTCTTAAGCTAAGAATAGGTCTCTGAGTTATCGTTCATCGTTGGCATCGATGGTTTCATTGATCTCGATGTGTCTGACTTGGTTTGTACTTTTTGAGCCCAGAGAGGGATTCTCTACTTCTTTGCCCTTTGAAGTAGATGGATCCAAATGATCACTCTTCGGGAAGAGTTTACGGAATTTGCCTAGCTTTAGATGTCTTTCTACCTACTGGCGAAGAGCTCGTCAATTTTTGGTTGAATGTCCTTTCTCTCTATCAAATTCGCAGAACGGATCCGGATCTTTTGATCATTGATCTGACAGTTAGTAAGGCCTTTTATAGTATCCTTTCCCTTCATGACTTATCCTACTTCCTGCATGGTTGTATCTAGTTCGGACTCAAACAAGTCATTATCCTGTTGTCGATGAACCAAAGCTGCTTGTGGAGCTTGTGACGGTTTAGCAGGTTGGGCTGGTAATAGAAATATTTGACCTTGGAAGTGATCCTTGCCGGGGAAGGGGTGTCGATGTTGTTGAAATTTTATTCCCTTACTTGATTGAAAGTATTTTCGAGGAGACCTCGAGGGTTTCTTATAAGAAGAAGAATATTTCTTTGTTACAAGACTGGAGATGTAGCTAGGATTGCTCTTTTCACCTCATATGTATAAGTTAGCCAAGCTAATCATCTCCTGGTATGTCCTTGGCTCTCGAACATTAGCTTCGAATTTTAGTGGCCCTTCTCATAAACCACTTAATAGAGCAACTCAGGACATTTCTTGATTGACGTTCATGACATCTAGAATCTCTCTCTGAAAGCGATCCCCGAAATGAGACCAATTATCATTCTCACGCTGCCTGATCTCAAAGTGGGCTTCTGGACCGCTCTTCCTCTTTAAAAAGGTAGAAAATCTTAGCAAGAGCTCCCTCGCATATCAGACAAGGAAACGATTGACTGAGAACATAATCCGTAGAACCACTCTCTTACCTATCCATCAAAGGAAGTTATAAGGTGATTGCACTTGTTATCATCAGTAAGGGTCCTGAGAGCGATGGCTGACTCAAAGGATTAAATGTGTGCTGATGGGTAAGACTCTCCAGTATAAATTTGGAACTGTGGCTCTCTGAAGTTAATTGGTGTTAGTTCATTCCAAACATTCTATAAAAAGGGTGATGACTCTTCCTGCTCTCCTAGAACATAAGGAAAAAATGGAGCATAAGATATAGCTGTAAAAGGAGCAGGAGGATAGAGAGGAATAGTTGTTGCGGGAGGAGAAATGGCATGAGCTAAAGAGTAGGGATTACTTCCTTGAAAATTTAGAAATCTTGCTGGACTTCCTCGAGTAGCTTACCGGAAGATGTTTTGACGAGCAGCAAACTCATCATTTGAGACCGCAAAGAAGCTTTGACCTGCCCTGGTGTGTAGGTTGGTGGGTAAAATGGAGGGTAGACCGGAGGATAGGCCGTTGGATAAGCTTGCGGAGTCTCCAATGCTTGTGCTCGATTGACTGGAGAAATTGGTGCTGTTGTAGATTGCATTTCTAATCGCTGCGTGATAACAGCTAGAGTACGGTTGATTGCTTAAAACTGTTAGGCAGTTTATCTACACGATTGCTCCAAGGATTCCTAGAGAGGATCTTCACTAGGACTTGAAGGAGCAAGGTTCTCGGCTGGTTCATGGTCTGATAGTCCTGAATGAGAGGTATGTGACCCTATTTATAGGCTCGGCCGGAGACAGTCCTGGTAACGTTACCCCCGATAAGGCGGTGAGTTTTGACCAAGTCTGCGACATACTACGGATTGAAGAGGCAAGTCGGCCTCTGCTGGCGAGCTAGAGGAGCAGGCTGCCATCTTTTAGCAGACTCAGTAACGAGCCCGCCTCTACTGCTTGATGTAGTAAGTTCGCAACCTTCCATCGGGCTGGAGTTGAGTCTGCGCTGTGTCATGCAGTCTGGTGAAGGGTTGTCGATCCTGCTGCCGTCAACCCTCCTTGGGCAGAGTGAGCCCAAGGCCGCCCACTGCATGCAGACTAAAGGGTTGGTCGCCGACCGGGCGACCTGGCGCACTGAAGGAGCTTATTGTCTCTACTGCAGAATTCCTCCTCCTGCTGGATGGACGCTTGTCACCTCTGCTATTGGGCAACCTTGATGTAAGTTGCCATTTCTTTTATGAGGCAATCTGGGGGATTGTAGATAGAGTCCGCCCCTGGTAGAGTTGAGAGTACTGCTCGGTTAGCATAAGCTAACCGCGTGGCCTGCGGAGATGTACTGCGAAAGCAGTCCTCACCCCCGCAGACTGCAGCTGATGTGCGAACTTGCCAGCCAAATAGAGGAAACGTCTCTAGCCACACGGCTTAAGAAGATAGAAAGTTCTATCTGCTTGGCCCAAAGAGAGGTCTTAGGCAGGCCGCGAACTCCAGCGGGAACCTAGAGCAGGTAGCGACTTGCGAGCTGGCTACCATGGGAGGGATAGTCGATTTCTGGGTTAATAATACGTCTTTCAACATGAACAATTTTTGTTATTGTAATCTCGTGATGCCTTTTGGGCTGAAAAACACAGGCGTAGAGACTTTCGGTACTCTGCGAAGGTAAAATATGAGGTTAAACCCGTTAAAATGCGTCTTTGGGGCAAGGAGGAGAAAATTTCTCGGCCATCTTCTTACTCCTAAGGGATTAGCTCCCAATCCAGACAAAGTAAATGTGATTCTTGAAATGGCACCCCCTAATTCTCCAAAAGATGTCCATCAAATAGGAGGAAGGCTGGCAGGACTTGGATGATTTATTTCCTGGGTAGGAGATAAAAGTGGCTCTTTTTTAAAAACTCTTTGAGGGGCCTCGAAATTTGAGTAGACCAAGGAATGTGCAGAATCTTTCAAACAGTTCAAAATACAACTCACCTCAACCACTCTACTATAAAGCCCTCGAGCAGGTGAGATGTTGTACATTTACTTGGGATTTGGCCCATAGGCGATCAGCTTAGTTCTAATTAGAGAAGAAGGAAGGTAGTAGTACCCATTGTATTATATAAGCCATGTCCTCAGGAGTGTCGGGACTAGATATCCCATTCTTGAAAAAATCGCATTGTCATTAGTGATGTATGCTCAGAGACTTCGACCCTATTTTCAGGCTCATTCAATTCAAGTGGTTACTGATCAACCCTTGAAGAGCATCCTGGATAAGCCAGAATACCCGGGAAGACTTGTTACATGGGCAATCGAGCTCAGTGAGATTGATATCTCCGATGTGCCCAGGACGACCATCAAGGCGCAAGCATTGTCGAATTTTTTGATAGATACAACATAATTAAATTCTAAGCATACATAATGATCTCCTCCAGCATAGACAATCTATGTGGATGGGGCTTAAGATAAAAACTCCTTAGGGGTAGGGGTAATACTCATCAATCTGAATGGGATCAAGCTGGAGCAAGCTATAAAATTATCCTTTCAAACATCAAACAACCAAGTAGAGTATGAAAAACTATTGGCTGATTTGAGATTTGTTAAAGAATTGAGAATCGAGCATGTACATGTTAAAACCGATTCTCTATTAATGGCCTCATAGGTGCTCGTTAATTTTGAGACCAAGGAACTGATATTAAGAAAATATCTTATATTAGTCAAGGTAGAGATTGGCAGATTCACAAGCTTCACCATCGAACACATTTCAAGAACACAGAATGCAGAGGCCTATGATTTAGCAAAATTTGGTCTCCCTACGGGAGGGATGTGATAATATCTTATATTAGCTTTATTTTTTATCTTCCTTATGTAAATATTATTACCACTAACATTTTCTCGTCTTTTTGCAGGTTTCTAGAACTTTGGCCAAAAATGCCTTGTTACACCATGTAACACCCTAGAAATCTCAATAGCCAAAGTGGGATTCAGGTTGGCTGACATGGCCTGAGAAACGAGCGTGTCTCAAGGCGTGTCAGGTGTGCACGGCCTGCGATACGTGCGTCCCCCAGGGCGTGCCCCTATTCTCAACAAGTACTCGAGAACTGATCATCGAGTGTGGAACACGGCCTGTGACACGGGCCTGTCACAGGGGCGTGTTTGACACACGACTAGGGACACGGGCGTGTGCTTTTGCCGTGTCCTGCTTGAGTGATTTTGGAGATCGTGTTACAAGGGTAACACGGCAAGATACACGGCCGTGTACTTGGTGACACATGCGTGTCAGGTTCGACACGGGCGTGTCGATACCCGTGTTCTGGGTTGTTTTAAAGTCGGTTGTACACCGCTTCAGGAACACAGCCTATGACACGGGCGTGTCACAACCTGTGTTCGGCCCAGGAAAATCAATTTCAGGGCTAATCAGGGCCTTCCATTTCCTTTGACTAAGATCCAATGGCCTAGGCTGTTCCCTGGGTTCATAAGGCCGGGATTTGATGATGAGATAGCTCATTTTGAGTTCACCATTCTCTTTCTAAAGCTAAGAGAGAGAGAGAGGAGAGCAAGACAAGGAATAAGAAGGGGAATCCGGCTGCCGTTGGTGCTACAGTGGTCCAAATCGCGAGCCGAGTTCGGATTTGTGAAGGCAAGGTTGTTGCGAAGGCTTTCATCCATTTACTTTTCTCTCAATGGCTCCGAGGCGAATTCTAAGGGTAAAGATTTCCTTCTTGGACATGTGAAGTCCTACTTTCCTGCATTTGTATAGGGAAAACCCTTCCCCGCGAGTGTGCGGTGAGTTGCGTTGTCCCTTGGGGTAGACAGGTGAAGTCCCCCTTGTTAGAGTCTTTAATCGGAGTACAGATCTAGGCATGTTGTGTGATGCCCATCCCGACATGCTGGTCTTGATTTGTGATGCTTGTTTGCACATCAGAGAAGACTCCATGATTGTTGCTTGTATGCATGAAATCCGTGGTGGATACATGTGGCTTGGTACAGCAGGAAGTACTGGAGGAAGTCCAGGAAATGGTGAGAGTTTGGTTCAACTCTTGTGGTCGTGAGTACCATGTGGTATGAAGTTGAGCCGTTGGGCTTCAACTGGAGGAATGCCTTAGTGGCGGACGGGCAAGGTGAAGCTGTACCCGCGTATGTCCAGTCTTGAGTCTAATGATTTTGAGCAACGGGCAAGGTGGATCTGTACCCGCGTTATTGTTGTCTAACCTTGGGTTCTTAAGGCCCTGTTAGGATAACATAGCGAGAGTCGACGGCTTGCGTGCCGATCAAACTATAAATGCTTAAGTTGTACCGTCATGTTTGGGACCTCTGAACGGTAGTGGGATCCGGTGTTTCCGGTACACTCGAATGTTCCCTGAGTGCACGGAGCGTCGGGCCGTCGTGTCGGCGTTTGTGATATGTATTGACTGTGCGGTCGTGTACGTCTTGCGTGGTTTGCTTTACATGCTGTTGAAAAATGCTTTGTAGGGATGGAATTCTGCTTCCCCGTGCCAGGGGCAGGGTCGTTATAATTGGTCAGCTGAATGCTGACCGTTGCCCTGTTTGCCACCTCTTGGTGGATTGGTTCTTGCAGGTGCAGGAGGTGCTGGTCCAAGCGGGACTTAGCGGGCTGAAGCCCAAGCTGCGCTACTGCCCTCGAAGGCTTTCTTTTGTTTCTTCTTATTCACGTGTGGCCGGCCTGCGTGCCGATGTCTGTAAACCACACCTTTGTTAAGAGAAATTTGTAAGGCCTTAAGTCCAAATACTTTGGTTGTATACATTCCTATGTTTTTAGTGGACAGTTCTTGTTTTACTTGAGTTCACGGATTCAACCGTGAAGCTTCCGGTACAATGCTCTGTGTTAGGAAGCATTGGTTATATGATATTATTTAGTAGCATCTCCGCCTGTTTGTGGAATTTTGTGTGGGCCCCAGCCGGACCCTCTATTATATTCTTCTTGACAAGTAGAGGTGTTATAATTTGGTATCAACTTGTTGGTCGATCTCTTCCGAATTCGCGAACGAATTCTTTTGCGGGGTGGAGAGCACGTGTCAGTGCTGTCGTTATAACACTTAACCTGAACTCAAGAATGTCCACTGAGGAATGCAAATACACTTATTTGTTGAACCTGTGTATTCTTTTTGTCTATTTGTCATTTTACTTGGTCGCTAAATTGTGTGTTTTACACATAAAGGTGACTAGAACTATTGCAGGTCAATCCGAACCTCAACATTCGGTAGAAAGTGCAGCACCAGCTGAGGTGCCCACACCACCTCCATCCGCTGAAATGATACATTTCATCACGGAAACGGTACTTGTTGTGATGAATGCTCAGTAGGCTAGGTAGGCACGTCCTGCAGTGATTCCAACGCATGCTGGGGTACGGCAAGAACTGGTATAAGCTGTAGTTGATCCGTGGGCAGCAAATCAACAATTGAAGCAATATTTTAGCTTCAATCCTCCGTAATTTATTGGGGCTGCTTCACCGGCCCAAGCAGAGGATTGGCTTGCAAGGATCAAGAGGATCATTAGAGCTATCAAGGTTGAGGAGGGACAGAAGGTTATATTGGCCACTTTCCTATTGGAAGGAGAGGCTCGATTATGGTGGGATGAGATTGAACTGCATCACTTGGCCGGCAGGCAATTAGTAGAGGTCACGATGGAGGAATTTTCTCGGTTGTTCTTGGCACAACATCTACCAATGCAGCGAAGGATATCGATGGAAATGGAATTTCAACGGTTAACCCAAGGAGATCGTAGTGTGGATGAGTACCTGCATGAGTTCACACGTTTCAGAAGATATGCGGGTACAATCTTCGCCGAAGAAGAGCGTAAGACTAGTAGGTTTTATGCGAGACTGTGACATGAGCTGCGATATTTGCTCTCGAGTTCTTCCAGTCAGGGATTTCAAGCCTTAGTCTGTACGGCTCAGTCTTTGGAGACGGACATGAGAAGGGGGCAAGCAAAGGGGACTTTGGCTTTGAGAAAGAAAGAGTTCAAGCCGCCGCATCCGGAGAAGTTTGGGTACCGTAAGAGATGGGGACAGAAGTCCAAGTCTACTGGACAAGCTCCTTCTGCGACTATGATAGAGACATCTGGTAATGGATCTCGTGCTTGTTTTACGTGCGGGAAGTTGGGAAACTTTGCACGTGATTGCCGAGTTGGTCCTCCAAAGGGTGACAAGAAGACGGGAGCGTCTTATACGGGGAAAGGGAAGACTGTGGTGGAGTCTCTTGCCTTGCATGCGTAGCCCTGGGTCTTCAACCTTGGACAACAGGAGGCCATTAAGCAGGCCGATGTCGTCACAGGTGCGTGCAATTTTTAATGTCATTTTATACTGTGTGCTGTGCTTGTTTAATTATGATGTTATAGGTTTTGTCCTTTTACGAGAGTATCCGGCGCGAGCACTGTTTGATACAGGTTCTTCACATTCGTTTCTGTCTGATGATTTCGTATTTCGTATCGGGGTATCTATACAGACCACGATAGACAATATAAAGGTGTTGTTACCTAACAGATATTTGATGTGCGCGAATAAATCTTGCGGTCTTGAGGTCAAGATAGGGAGTCGGGAGTTCAAGGTGGAAACATTAGTATTGCCAATCAAGGAATTTGATAGAATCATTGGTATGGATTGGCATTGAGAGTAGCGTGCCTATATAGATTGCACTTCAAAAGAGGTCACACTCGGGCAGAATACCGAACAAGAGACCAAGTTCATTGGTATACAAGGGATGAGTGGAGTGTTGTTATCAGCTCTCCAAGTCATTAAGGCAGTTCGGAAGGGTGTGAAGTTATTCTTCACACTCGTAGAGGTGGTGGCGCCGAAGGCCAGTGTGAGTGAAGTGCTGATTATGTCGGAGTATGCTGATCTGTTTCCAAAAGACCTTCCAGGGTTACCTCCCCAAAGGGAAATCGACTTCCCTATCGAGCTGGTTCCAGGTGCGAAACCTATGGCCCGTTCGCCGTATCGGGTAGCACCAAAAGAGGTGGCCGAACTGAAAGTTCAGTTGCAAGAGCTGTTGGAGCAGGGATACATACGCCCAAGTATGTCACTTTGGAGCGCGCATGTTCTTTTTGTGAAAAAGAAAGATGATAGTTTGCGGCTATGTATTGATTATTGTGAACTGAATAAGCTGACGGAGAAAAACAAGTATCCGATTCCACGGATCGATGACTTGTTCGATCAGCTAGCGGGCTCAACCGTATATTCCAAGTTGGATTTGAAATCCAGGTATTACTAATTGCGGATTAGGGAAGGTGACATTCCCAAGACAGCATTTGGAACACGCTATGGTCATTATGAGTTCACAGTGATGCCATTTGTCTTATGTAATGCGCCTTCGGTATTCATGGATATCATGCATCGAACGTTCCGTGAATACTTGGATCTGTTTGTGATTGTGTTCATTGATGATATCCTTGTGTACTCATAGTCGGAGGAAGATCATGCAAATCATTTGCGGTTGGTATTGCACACCTTGCAAGGAAACAAGCTATATGCCAAGTTCTCTAAGTGTGAGTTCTGGCTCCCGTCGGTGGCTTTTCTGAGCCATGTGGTAAGTTGAGAGGGCATAGCGGTGGATCCGGCAAAGATAAGTGCAATTTGTGATTGGCCAGTGATGTCTTCGGTGGCCGAAGTCAAGAGTATTCTTGGACTGGCAGGCTACTATATATGATTTGTGGAGAACTTCTCCCTGATTGCTTTGCCTTTGACTACGTTGACGAGAAATTATCAGAAGTTCATTTGGATGCCGGAGTGCGCACGAGCTTTTGAGGAGCTAAAGAGTCGTTTGACCACGACGCCTGTTTTGACGTCGCCATGTAGTACAGATGGTTTTGAGATATACAGCGATGTCTTAGGAAGTGGCTTGGGCTGCGTTCTCCTGCAGTTTGGCAAGGTGATCGCTTATGTCTCACGTCAATTGAAAGTGCATGAATGTAATTACCCCGTCCATGACTTGGAGTTGGCGGCGGTGATCTTTTCAGTAAAGTTGGGGAGGCACTATCTTTATGGCGTGAAGGTAGATATTTATACATATCATAAAAGCCTAAAGCATCTGCTCGATCAAAAGGATTTGAATATGCGACAAAGGAGGTGGATTGAATTCCTAGGGGATTATACCTTCGACATTCACTATGTCCCCGGAAAGGGAAATGTGGTCGCTGATGCCTTGAGTCGTCGGACTCCGGTGCGGGCAAGTTGGTTGCAGATACATGATGAGCGTCTAATACAGGAGTTAGAAGCCTTGGAGATATCTTGTGTTGAGAGGGATTCTTCGGTCGATGCATGCTTGAACTGGATGGAGATTCAGTATGACCTTGCGGACAGGGTTCGGCGGGCAATGGAGTTGGATGAAAGTCTCCAGCGCTATGCAAAGGAAGGGCCTGGTGACCAATTCTCCTAGGATGACAGTTTATTATGGAAGGATGGCCGATTGTGCGTCCTTTGTGCAGGTAAATTGCGAGTAGAGTTGTTATACGAAGTGCACTTTACAAAGTACTCAATTAACCCGAAGAGCACAAAAATGTACAAGGACATGAAGAAATTGTTCTGGTGGCCCGGTTTAAAGAAGGACGTAGCCGAGTATGTGGCTAAGTGTCGTACTTGTGCTTTGGTAAAGGCAGAGTGTCAACGGACTAGTGGTTTCCTGAAATCATTGTCGGTTCCACAGTGGAAGTTTGAGGATATTTCTACGGATTTCATGCACGGATTGTCGAGATCTCAACGCAGAAATGACTTAATCTGGGTGATTGTAGACCGGTTGACAAAGGTGGCTCACTTTCTACCGAACAAGCGGGACTATTCTGTGGAAATGTTTGCAAAGCTCTATGTGGAGCAGATTGTTTGATTGCACGGTGTTCCTCGGAGCATCGTAAGTGACCAAGATGGGCGATTTACTTCGAAAGATTGGAGGATAATCCATCAACTGTTGGGCACGAAGTTAGCATTCAGTACGGCCTTTCATCCTCAAACGGATGGACAAACTGAACGAACCAACAAGATGATGGAGGATATGCTCTGTATGTGCGCCCTGGACTTCGGTAAGAAATGGAAAGATCATCTTGTTATGGTGGAGTTTGCTTATAATAATAGCTACCAAGCGAGCATTGGTATGACACCCTTTGAGGCTCTGTATGGTCGCAAGTGCCGTACACCACTAGCTTGGGTAGAAACTTGTGAGTCCAAACTTTTGGGACAAAAGGAAGTCGAGAATGCTAACTCAAGAATACGCACTATTCGAGAGATGCTACTAATAGCCCAGGATCGGCAAGCCAAGTATTACAATGCTAAGCACCGGAACGTGGAGTTCGCGGTGGGCGACTGGGTATATTTGAAGATTAAACCCTTCAAAGGCGTATCTCAGATTCGGCAGTTGAAAAAGCTAAGTCCGCGATACCTAGGTCCGTTTGAAGTGGTGGAGCGAGTTGGGGAAGCTGCCTATCGACTAAATCTTTCATCGGAATTGGGTGGACTGCATGATGTGTTCCACATCTCGGTATTGCGAAAAGTAGTCAAAGACCCAGCTCAAGTGATTTAGAATGATCGGGTGCCGGTTGAGTATGGACTAACGACAAAGGTGAGGCTCATTCGGATCGAGGATTGAGCCGAGAAATAGTTGCGGAACAAAACGATCAGGATGGTAAATGTCCAGTGTAACAATTGTGGGCAAGAAGAGCTAACATGGAAGCGAGAGCAGACCATGCGAGCCGAGTTTCCCGAGGTATTTTTGTAACTCCCTACTGTATCCAAATTTCGGGACGAAATTTTATTAAGGAGGGGAGGATTGTAACACCCCAGAAATCTGAAAAGCCAAAGTGGGATTCAGGTTGGCTGACACAGCCTGAGACACGGGCGTGTCTCATGGCGTGTCAGGTGTACACGGCCTGGGACACGAGCGTGTCCCAGGGCATGCCCCTATTCTCGACGAGTACTCGAGAACTGATCGTCTAGTGTGGAACACGGCCTGTGACACGGGCGTGTCACAGGGGCGTGTTTGGCACACGGCTAGGGACACGGGCGTGTGCTTTAGCCGTGTCCTGCTCAGGTGATTTTGGAGATCGTGTTAGAGGGGTAACACGGCAAGATACACGGCCGTGTACTTGGTGATACGGGCGTGTCAGGTTCGACATGGGCGTATCGATACCCGTGTTCTGGGTTGTTTTAAAGTCGGCTGTACACCGCTTCAGGAACATGGACTGTGACACGGGCGTGTCACAACCCATGTTCGGCCTAGGAAAATAAATTTCATGGCTAATCTGAGCCTTCCATTTCCTTTGACCAATATCCAATGGCCTAGGTTTTTCCCTGGGTTGATAAGGACGGGATTTGATGATGAGATAGCTCATTTTGAGTTTGCCATTCTCTTTCTAAAGCTAAGAGAGAGGAGAGAAAGGCAAGGAAGAAGAAGGGGAATCCGGCTGCCGGTGGTGCTACGGTGGTCAAAATCGCGAGCTGAGTTCGGATTTGTGAAGGCAAGGCTACTGCGAAGGCTTTCATCCGTTTACTTTTCTCTCCATGGCTCCGAGGTGAATTCAAAGGGTAATGATTTCCTTCTTAGACATGTGAAGTCCTACTTTCCTGCATTTGCATAGGAAAAATCCTTCCCCGCGAGTGTGCGGTTAGTTGCGGTATCCCTTGGGTAGATATGTGAAGTCCCCCTTGTTAGAGTCCGGAATTGGAGTATGGATCTAGGCATGCTGTGTGAAGCCCATCAAGATATGCTGGTCTGGATTTGTGATGCTTGTTTGCACATCGGAGAAGACTCCGTGATTGTTGCTTTTATGCATGAAATCCATGGTGGATACTTGTGGCTTGGTACCGCAGGAAGTACTAGAGGAAGTCCAGGAAATGGTGAGAGTTGGGTTCAACTCTTGTGGTCGTGAGTGCAATGTGGTATGATGTTGAGCCATTGGGCTGCAACTGGAGGAATGCCTTCGTGGAGGACGGGCAAGGTGAAGTTGTATTCGCTTCAGTCCAATCTTGAGTCTGACGATTTTGAGAAATGGGCAATGTGGATCTGTACCCGCATTATGGTTGTCTAACCTTGGGTGCTTAAGGCCCTGTTAGAATCACATAGCGAGATTCGACGGCTTGCGTGCCGATCAGACTAGAAATGCTCAAGTTGGACCGTCATGTCTTGGACCTCAGAACTGTAGTGGGATCCAGTGTTTCCGGTACACTCAAATGTTCCCTGAGTGCACAGAGCGTCGGGCCGTCATGCCGGCATTTTTGATATGTATTGACTGTGCGGTCGTGCATGTCTTTCGTGGTTTTCTATACATGCTGTTGAAAAATGCTTTGCAGGGATGGAATTTCGCTGCCCTGTGCCAAGGGCAGGGTCGTTATAATTGGTCAACTGAATGCTGACAGTTGCCCTATTTGCCACCGCTTGGTGCATTTGTTCTTGCAGGTGCAGGAGGTGATGGTCCAAGCGGGACTTAGCGGGCTGAATCCCAAGCTATGCTACTGCCCTCGAAGGCTTTCTTTTGTTTCTTCTTGTTCATGTGTGGCCGTCCTGCGTGCCGATGTCTGTAAACCACACCTTTGTTAAGAGAAATTTGTAAGGCCTTAAGGCCAAATACTTTGGTTGTATACTTCCTATGTTTTTAGTGGACAATTCTTGTTTTACTTGAGTTCAAGGATTAAACCGTGAAGCTTCCGGTAGAATGCTCTGTGTTAGTATGCGTTGGTTGTATGATATTATTTAGTAGCGTCTCCGCCTGTTTGTGGAATATGGTGTGGTGCCCCGACCGGACCCTCTATTATATTCTTCTTGATGGGTAGAGGTGTTACACGCTCCCCTGTCACGCCCTCCCTAGGCGTGTCATAGGTCGTGTCACCCGATCCCGAGGAAGCTTGCTAATAGAGATAAAATAACAGGAAAAATGTATGTCACGCCCCCCTGATACGCCCTCCCCGGGCATGTCCCCGGGTATGATACGGGGCATATCTCCCTCTTCCCAAAGTCTTCCACCGCATTAAATACATTTTCACCTCAGCATGCCAACAATACTGTCACGCCCCCGTGACGGGCGTGACCCAGGGCGTGTTCGCCCCCTTTTCCAAGATTGACGGATTTCCGATCAATGATTGAGACTTGATGTACGTGTCACGCCCCCCCCCCCCTATACGGGCGTGACCCAGGGTGTGTCAGCCATCGTATAGAAGCAATCATCCTTCCCTCCAGAATCCAGAACCCGACGAAAAACCCGTACATGTCATGCCCCCTGACACGCCCTCGCCGGGCGTGACCTAAAGCATTACCAACCCGAGAATTTTTTTTATAAATTAAGACCCCCCCTTCCATTTCAGCAAGCTTTGGTTGAGAGGGGAGGTGCTTCCCCTTTGTTTCTTATCCCTTTTTCAGTGTTCTTCCCTCTCTCTCTTCCTTATTTTGTAATTTTATTAACCCTACCTTTATGCTTTTGTTGTATTAGCTTTTAGTGTAGTTTATGCACTTGCTCTAGTTACTAATGGTAGGGCTAGAATATGATTTTTATTTTCATTGCAATTCTAATTTTCAATTCAAATTGTTGTAGCTCTCTTTATTATTAATAAAAGTGCCTGTATTTATTTGCTGTTATTATGCATTTATACTCATTCTTCCTCCTCCACTTCGCTATGATTAACTAATCCTCCTTGTACTCGATTTTGATGATCCGAGGTTCGAGTGACTATGTTATGATGCTTTGAATTTACCTTTTTCTTTTTATGGTTTAGGACTTCGAATTACTCTTGATTTTTCTCATTTGGAATTATATTGTCGATATATAATTTCCAATTTAGCTTTCATTCTTGGCTAGCCGAGAGGCCAATAGTTTGAAGTTTGCATTCAAGAGTAAAGAGAGGTTTGCGCACCCCTCGAGAGAGGCAGACGTCTAAATCTCCCGGATTGAAGTAAAATCCAATAGTGGGGTTAACTGCGTAAAACGAGCTTTAGGCCTCCGATTTAGACGAGATTCAGTCAGACCTTCCTAAACTTAGTTGGGCATGAATTCGAGATAAGCGTGTTCAAGCTTTAGGAACCTCCATGGTCAAGGACCTTTACCCTATTATGTTTAGGATTATTTATCGTGTTTTTAATCGACTCTTGCCGAGGTGATTCTCGATCGAGTGCATTTCCATTTCATCGCTCTAATCCTTCGTTGTAATCGCTTCTTTTATGCTGTCTATTTAACTGCATTTTGTTTTCCTTTAGTGCTAGTTTTCCTTTCATTAAGTGCGTTTAATTTTCTCTTTATCCCTAAAGATTTCCGTCGATAAAATAATAGTCTTCGTTTGAGTAAGTTCACTCAACAGTTCCCGGATTTCAATACGACACTTGTGTCTCCTAGCTACAGTTCGATAGGTATACTTGCCTAATTGGATTGCTAGTTCGGCTCTCTTTTCTTAAGCGGAAAGCGATCACCAAGTTTTTGCGCCGTTGCCGGGGACCAACTTTCGTTGATATATCGAAAACACGAACCTATTAATTTTATCATTTCTCTTTCTCATCCTCCTTCTAAAAAATTTTAAAATCCAAAAAAATTTATTATCACTCTTACTAGAAACCCACTTCACAATTTTTCTACGCCACCTAATTCTCTCTAAAAGGGCAAAAGGGCTTTAAGTGCCACTATCTTGTCTAGTATCATGCGAACCCTTCATTGGGTAGCCCTTGGGAAGTTTGGGAGTTAAATTATCTTAAAAAAAATTCTATTTAAAAAATTTTGTTTTCTCTTTTCTTTTTCTAGTTTATTTATTTCACTTTTTTTTCTCTTCTCCTCTTTTAGTGCATGACCCACGAGATTCCGTCGGTTATTTTGGACTTGGTCCACGAAATTGTGCGTACTCTTCGGAGAAGATCGCGATTTAAAGGCCCTACTCTCCAAATATTGTTCGAGGACTCGAGTCATTTTCTACTTTAAGAATGGAATAACCCCACTTGGAGGAAGCTGTGCAAAGTCCTATGTCCTATTATGCACGACCGAATCTAGAGGGAATAGAATCTAGTATAGTGCACCCTGCGATAGCTAATAACAATTTTTAACTGAAGCCTATCATAATTCAAATGGTGCAACAGTATATGCAATATGACGGACTTCAAGATGAAGATCCGAATGCACATATAGCAAGCTTTCTTGAAATTTATGACACCTTAAAGATAAATGGTGTTACAAATGATGCGTTTAGGCTAAGATTATTTTCCTTTTCTCTTAGAACTAAGGCTAAGCAGTGGTTGAACACTCTACCTAAAAACATCATCACAACCTGGGATCAATTAACTGAAAAATTTTTGGCGAAGTATTTCCTGCCAGCTAAAACTGCAAAACATAGGAATGATATTTCTGCTTATGGACAAATAGACTCTGAAACCTTATATGAAACATGGGAAATATTTAAATAATTATTAAGATGATGCCCACATCACGCACTGCCTGTATGGTTACAACTGCAGACGTTTTATAATGGGCTAAATCAGAATACAAAGCAAATAATAGACGCAGCTTCTGGCCGTACTTTAAACCATAAGACCCCGGAAGTAGCTCTTGATATTTTTGAGGACATGGCTAAGAACAATTATCAGTGAAATGTGCCTATGTCCCACCCAAACAAACTTGCAGGTATCTTTGAAGTGGAAAACGTCTCCCAGGTCGCTCTGCAAGTAGAAATATTAAGCAAAAAATTTACGGAGATGACTGCTGCCTCCGCCCCTCAGGTATGGGAATCTGCAACTCCTGCTCCCGAACAATTAGATTTTGTTAACAATTTCCCTATAAATACTTTTAATAATTTTTCTGCTACAAATTTTCCTGTGCCCGGTTTTACTTTTCAAAATAGTTATAATCCTGCTTTAAGAAATCACCCTAATTTTTTGTGGAGTAATCCTTCGAACGCAATGTGCCCACCACCTCAAAATGATTTTTCTGCACCACCTCCACCTCTTCAAAATTATCCAAAACCTCTAATCTTGGAGGAGTCACTTTCTAAATATATAACCACAAATTACGTTACAATAAGAACCTTAACTGGAAGCGTTAAAAGTCTTGAAAATAAACAAGGACAGCTCGGAAAAATAATTTCTTAGCGACCCACAGGGTCTCTTCCTTCCAATACCGAGCCCAACCAGAGAGAGCAAGCGAAAGTTATAACTCTTCGGAGTGGGAAGCAAGTTTTTGGTAGGGTTGGTGAAGAGCCCGAGGCAAGCTCCGCCCATGTTTTTAAAAATCAAAGCTCCGCCCACGTTTCAAAAATTCCACCCTCTACTGAAGAAGTTATCACCCCCATTTTAGAAAAAGACCTCACTCCACCACTCATCTTTAAAAATAATCCAACTCCATCATACCCTTCCAAACTTAATAAGCAACATCAGGATGATCAGTACTCCCTCTTTATAGAGATGTTTAAGCAAATCCATATTAATTTGCCCTTCCACGAAGCGATCTCCAAGATGCCGAAGTATGCTAAGTACCTTAAGGACCTGCTTACCAACAAGAAGAAGATAGAGAACTTGTCACATGTCACATTAAATGTCGAGTGCTCTACGGTTTTAACAAACGGCTTAACAAAGAAAATATGTGACCAGGGTAGTTTTTCTATTCCGTGTGTCTTTGGTGATATTTTTGTCAAGAACGCATTGGCCGACTTATGTGCTAGTATAAATCATATGCCCCTCTCGTTGTTTAAGAAGTTAGGAATTGGTAACCTCAACCCCACACGCATGAGTATCCAGCTCGCCGACAGATCCGTCAAATACCCATTAGGAATCGTGGAGGATGTCATAGTTAAAGTCGACAGGTTCATCTTAAGGGTGGACTTCGTCATTTTGGACATCGAAGAAGATGTTGAGGTTCCTCTAATCCTTGGCCGACCCTTCCTTGACACCTCCCGAGCTATCATTGACGTACGCAATGGTCAGCTCTTCCTTTGAGTAGGCGACGATGAAGTAACATTACCTATCACCCCTGTGGTGAAAAACACTTTAGAAAATGATGAATCCTGTTTTTCGTAGATGTCGTAAGTGATGAATCCTCCTATTGCCTCTCTAATTTTGAAAAAGAATTTTTTGATTTTTATTCCTCGTCTTCTCTTCTAACTGAATCGCTGCACCTAAGTGAAGAATCCTCCTATCGCCTTTCAGATTTTGAATTTTTTTTTCTTATTTTTGTTCCTCCTCAATTCTTCAAACTGAATCGATGCAGGAAGTCGCCATGGACGCTAGCCCCACCCCTTTTAATTTTCCATTAAAAAGGGTCTACAAAAACATAGTATTTGAAAAAGGAAAAAATTTTAAAACCTCGTATGAAGACCCCCTACCCTAGAATTAAAAGAACTTCTTGAACATCTTAGATATGCTTTCTTAGAAAAAGATTCCAAGTTACCAGTAATAGTTTCGGCCTACCTCACGGATGCACAAAATGATAAATATCTTTTAGTTTTACGTAAACATTGCTGAGCTATTGCCTTGAAAATTTCTGATATCAAGGGCATACGCCCATCTTTCTCCACTCACAACATCTTAATGGAAGATAATTCACGTAACTCCATACAACCTCAGCATCATATAAACCTGAATATGAAAGAAGTAGTTAAGGGCGAGATTATTAAACTCTTAGACGCTTGAATTATCCATCCTATATCTGATAGTAAGTGGGTTAGCCCAGTCTAGGTAGTGCCGAATTAGAGAGGGATAACGGTAGTTAGTAATGAGAATAATGAATTAATCCCGAAACGGACGGTGATCGGGTGGCAAATGTGTATAGATTATCGTAAGTTAAATGATGCCACCCACAAGGAACACTTTCCCTTGCCGTTCATCGATCAGATTTTAGATCGATTATCCGGCCATAGCTTTTATTGTTTTCTCGATCGCCTCTCGGGGTATTTTCAAATCCACATCTCCCCCGAGGATCAGGAGAAAACTATGTTTACTTGTCCCTTTGGCACCTTCGCCTACCGAAGATTGCTGTTTGGATTGTGCAATGTGTCAGCTACATTCCAGCGATGTATGCTCGCTATCTTTGACAAGTACGTAGAAAGCATTATGGAGGTATTTGATGGCCGCGTAACAGAGACTGACTGTGGGTAGTTTGAAATGGTCAGATTCCGCGGGCCGGTTAGAAGATCGAGTTTTCTAACGAAAGGAGGCAAGCGCACCTATCGCAAGTAGTACTCGGTATTCGGGAAAATACCGAGGTCGTATTATTCTCGGGGACGCGTTGATTATATCTATTCTTCCAGGAACACTATTATCTTACTATTTGTAAGGTGGGATTTTTTAGTCTAATTAAAACGGAAAGAAATAAAGCGGAATTTTGCTAAATTAGTTCGATGACGGGTTAACGTTCGGCATCAAATCGAATTAAGACTAAAATAATTCTCAACAATTATTAAACTTTGTTTTTAAATTAATAAAAGGCACTTGGCCGTGGGGGTTCCAGAAATATGTGCGCACTTATCTCTAGGAATATTGCTCACCTAATCATTAAGACTATTCGACCGATCGTTAGACCGACGAAGGATTCCTCTTAATGCCCGCTTTACGCTAAGAACCCCGCTATTGGGTGGGGAACCCAATCCGGCAGAACTACGCTTCTCCTCTTTCGAGGGGGCGTACGCAGTTCTCTTTACCCAAGGGGGATCGGTCCATACGTGCAGCCTCTCGGCGTCGCGTATGGATAACGGAAATAGAGCCCACACATCGACTATGTGGTCCTATGCGTCGTTAACCCAGGGTAAACCTTAAGTCCTTAAATTAAAATAAAAATAAAGTTCTTTAATTATTTCAAATCATTTTATTTGTCCCAATGCTCTTCGATGCCGAAGGCTAAAAGAGATTAGCCACTCATCGGTATGGTGACGGCTTTATGTTTTTAAGTGACGTGTGAGTGTAAATTTAAGTTCTGAACAATTATAAGAGAAAACATAAAAAGAGCGATTAGATAAATTGAAAGCTAATTGATGCAGGCACTCACGCACACTTCAAAACCATAAAGAGAATTAAATAAAGCAAGGCCTACTCAAATGAGTAGGCGGGAAATAAAAGCACGCCATTGAACTCTTAACGAGTAGGCGGAAATAAATGCACACACACACACACACTCTTCTTAATTGGAGAAAGCGATAAATAAAGCAGTAAAATTATCCCCTACACGCACGCACTCTACATAATTAAGAAAACGATAAAATTGCGAGTCCCAGCTCAAATGAGTGGGCGGGAGTAAATTTACCTCATACACGCACACACTATTCTTGAAAGTAAAACACACACACGCACTCTACAGAAAACTAAACACACGCACAAACACTAAGTTTTCCTACTCAAGTGAGTAGGAGGAAAATGAAAGCAGGGCGCCATTTAACTCTTAACGAGTAGGCGGAAATAAATGCATACGCACACACGCACTCTATAGAAATGAAATAAAGCAGTAAAACCTAACTCATACACACACGCACACTTGCAAAAATAAGAAAAACAAAGTTGCTGAAAAGTTAATACAACTGCATTTCTACCGCTAGAATGCGGTAGAAATGCATAAAAAGTGAAAATAAAAATTAACCGAGCTAAAATGTTTTGCAAATAAACGCAAAATGAAAGTTGACGAAAAATTAAAACACCTGCATTTCTACCGCTAGAATGCGGTAGAAATGCATAAAAAGATGAAATAAAATTAACCGGACCAAAAATTTTGCAAATAAAAAGATAAAACAAAGTGAGCGAAAAATTATAACGACTATATTTTCATTCTTATATTTTTTTAAAAACTCATAAAAAGTGAAAATAAAACAAAAAGGGGACAAAAAGTTTTACAATCCTAAAGAGCCTAAGTTAAAGAAAAATGAAAATAACACTTTTAGGTGAGTTTTTATAAAGCCTTATGAATGAAAAAATAGGAAAAAGAGGAAAAGCTAAATCTAAAAAAGGTGCGGGAAATGAAAACTAGACGGACGGCACAACGGCTAGAAATGCCGATAAATCCTAAATCTAACTAAGTTATGAAAGCTAAAAAAGATGAAAAAATAGAAGAAATACAAAAAGATGAACAAAAAATTACTTAAGTAGGCGCATTCAAATGGATTATCCATACAAATTAAGGGAGAAAGATTCATATTTTATTAAAGTAAAAACCCTAATACAAACTAAGAGAGAGAGAGGGGGGAGAAAATCTCCTTACATAAGTTTGGAATCCAAATGGGCAGCACCTCCCCTAAGCAAAGTGGTCAAAAAAGTGGACAAAATAAGCTTCCTGGAAGCTCTTATTTATAGGAAAATTTCCGGGTTGGTCACGCCCTAGGTCACGGGCGTGACAGGGGGCGTGTCAACACTATTCATGAGCTGATCGGTTGACTTGACTGGAGCTTTGACTTCGGGGCGAAAACGTGGCGGTCACGCCCCAGGTCACGGGCGTGACAGGGGGGCGTGACCGCGGGAGCTGGCAGTTCAATGTCGGCAGCGTTGACGGTTTGACTAATCTTGCGGGTCGGCCTCGACACGGGCGTATCGAGCATTGACACGGGCGTGACGTTGGGCGTGTCGGGCTGGGTTTGATGATGGCCGATCGTCGAGCTAGCACCTGTGGTCGGCGATCGTCGGGGGGCGTGACACGGGCGTGTCGGCCAATTGACACGGGCGTGTCAGGCAGATTTTTTTGACTTTTTTGGAATTTTTCTGGAAATTTTCTGCAATAAAAATAAAGCTAAGTTAGAAATAATATTTACAAAAATAAGCAATTTATTGGATAAAATAGATAAAAAAGGCAAAAAAACAAACAAAATTGGCTTAAATAAAATACGAAAATATAGGTATATTTACAACTCATCAAACACCCCCATACTTAAGCTTTTGCTATTCCAGAGCAAAAGTTTGAGGTGAACTTATAAGGAATAATAAAAAACCCTAAGTTCTGCTACCGCTAAATTAATTATAGGAAAGATCAAATAAAAATATACGGGGTATAAGAGTTAAGTCCTAAAATTATTTAGATGATTTAAACAGGGCAAAAGTTTTGGCCAAAAGACTTCTTGATGTAATCAAATAGAAAGAAATAATTGTATTGGTTAGATTAACTGAAAATAGTTTGGAGTTATACGAACTTTAGCATATAGGAGTGTTATCGGAAATAATGCAATTTACGAATTATGCTCTCAAAAAAATTTTGAATTAATTCTAGAATCATGAAAATGGCTAAGGGGGGGGGGGGTTGATGTTGGTTTATGAAGATGCTTGGATTTTGAGGCGAGGTTATTTTTTTCTCGAACCTCCATTTTTTTTTGTTTTGATTTGGATGTTAAAGGAAAACGAAATCTTATTTTCCTTAACATAAAATTTTTTCTTTCTTCATAAAAATAACCCAATGTATATGTGTTGGAGTAATGAATTTTATCCTCTTACTCCGTAACGTATAATCATTTAAATTATTGGGTGCCTATGTTTACGGAATGAAATCTTATTCCCATTGACATAAGATCTTTTTCTTTTTGGGGAAATATTTATATCATACCAAGTAGGTTATGATAAGTAAGGGGGGAAAAGAGAACTAGATTTTTAATTGAAAAATAATTGAGAGCAACCTTTATTAATTGTACGTTCCAATATTTCAGAAAGCTAAAAGCAAGCATAATTGAATTCTATAGTCGTTATTTTCTAACATGGTACACATGCTCCTATCTATGAAAAATTAGAAGTAGTGCCTAAAGCGAGTCCCCTATTTTTAACAAAGTATAATAAATTCTTTAAAACTTAACCCCGGCTATTTAGATTTTTCAATCTATAATTAACAAACGAATAGTGAACAAAGAATTGATCAAATTCACATATTAATAAACTCAAAACGAAAATTTTGGATAGCAAGAAACTTAAGAATGAAATGTTTGATTTATTTGTTTCATAATAATTTTTTTTGCAAATATTTTTTTTTGAAGTTATGTTCTTTTTTTGTAATTTTTTGTATTTTTGTATTTATATCTTTAATATATACATACTAAAAAGAAAGAAAAAATGCGAAAATAAAATTTTTTTTTGATTTTTAAGTTTTGTGAATTTTTTTGTATTTTTATGTGTTGTGAATTTTTTTGGTATTTTTAATGAAATTTTCATTCTATTTACAAAAAATTGGGAAAAAGAAAAAATTTTTACAAGGATGAGAGAGAAAAAGGGAGAGGGGGAAGAGAAAGAATATTTACAAAAAGTACTTATAAAAATTATTTACAAAAATATTTACAAGAATATTTACTAGGCTGCCGGGAGATGACTCGTTATGTGGATGGCTCGATGAGCCGGATCTCGCGGACAAAGCTAAAAATAAGTCAAAGTTTCAAAAATGAAACTTCAAAAATTTTTAATTAAAAGAAAATTTTTTTTTTTTTGTTTTTGTGTTATATAATTGTTTTGTTTTTGTTTTTGTTTTTGAATTTTTTTTTTTATTTTTGTGTTATATATTTTTTTTGTTTTGTTTTGTAAATGAAAAAGAAAGTACGAAAATATGAAAACACCCCCATACTTAGTTCCAACATTGTCCCCAATGTTGTATGCTAAGCATGAGGAACAAGATAGCAGGAATATGTACAAAGAAGGGAAAAAGAGGGGGGGCAAAAAACGTCCCTGATCCGCGCGCGGGGAAGCCCATTAGAAACCCTGCAGTTATTTAGAAAAATAGAAAACATAATAAATAAAGACGTAAAAAAAAAAGATAGACGTGGGGTGCCTCCCAGGAGCGCTTTGTTTATAGTCGCGTAGCTTGACTATAGTGGCGGGTTTATAAGTCGAGGAGGGATATGGTTTCGCTTTACTCGATCACTGGGTCGCCTGCAATGTAAGACTTTAACCGATGACCGTTTACTTTAAACGAGCCTTTTTCCGGGTGGGAGACGAGTACGGTCCCATATGGAAAAACTTCTTCAACTAAGAAGGGACCGGACCAACGGGATTTGAGTTTGCCAGGAAAAAGTTTAAGACGAGAATTATAAAGAAGGACTAGATCGCCCAGAGAAAAAATTTTGGGGGTTTTAATTTTTCGATCGTGATAAAACTTAGAATGCTCCTTATAGAACTTATTGCTCTCGTAAGCGTTCGCACACCATTCATCGAGCTCGTTTAGATGCAGTTTTCTATTCTGAACGGCTAAGTTAGAGTCGAGGTTTAAGAGTTTTAATGCACAAAGTGCGCGGTGCTCCAGTTCTACGGGTAAATGGCACGCTTTGCCATAGACTAATCGAACGGGGTACAACCGGTAGCAGTTTTGTATGCCGTACGATACGCCCATAACGCGTCGTCAAGCATAGCGGACCAGTCTTTCCTATTAAGTGAAACGGTTTTTTCTAATATGCGTTTTATTTCTCGATTTACTACCTCAACTTGGCCACTTGTTTGTGGGTGGTAAGGGGTGGCAAGTTTGTGCGTGACTCCGTATTTAGCTAACGTCTTAGCCATTAGAGCGTTACAGAAATGCGTTCCCCTATCACTAACAATAGCGCGAGGCGTGCCGAAGCGAGAAAATTTTTTTTTTAGAAATGTAACGACGACTCGCGCATCGTTGCTGGGGAGAGCCTGCGCTTCCGCCCACCGTGATACGTAGTCGACCGCCACTAAAATGTACATATTTTTATAAGAAGGAGGTAGGGGGCCAACAAAATCTATGCCCCATAAATCGAAAACTTCGCATTCTAAAAACATATTTTGGGGCATCTCGTCGCGACGTGAGATGTTACCCGACCGCTGACAGCTATCGCATGCGCGCACAAAATTGTGCGCGTCTTTGAAGAGAGTGGGCCAAAAGTAGCCCGCCTCTAGCGCCTTCCTAGCGGTCCGGTTGGCTTGATAGTGCCCCCCGGCTGGACACTCATGGCAGTGCCTCAATATCTGTGTGCACTCCACTCCCGCGACGCATCTTCGAACCGCTTGGTCCGCGCAGATACGGAAAAGAAAGGGGTCATCCCAAAAGAAATTTTTCAAGTCGGAAAAGAATTTCTTCTTTTGATGACTCGAAAAATCTTTTGGAAGTACCCGGGCGACTAAGTAGTTCGCAAAATCTGCAAACCAAGGCGAAGATGACGAAGACGAATGAATGGCGAGAAGGCGTTCCTCGGGGAATCTGTCATTTATTTCAGATTCGACGAGCGCTTCCGCACCCGGATTTTCTAAACGGGAGAGGTGGTCTGCCGCTAGATTCTCCGCGGCCTTCTTATCCCGGATCTCCAAGTCAAACTCTTGTAGGAGGAGAATCCATCGAAGAAGGCGGGGCTTCACGTGGGCTTTGGCTAGTAAATACTTAAGGGCGGTGTGATCAGTAAAAACGATAACTTTAGATAGCGTAAGATACGAGCGAAACTTATCGAAAGCGAAAACGACGGCTAAGAGTTCCTTTTCCGTCGTCGTGTAATTCACTTGTGCGGAAGTGAGCGTCTTGGTAGCGTAATAAATAGGATGAAAATGTTTTTCAACGCATTTGCCAAGAACGGCGCCTAATGCAATATCACTAGCGTCGCACATGATTTCGAACGGAAGGGACCAATTAGGGGCCACTAGAATCGGAGAATTGATAAGTTTTTGTTTTATAAAATTAAAAGCAGACTCGCAATCGCTACTAAAGACAAAAGGTGATTCCTTTTCCAAGAGGTTAGTAAGCGACTTTGTTATTTTTGAAAAATCTTGAATGAAGCGCCTATAAAAGTCCGCGTGGCCTAAGAAACTCCTAATGGATTTTATGTTTGTCGGCTGAGGAAGCTTTTCTATGATTTCAACTTTGGCCTTATCGACCTCTATCCCCTTAATCGAAATCTTATGGCCGAGGACCAAACCTCCTCGAACCATAAAGTTACACTTTTCCCAATTTAAAACAAGATTCGTGTCCTCGCATCGCTGGAGGACACGATCAAGATTACGAAGACAATTCGGGAAAGAGCATCCGAATACAGAAAAGTCATCCATGAATATTTCCATAATATCTTCTACTAGCTCACCAAAAATTGCCAGCATACATCTTTGGAATGTAGCCGGCGCATTGCAGAGGCCAAATGGCATTCTTCGATAGGCGAAGGTGCCAAAGGGGCAAGTAAAAGTTGTTTTCTCTTGGTCTTCGGGGGAAATGGGGATTTGGAAAAACCCCGATAAACCGTCGAGAAAACAATAAAAAGGATGACCGGAAAGACGCTCGAGAATTTGGTCAAGGAACGGTAGTGGAAAATGGTCTTTGCGGGTGGCATCATTAAGTTTGCGATAATCGATGACCACACGCCAACCCGTAACAGTACGAGTTGGGACGAGCTCGTTGTGCTCATTTGCCACTACGGTTAGACCGCCCTTCTTGGGCACGACATGAATGGGACTAACCCATGCACTATCAGAAATGGGATAAATAATCCCCGCATCTAATAATTTAATTATCTCAGCTTTCACGATGTCTTTCATGTTTGGGTTAAGACGCCGCTGCGGCTGAATGGTTTTGCGGCAATTATCGTTTAAGAAAATTTTGTGAGTGCAGAATGAAGGGTTAATCCCCTTTAGGTCAGAAATTTGCCACGCAATTGCGTGGCGATGTTTAAGCAAAACCTCCAATAACTCGGAGGTCTCCGAATCGCTTAAATACGAAGAAATGATTACCGGGAGCGTATCATTTTTTCCCAAAAAGGCGTATTTTAGGGATTCGGGTAATGGTTTGAGTTCTAGGATGGGCGGTTCTTCTAGTGAGGTTTTAGTGCTAATGTCTTTTGAACCAATTGGTTCAAAAGGCACATTCGTAGACTCGTCCTCATCGAAATAAAAATTTTCGAGTGAAAAAATTTTTTCGTTTAAAAATTCGGACTCGAAAACCGGGGAAGAACTATCTCCATAAAAAGAATCTAAAGAATAGCAGAAATCGTCGCTCGGCGACGAGTCTTTCATAGAGGAGTTAATACAAAAAGTAACTTGGTCGTCTCCTACCCGAAGGAGAAGCTGACCATTACTTACATCAATTAACGCACGTGAGGTCGCGAGGAAAGGGCGACCAAGTATTATTGGTACGTTGGCGTCTTCCTCGATGTCCAAGATGACGAAGTCCATCGGGAAGGTGAACTTGTCTACTCGGACAAGGACATCCTCAACAACCCCAATGGGGAACCTAACCGAGCGATCCGCTAGTTGGATGCGCATATTGGTAGGAGAAGGAGTACCCAAACCTAGACGAAGGAAGAGCGAGAACGGCATCAAATTAATGCTCGCGCCTAAGTCTGCCAAGGCGTATTTTACTAATACATCGCCAAAAAGGCACGGGATGGAGAACCTTCCCGGGTCATTTTTTTTTAAGGGCAATTTACTAGTAAGAGCCGCCGAGCAGACAGCGTTGAGAGATATATGCGAAATATCCTCGAGTTTGCGTTTATTAGAAAGTAGTTCTTTTAAAAATTTCGCATATTTAGGCATTTGCGAGATAGCTTCGCAAAAAGGAACATTAATATGAATTTGTTTAAGTAATAAAATAAATTTTTCATATTGCGCGTTTACTTGCTCATTATCTAACTTATGCGGGTAGGGCAACGCCTTGTTTAAAATAGTTTTATCGTTAAAAATCGGTAAGGGTTGCGTAATCGAAGAAGAGGGAAGAGGGGTCGGAGGTGAAATATGTACCTGAGGATCGATCCGTTTTGGATCGACCACCTCCTTACCGCTACGGAGGGTTATAGCGTTGGAGGTTTCCGTTGGATTGGGATCCGTGTTCCCTGGCAGTGCCCCCATGGCGCGTTCTTACATGAGTCGCGCCAGCTGTCCAACCTGGAGTTCTAAATTTTTTAGCGATCCGGTGATGTTCCGGATTTTAGACTCGTTTGACGCGACATAACGATTAAAATTTTCCTCCACCGGGGATGGCTTCATAGGAGGGGGAGGAGGAAACATTGGCGCAAAAGGAGGGGGAGGAGGATGCTACGCGTTGTTCGGGTTGCTCCAGGAGAAATTCGGATGGTTCCTCCAACCCGGATTATAGTGGCTACTATAAGGGTTGTTTTGAAATGAGGGACGCACCGGATTTCCCATGTAGTCCACGAATTCGTCGACTACGCAGACGTTGGAGGGGGGGGGGGAGAAAAGAAGGCGGAGTGGAGGAGGAAACAGACATCTCCGCCACCTGCTTAGTTAGCCTTTCAACTTGGAGGGCTAGCTGAGCAGTGGCATCCACTTTAAAAATGCCCGCCTGCTTAGGGCGTGCCCGCGGGACATTCCACTGGTAGGCGTTCACCGCCATTTCCTCGAAAAGGGCCTGGGCGGCCTCGGGGGTCTTATTGTTCAGGGTGCCCCCGACAGCCGCGTAAATCATTTGACGCGTCTGACTATTCAGTCCATTATAAAAAATTTGTACCTGCAACCACATTGGCAGAGCGTGGTGCGGGCACCGGCGGAGGAATTCCTTAAAGCGTTCCCAAGTCTCGTAAAGAGACTCGGAGTCGTTTTGGACGAACGAAGATATGTCTGCCCGCAGTCTTGCAGTTTTTGCGGGCGGAAAATACTTCGTAAGGAATTTCTCGGCCAATTCCGCCCAGGACGTGATGGATCCCCGTGGGAGGGAGAGTAACCACGCCTTAGCCTTGGACTTAAGAGAGAACGTAAAAAGGCGCAAACGAATGGCGTCATCAGTGACGCCATTAATCTTAAAAGTATCGCAAATTTCAAGAAAATTAGACAAGTGATTATTGGGGTCCTCATCCGGCTGTCCGTCGAACTGCACGGCATTTTGGATCATTTGAATCACACTTGACTTAATTTCAAAATTATTGTTGGCCACCGCGGGCCGAACAATACTCGATCCCGTATCATCCAAGTTGGGCCGAGCGTAATAAGACATAGTACGCTCGACCGGTTGGGCATTATTCGGGTCGGCCATAGAAGAAGAAGAGGGTTCTCCAATAGATTCTGCGGGGTCTAAAAAGGGAATTTGACGGAGAGATCGGATACGCGCAAGAGAGCGGTCGATCTCGGGGTTGAATTCAAGATTTTCAGAACTCGAAGGTTGTCCACGGGTCATGCACCCTTAAAAAAAAATGAAAGGGGGAAGGATTTTTTTTTTCTATAAAATTTTTTATTTGTAAATAAAGTAAAATTAATAGAGTTCCGGATTCAATATAACAACTGAGATTCCCCAGCAACGGCGCCAAAAACTTGATGGCCGCGTAACAGAGACCGACTGTGGGTGGTTTGAAATGGTCAGATTCCGCGGGCTGGTTAGAAGATCGAGTTTTCTAACGAAAGGAGGCAAGCGCACCTATCGCAAGTAGTACTCGGTATTCGGGAAAATACCGAGGTCGTATTATTCTCGGGGACGCGTTGATTATATCTACTCTTCCAGGAACACTATTATCTTACTATTTGTAAGGTGGGATTTTTTAGTCTAATTAAAACGGAAAGAAAGAAAGCGGAATTTTGCTAAATTAGTTCGATGACGGGTTAACGTTTGGCATCGAATCGAATTAAGACTAAAATAATTCCCAACAATTATTAAACTTTGTTTTTAAATTAATAAAAGGCACTTGGCCGTGGGGGTTCCAGAAATATGAGCGCACTTATCTCTAGGAATATTGCTCACCTAAACATTAAGACTATTCGATCGATCGTTAGACCGACGAAGGATTCCTCTTAATGCCCGCTTTACGCTAAGAACCCTGCTATTGGGTGGGGAACCCAATCCGGCAGAACTACGCTTCTCCTCTTTCGAGGGGGCGTACGCAGTTCTCTTTACCCAAGGGGGATCGGTCCATACGTGCAGCCTCTCGGCGTCGCGTATGGATAACAGAAATAGAGCCCACACATCGACTATGTGGTCCTTTGCGTCGTTAACCCAGGGTAAACCTTAAGTCCTTAAATTAAAATAAAAATAAAGTTCTTTAATTATTTCAAATCATTTTATTTGTCCCAATGCTCTTCGATGTCGAAGGCTAAAAGAGATTAGCCACTCATCGGTATGGGGACGGCTTTATGTTTTTAAGTGACGCGTGAGTGTAAATTTAAGTTCTGAACAATTATAAGAGAAAACATAAAAAGGGCGATTAGATAAATTGAAAGCTAATTGATGCAGGCACTCACACACACTTCAAAACCATAAAGAGAATTAAATAAAGCAAGGCCTACTCAAATGAGTAGGCGGGAAATAAAAGCACGCCATTGAACTCTTAACGAGTAGGCGGAAATAAATGCACACATACACACACTCTTCTTAATTGGAGAAAGCGATAAATAAAGCGGTAAAATTATCCCCTACACGCACGCACTCTACATAATTGAGAAAGCGATAAAATTGCGAGTCCCGGCTCAAATGAGTGGGCGGGAGTAAATTTACCTCATACACGCACACACTCTTCTTGAAAGTAAAACACACACACGCACTCTACAGAAAAGTAAACACACGCACACACACTAAGTTTTCCTACTCAAGTGAGTAGGAGGAAAATGAAAGCAGGGCGCCATTTAACTCTTAATGAGTAGGCGGAAATAAATGCATACGCACACACGCACTCTACAGAAATGAAATAAAGCAGTAAAACCTAACTCATACACACACGCACACTTGCAAAAATAAGAAAAACAAAGTTGCTGAAAAATTATTACAACTGCATTTCTACCGCTAGAATGCGGTAGAAATGCATAAAAAGTGAAAATAAAAATTAACCGAGCTAAAATGTTTTGCAAATAAACGCAAAATGAAAGTTGACGAAAAATTAAAACACCTGCATTTCTACCGCTAGAATGCGGTAGAAATGCATAAAAAGATGAAATAAAATTAACCGGACCAAAAATTTTGCAAATAAAAAGATAAAACAAAGTGAGCGAAAAATTATAACGACTATATTTTCATTCTTATATATTTTTAAAAACTCATAAAAAGTGAAAATAAAACAAAAAGGGGACAAAAAGTTTTACAATCCTAAAGAGCCTAAGTTAAAGAAAAATGAAAATAACACTTTTAGGTGAGTTTTTATAAAGCCTTATGAATGAAAAAATAGGAAAAAGAGGAAAAGCTAAATCTAAAAAAGGTGCGGGAAATGAAAACTAGATGGACGGCACAACGGCTAGAAATGCCGATAAATCCTAAATCTAACTAAGTTATGAAAGCTAAAAAAGATGAAAACATAGAAGAAATACAGAAAGATGAACGAAAAATTACTTAAGTAGCCGCATTCAAATGGATTATCCATACAAATTAAGGGAGAAAGATTCATATTTTATTAAAGTAAAAACCCTAACACAAACTAAGAGAGAGAGAGGGGGGAGAAAATCTCCTTACATAAGTTTGGAATCCAAATGGGCAGCACCTCCCCTAAGCAAAGTGGTCAAAAAAGTGGACAAAATAAGCTTCCTGGAAGCTCTTATTTATAGGCAAATTTTCGGGTTGGTCACGCCCTAGGTCACGGGCATGACAGGGGGGCGTGTCAACACTATTCATGAGCTGATCGGTTGACTTGACTGGAGCTTTGAATTCGGGGCAAAAACGTGGCGGTCACGCCCCAGGTCACGGGCGTGACAGGGGGGCGTGACCGCGGGAGCTGGCAGTTCGATGTCGGCAGCGTTGACGGTTTGACTAATCTTGCGGGTCGGCCTCGACACGGGCGTGTCGAGCATTGACACGGGCGTGACGTTGGGCGTGTCGGGCTGGGTTTGATGATGGCCGATCGTCGAGCTGGCACCTGTGGTCGACGATCGTCGGGGGGCGTGACACGGGCGTGTCGGCCAATTGACACGGGCGTGTCAGGCAGATTTTTTTGACTTTTTTGGAATTTTTCTGGAAATTTTCTGCAATAAAAATAAAGCTAAGTTAGAAATAATATTTACAAAAATAAGCAATTTATTGGATAAAACAGATAAAAAATGCAAAAAAACAAACAAAATTGGCTAAAATAAAATACGAAAATATAGGTATATTTACAACTCATCAGTATTCATGGATGATTTATCCGTGTTCGATGATGCTTTTGATAGTTGTTTAGAAAACCTCGAAAAAGTCTTGGAACGATGCGAAGAAACTATCCTTGCACGAAATTGGGAAAAATGTCATTTTTTGGTGAGGGAAGGGTTAGTTTTGGGTCATAAAATTTTTGCGAGAGGAATTGAGGTATATATCACCAATATGAAAGGTATCGAGAAGCTGCAGCCGCCTACGAACATAAAAGCTATAAGAAGTTTCCTAGGTCACGCTGGTTTCTACCACCGCTTCATATAAGACTTCTCCAAGATCACCAAGCCCCTTACCCATATATTAGAAAAAGACGCACCATTTATTTATGATGATGTTTGCCTAGCTACTTTTAATCTAATAAAAAAAAATTAATTAATGCCCTGATTATGATAGCTCCGGTGTGGGACCTTCCCTTTGAGATAATATGCGATGCGAGTAGTTTCACGGTGGGAGCCTTATTAGGTAAACGCATATCTAAAAACTTCCACCCCATCTATTATGCTAGTAAAATGCTTACATTTGCATAGGAAAATTACACCATGACCGAGACGGAGCTCTTAGATGTAGTATTCTGTTTTGATAAATTCTGCCCTTATATTACACTTTCAAAAATTATTGTTTTTACGGACCATTCGGCCCGCAAATATCTTCTTTCTAAATCGGATGCCAAGCCATGCTTGATTCGCTAGGTCTTACTCCTCCAGGAGTTTTACTTAGAGATCCGTGATAAGCGAGGAACCGAGAACTTGGCCGCCGACCATCTCTCCTGATTGGATAATCCTTTTATAGAAAAATTAGATGAAAAATCTTTTAATGATTTCTTCCCTGATGAGAAGCAATTTTCAATTAACACATCTACTTCTCCTTGGTTTGCACACATCGCCAACTACTTAGTGGATTGTGTGCTCCCAAAAGAGTTCTCTTCTTAACAAAAGAAGAAATTCTTTTCTAGGTTGAAGAACTACTTTTCGGATGACCCGCATCTTTTCAGAGTCTGTGTGGATCAAGTGATAAGGAGATGTGTTTCATATGAAGAAGGTTTAGATATTATTAGACATTTGCATG
This sequence comes from Platanthera zijinensis, assembly GCA_039513925.1. Taxonomy (NCBI): domain Eukaryota; kingdom Viridiplantae; phylum Streptophyta; class Magnoliopsida; order Asparagales; family Orchidaceae; genus Platanthera; species Platanthera zijinensis. The sequence goes on along the minus strand of CM077093.1, from coordinate 144,014,320 downwards.
AAGGACCGACAGGTGGGCACTATCTAGCTACTCGCACTGCTCACAATGTGCTAAGCGCGGGTTTTTACTGGCTTAGCCAGTTTAAAGATGCGGAGACCTTTGTGAGCCGGTGTGATAGTTGACAACGGTCGAGCAATATTTCCAATAAAAATGAAAAGCCGCAAAAATATTTCCTTGAGTGCGAAGTCTTCGACCTCTGGGGAATCGATTTTGTTGGCCCCTTCCTTCGAGCTTCAGAAATAAGTATATTTTAGTTGCCGTCGATTATGTTTCACATTGGGCTGAAGCCCAAGCTCTTCATACGAACGACGCCCGAGTCATCGGTACTTTCTTAAAAAAAATTATTTTCTTGATTCGGTACGCCCCCGCCATCGTTAGTGATAGGGGTTCCCATTTTATTAACTCACAATTTTCTAAAATTCTTATTAAATACGGCGTTACACATAAGTTTTCAATTGCCTACCACCCCCAAACTAACAGACAAGTCGAAGTAGTTAATAGAGAAATAAAAATAATATTAGAAAAGACTCTTTTAACTTCGAGGAAAGACTGGTCAGCCAAATCAGACAATGCTCTATGGGCCAACCGAACTGCGTACAAAATCGCCCTGGAATGTACGCCGAATCGATTTGTTTATGGAAAATCGTGTCATTTACCCGTAGAACTCGAACACCGCGCTTTTTGGGCCTTAAGGTTTTTAAATTTCGATCCCCACTCAGTCGGTGACCTTAGAAAATTTCAACTTAACGAACTCGACGAGTAGCGCTCTTATGCTTACAAGAACAACAAATTTAATAAAGAGAGGATGAAACGTTTTCACGATAAACACTTAAGGCACCCAAAAACCTTTAAGCCGAGATACCAAGTTTTTTGTATAACTGTCATTTACATTTATTTCCAGGGAAATTAAAGTCACGATGGTCTGCGTACAACCTCGGGCTCGCAGCTTGGCGAGAGGACCAAGGTGAGAGAAAGGGCCCCAGCGAGTGGGCCCAGGCGAGAGGCTCCGGGCGAGCGTGAGGGCCCAGACAAAAGGCTCCGGGCGAGGCAAGAGGGCCCAGGCGAGAGGCTCTAGCCTGGCGAGAGGACCCAAGCAAGAGGTACCCGGAGAGAGGGGCCATCTTGGTTCAGGGCCATTTCAGGTAGGGCATGGCCCACCTTTTGGGTCCCAGGGGTATTTTTACTCTTTTACCCTGGGTGGTCTTCAATTACCCTTTTAGGACAGCGGAGTTTGGCTGTTGGCAGACCTAGCCGGGGGCATTCCGGTAATTTCAGGATGGATTAGTTTAGTTATTTGCAGTCCCAGTTCAAAGGCCTATAAATAGACCGGTAAGGTGCCTTAGAAAAGAGGCTTCCTTGACTCCTCTCTCTTCTAAGGCACCTAGCTCAGTATTGGCTAGGGAGGGGAAGAGCTGTAGTTAGTCTCTTCCGGGTAAGAGGTGGGACCTCCGCACTGAAGCTCCCAGTCTAGTTCTTCGCCTTGAGCGTGATCCCAAGGGAGTAAGCACGAGCTGCCCCTTTAGTTCTGAGCTTTAGGTGGAGCCGACTTTTTTGGTTCAAACATTTTTGGTGTGGTGAGCGTGGAACCGCAGCTTGTGCAGAAGAGCGAAGGGTTACCTCATGGCGGGAGATGCGGGAGGAGAAGGCGAAGGGTCCCCAAGGCTGGAGGGATATGTCGGGAGGGCAGAGTTCATGTCATCCATCGGAGGGATCATTGACATGCTGAAGCAACTCACACAGAGAGGCGAGTGCGAGACTCCCCCACCTCAGGTGCCAGACCTCGTGCCCAGGGGAGGGGTCGACTCGGCAAGGGTAGGCAAAGATGCACCCGGGAGGCGGCTGGGAAAAGAAATAGTGGCGGAAGGACCTCGGCGAGAGGTGGAAGGAAGGGAGCTCTTCCCCAGTCCGGCGAGTGTCGTCGCGCCGGCGGAGCTAGTGACGCGAGTGGATCTGGAGAGACCACCGGCGAGAGGATCTACTTTCTGCGAGTTGGTCCTCTCGGCACCCGTTCCAGAAGGGTTCCGCGAGCCGGAGATGAGCTACTACGTGGGGAAGGATGACCCCCTCCAACACTTGTAGTGGTTTGAAGACGCAGTGTCCATCAGACCTATGACTGACGCCTTAAAGTGCCGTCTCTTCGCTATCACTTTGAAGGACAAGGCTAGGGACTAGTTCCATCAACTCCCTACTGGTTCCATTTATTGCTTCGAAGACCTGAGTAGAAGTTTCCAGCTGCGTTTCTCGACCTCTAAGAAGAGGAAGAGGAACCTGGAGTCCATCTTCCTGATCAAGCAAAAGGCGGACGAGTCCTTGGCTCAATACGTGGACCGTTTCTAGGAGGAGATGCTAATCATCCAGGAAGTGCCTTGTTTCGCACTCCAGATGGCCTTCACCATGGGGCTGAGGGAAGGTTTCTTCAAGATGAGCCTCACCAGGAAGGCGCCGTTGTCCTTCGAGGGGTTGTTGGAGAAGGCCGCAAAAGAAATAGCCATGGAGGCGGCAAACCCAGCATTTGCAAGGAAGCTGGCAAAATTGACGGAAGTAGAGCAGAGGGAGCCGGGAGGGGCAAGGCAGCCAGAAGGAAGGAGAAGAGAGGAACTAAGAGGGCCCGCGCACCTGGAGTTGGGATGGAGGCAGCCGGGAGGCCCGGTTCAGGGGCCTGGAAGGGGTCCTCCGCAGGGTGGAAGAAACTTTTATCCAGTTCCAGGAAGGTTTCATCCGCTAGGATGGGGGCATGGTCCGAGGCCGCTCACACCCCCACCTCCGCTAGCTATGGCCATAGGCAGTGGGAGAGGAAGAGGAAGAGATCGTGGGAGAGCAGGAGTGGGGAGGAGGAGGAATCCCCCAGACGAGAGGCGAGGAGAGGAAGTTTTGCCCTATTGTGACTTCCATGAGGAGGAGGGTCACGCAACGACAACATGTCCCGAGTTCTTGGAGTTGAAGAGAGGGAGAGGAGGAGAAGACCGACAACAGGCAGTACGGATAGTGGAGGTGCCGGGAGCGGTGGAGGAAGATCGATGTGTAGACCGGTCAGATACAGGAGATCGAGGAGGAATTGGGGTGATTCATGGGGGGGTGGGGATCGAGGACACCCGTAAGGCCAGTCTTCACACTATGTATCGTCGGAGCGTCGCCTCGACGTCGCAAACCCCACCCCCGGATGAGAAAATCACGTTTTCCAGAAGGGACCTACCTGATCACGAGGACCCCTTCTGCGACGCGTTGGTGATCAGGACTGTCATTGAGAACTTCATGGTATCCCGTATTTTGGTGGACAACGGGAGTTCTGTCAATGTAATCTTGAAGAAGGCTTTCAATGAGATGAGGGTGGAGGCTCGAAGGGTGTTGGTGGCGGATGGGCCGTTGTTTGGTTTCTCTGGAGAGAGAAAAGAGGTTGAGGGGGGAGTAGGACTTCAAGTGACCCTGGGAGGACTGTCCAGGAATTGTCGTTTCGTGATAGTGGACGCTCCCAATAGTTACAATGCGATCTTTGGGCGCCCCCTTATTAGCGCCTTTAGATGCGTTCCGTCTTCTTTCCATCAGTGCTTGAAGCTCAATTCAGGGGGGAACCCAAATCAGGGTGAGAGGGGATCCGAAGGCGGCTCGGGAGTGCTATATAATGGCGGTCAACACCATCCCCTGGATGGGAGATGCAAAGGAGCTGGGAGCAAGGATGGAGCGAGAAGAGTTGGGGAGAGCAGGAGTAGGAGTGGAGGGAAGTCTTGTAGCGGAGGAGGAAATGGCTGAAGGAGAGGAGTGGGAGGAAGGAGGAGGAGTTGAGAGAGGCATTGCACTGGAGCCAGCAATGACGGGAGAGCAAGTGGCTGGAGAAGAAGAGTTGGGGAAAGCAGGAGCAGGAGTGGAGGGAAGTCTTGCAGCGGAGGAGGAGATGGCTGAAGGAGAGGAGTGGGAGAGAGGAGAGGGAGGAAAGGTCCAAGTGAGGGTGGCAGCTGTTGAAGGCTCAGGAGTTGAGTACGGGTCAAAGGATCTGGAGGAAGAGCTGAGAGAGCAGGAGGAAGAAGAAACCTCAAGGTTGAGGATGGCGGTGGAAGTTCTGGAGGTCGAGATCCTCACCAGAGACGGAAGAAAAGAGAAGGTAAATTTCAGCGGAGAGCTCACTCCCTAGGACCAGGAAAAAATCCGGAGGTGTGTACAAGAGAACGTTGATGTCTTTGCCTGGAGCGCAGCGGACATGCCAGGGATCGACGCGGATGTGGCGTGCCATCTTCTCAACCTCGACCCCAAGGTCCGCCCCATTCAACTGAAGAAGAGAGCCATTGCCTCCAAGATGGCCGGGCCTATCAGAGAGGAGGTAGAGAAGCAGCTCCGGGCGGGATTCATATCGGCCAATAGGTATCCGGGATGGGTGAGCAATGTTGTAATGGTAAAAAAAGGGGAAGGAAAGTTGAGGATGTGTTTCGATTTCTCTCTCTTAAATAAAGCTTGCCCTAAGGATTGTTACCACCTGCCTCGGATCGACGCACTGGCTGACTCAGCCGTCGGTTTTTCACTAATGAGTTTTTTAGATGCTTTTTCAGGGTACCATCAGATACGCATGCACCCTCCGGACGTCAAGGATGTCACCTTCGTCACGGAGGATGGGTGCTTCAGCTATAACATGATGCCCTTTGGGCTAAAAAACGCGGGAGCAACCTATCAATGGATGATGGACCCGATTTTTTGGGAGCTGAAGGGGCGGAACCTTGAGGTCTATTTGGATGAATTGATGGTGAAGAGTCGGGATCTTGGGTCTCATGTCCTAGACCTGCAGGAGACTTTTGCAACCGTAAGGAAATATAAGATGAGGCTTAACCCCCTAAAGTGTGTGTTCGGGGCCAGCCGGGGGAAGTTTTTGGGACATCTCCTTACCCCTGAAGGGGTGGATCCCAATCCTGACAAGGTGAGGGCAATACTAGAGCTAGGATCTCCTAGGAATGTCAAAGAGGTCCAACGTCTTACTAGCAAGCTGACAGGATTGAGCAGGTTCCTCTCCAGAGCAGGAGAGTGGTGCTCTTCTTTCTTTCGAACTCTAAGGGGTGGGAAGGAGTTCGAATGGACCCTCGAGTGTGAAAAGGCCTTCACGGCTCTAAAGCAGTAGCTTACCCAGACACCACTACTTCAAGGGCCAAGGGAAGGGGAGAGTTTGTTCCTCTATTTGGGGTAGGGACGGGGGAGGTTAGCGCGGTCCTCGTCCGAGAGGAAGGAAAGAAGCAATTCCCTATTTACTATGTAAGCAGGGTCCTCAAAAAGGCCGAGTTGAAATATCACATCCTAGAAAAGCTGGCCTTCGCTCTCATTGTGTCGGCCCGGAAGCTCAGACCGTATTTCCAAGCTCATGCCATTCAGGTAGTGACGGATCACCCCCTTCACCGCATCCTCGAGGGGGTCGAGCACTCGGGGAGATTGGCCAAGTGGTCGATAGAGCTCAGTGAATTCGACCTCTCCTACGTTCCTCGAGAAGCTATTAAGGCGCAGGTGGTGGCGGATTTCTTGGAGGACTATGCGTTGGAGGCCGAAGAGATGGAGGGATCTCCCGTAGCAGCTTGGGAAATGCTTATAGATAGAGCTTCTGGTAGGAATTCTTTCGGGGGAGGGGTCATCTTGACGAGTCCCGAGGGAACTAGGATTGATCAAGCTTTGAAGATACACTTTGCCCTCACAAACAATCAAGCAGAGTACGAAGCAATCATCGTAGGGCTTCGGTTGGCTAGAGAGTTGGGTATACAGGATATCAGGGTCTTCACGGATTCCTTGGTGGTGGCAAGACACATCAGCGGGGAGTTCGAGGTGAGGGAGCCGACCCCCCAATTATACCTGGTAAAGATAAGAAGTATTGTTGGACAGTTCCGTAGCTTCTCCATCCAGCATGTTCCTCGAGAAGAGAGTGCCCGGGCAGATCTGCTCACGAAGCACGGTCCTCAGGCCGGGGGGACCATGACCGAGCTCTTCAGGCCCTCCATAGAAGAGAGGGAAGTAATGGAGATCGACCAGGAGGTGTCTTGGATGGATCCGTTTGTGACCTTCTTAGCGTCAGGGCGACTACCCGAGGGGGATCTCGAGAGAAAGCAGATTAGATACAAGTCGGCTTACTATTTGTTGAAAGAGGGAGTACTCTACCGAAAAACGTTGTCCGGATTGTTAGCCCGGTGTGTATCCGAGAAATAAGCACCGAGGGTGCTAGAAGAAGTCCATTCGGGGGAGTGCGGGAGCCACTCGGGGAGTCGAATCTTGGAGGGGAGGGTACTGAGGCAAGGTTATTTTTGGCCTACCCTGCGAAGAGACGCGGAGGAGCTCGTTAAAAGGTGTAGAAAGTGCTAGGAGTTTGCTCCCTTGCAGCTCCTTCCAGCGTAGAGGCTGCGAACGATCACCTCCCCTTGGCCCTTCGCCATATGGGGGCTGAATCTTGTAGGACCGTTTCCTCAAGCCAGTGGTCAGAGGAGGTTCCTACTGGTCATGATATATTACTTTTCAAAATGGCTGGAAGTTAAGGCTTTGGCGAAGGTGACCTCAGAGTGGTAAAGAATTTTGTAGGGGGAGATTATTTGCCGACACGGGCTCCCTTTAGCCATAGTCACCGACAATGGGCCGCAATTCGCTAGCCAGGAGTTTGTGGATTTTTGTGTACAGTTCGGCATAGACCTTTGATTCGCCTCGGTTCATCACCCACAAAGCAACGGGCAGGTAGAAGCAGCAAACAAGATCATAGTGAACCTTCTGAAGAAGAAAGTGGAGAACTTGAGGGGAAGCTGGGTGGAACAACTCCCCTCCGTCCTGTGGGCTCTGCGAACTACACCGAAAACGACTACAGGAGAGACGCCTTTCAAGCTCTCTCATGGCTCCGAGGCCATCATACCTGTGGAATTTGAAGTTGAATCTCCCAGGATCACAGCAGCAAGAGAGGGGGATGAAAGGTGGCAGACCGATAATAGAGAGGAGTAGAGGCTTTCTCTCGACCTCGTGGAAGAGCTCAGGGAGCTAGCAACGATCCGTCAGGAGGAGGCCAAGCGCCGGATGTCCCGGTATTTTGATAAGCACATCCGAATCAAGCAGTTTCAAAAGGGAGATTTGGTCCTCAAGAAGGTGGATGCCGCAGGAAGGGGAGCCTCGGTGAGGAAGCTCAACCCCAATTGGGAGGGTCCTTTCATAATAAAAGAAGTCTTGAAGTCTGGGGTGTCTCACCTCCGGGATGTGGACGGGATACCTCTAGATCGCGCCCACAGTGTCGATGATCTGAAACGTTTCTAGCCGTAATGATAAAATTCTTTTGAATTTACTTGAACATTGTCGAAGTATGAGACCGGGCGGTCTGTAGGTTTGAGCCTGGCGGGTTGTAGACCCGGCGGTCTGGCGGTTTGTGTCTGGCGGGTTGATATCTAGACTATTGCTGTGGTGTCTAGCGGTCTGACGGTTCATCTCCGGCTGCTTGGAATCCGGGCGGTCTAACGGTCTCCAACCGCATCTCTCTCCTGCTTCTGGTATTGCCGGGCGATTAGAATATTGTCTAACTGCGTGGCTTGTTCCGGTCTGTTGTTCTAGCTGCTCGGAATTGTTGTATAGCTTTAGTCCCATATTGTTAGTTTGTATTCTATCCTCTCTCCTCCATTCTATAAAAGGGAGGCCATACCTTTGTAAATGATATCTTTTTGGATAATAAAAATTTCAATTATTCAAAGTTCTGGCTTGTTTTCTAGTCGTTTGTTCGCTACTCTAGTCATTTGCTCGCTACTTTTAACATGGTATCAAAGCCAGGTTCGATCTTCTCCTGCTGATTCTCGCGACCTGTTCTCGGGGTTTGTCCCTTCCGCCTGCTTGCGCCCTGTCCGCGCGGCTTGTCTCTTCCGCCTGCTTGCGCCCTGCCCTGCCTGTAGGTCACAGCGACCTGCTACTTTGATCGCTGCGACCTGCTGCCTTATTCACCTTGTTTGTTCCTCCATTCTGTTCGTGCGGACTATCTTCTAGCCGTTCGACTTCTTTCCCTGCATGGATCTGCGGCTTGGTCGTGGCTTCTCTGGCTGCTGGTGTTTGACATCGTGACCGCCGCAGCCCCTCTTCTTCCTATCCGCACGGCTTGTCTTTTAACCGCGCGACTTCTCTTTGTTTTCTCCTATGGCTCTTTCTGAAACCTCCACTACCACTACTCCTATCTCCACTCCGGCTCCGCATCCTACTTCCTCTGACAACCTTGGCACGGTTTCTAAACTTGTTGGCTCCAACTATCCGGATTGGAGCATTTCTTTCACCTTTCATCTTCTCTCTTAGCGCAAACGTCATCATCTCACCGATGACCCTCCTCCTCCAGACTCTGCTGAATTTGATGACTGGGATGCCAGTGATGCGGTTGTCCGCACGTGGTTGGCTAACATCCTCTCTGATGATTGTCTTCCTGTCATACGCCATGATGAGACTGTTAACACCACGTGGCTTCACCTTGCATCTCTCTACTCGAAGGGGGCTCAGACATCCCGCATTTATACTCTCTATGCAGATCTCTTCGCTCGCCCTTCCATGTCTCCTGCTGCGGCTTATTAGTAAGTTCAGGCTCTTGGAGCTGAAATCCTCCAGAATCGCCCTTTCTCTGCGGACTTAGCCGAGCAGCACAAACAATTCCAGGAACTCCTGGTTGTTTGTTATCTTCTACGACTCCCTGAGTCATTTGATATCATCCGCCAGCAGATCTTGGGCGAAGCAGACTCTCCTACCTTGGATGCCACCGCAGCTCGCATCGCCGCTATCACTTCCTTGCTCCAACATCCTCTGTTGTCCTCCCCTCCTCCACAGGACTCCTATACTCACCAGGCTCAGCGGGGTGGCAATAGTGGCCGCAGCCAGTCTGGCACGCGCAGTCTGTCAAGGTTTTTCTGCTCTCACTGTGGTCGTACCGGCCACTCTATTGACCGCTGCTGGTAGAAACATCCTCATCTTCGTCCTTCCGGTGATACTTCTTCCTCAACCTCCGCCTCCTCTCGGCCATCTGCTTCTGTGGCCACGACCTCAGGTAGTGGACACGTCGTTACCCAAGGTAAATGGCTGATTGACTCTGGTGCTACAAATCACATGACCGGAAACCCTAATTGCTTCTCTCTCCTAGAGACGCATGATCGGTTACCCCCGGTTCTTGTTGCGGATGGTTCCCCTTCCCCGGTTCACGGGACGGGCATGGTTCAAGTCACTCCCTCGCTTCGCTTAGTGGATACTCTCTATGTCCCGAAGTTCCCTTGTAATTTGCTCTCGGTTACTACTTTATGCAAGCAACTTCAGTGCTCCGTATTATTTACTCCTACTTCTTGTTGTTTTCAGGACCCGAGGACCCAACGGACAATTGCTACTGGGACTGAGAGTGGCGGCCTCTACTTTCTCGATAATGTTTCCGCTCTGTCCGCCTTCTCTTCCACATCTACTGATCTGCTTCAATGGCATCTTCGCCTTGGACATCCTCCTCCTCGGATTCTTCGTCAGCTTCTTCCCTACTTACCTCAGACCAGTCCTCCGCTCAACTATGATGCGTGTCAGCTTGGCAAACATCATCGCTCCTCCTTCCCGCCGAAGCAAGGTCATGGTTCCTCCCGCCCTTTTGATCTCATTCATTCTGATGTCTGGGGTCCTACTCCTACTCTCACCGTTGGTCGGGGTAGTTCTTACTTTGTAACCTTTATTGATGATTTCTCTGGATGTACATAGGTGTATCTTTTAAAAGATCGCTCTGAACTATTATCTGTATGGCAATCTTTTTAATATATGATTCAAACTCAGTTTTCTTTATCTATTAAAGTGCTGCGCTCTGATAATGCAAAAGAATATCTCAGTCATGAGTTTTTCTCTTTTTGTATGCAACATGGTCTTATTCATCAGACCAGCTGTGTTTACACCTCCCAACAAAATGGGGTGGCAGAGCGTAAAAACCGTCACCTCCTTGATATTGCTCGCACTCTAATGACGCAGATGCAGGTGCCTCGCTCCTACTGGGGCTATGCTGTTCTTCTTGCCTGCTATCTCATCAATCGCATTCCCTCTTCGGTTCTCCACGGCAAGACCCCCTTCTCCATTCTCTACCCGGGCAAGGAACCCTTTCCTCTTCCTCTCTGTATCTTTGGGTGTACGGCCTTTGTGCATGCTCCGTCTGCTACTCGTGACAAGCTTTCCCCCCTTTCCACAAAATGTGTCTTTTTGGGATATTCGACCACTCAAAAAGGCTATTGTTGTTTTGACCCCGTTCTGCGCAAACAGTTTATTTCCGCGGACGTCACCTTCTTCGAAAATGCGTCCTACTTTTCTTCTCCATCCCCGCTTCCTCCTGCGGTCTCTTACTCTCCACTATCTCTCAGTGATCCTTCCACCCAGATCGATGTCTCCCCTCCTATATCATCTCCTCCTCCGTCTTCTTCTCTCTCTATTATACCCCCACCTTCTTCTCCGCAGCCGTCTCTCTCTAGTCCCGGGCCAGCTTTCTCCGCCATGGATGCTCCGGTCCCTGAGGCACAAGACGACCTGGATCTTCCCATTGCTCTTTGCAAAGGGGTGCGGGCGTGTACCCAACACCCGCTTGCGGCTGTTGTTTCCTATGATCGGCTTACTCCTTCTCGCAGGTGCTTTGCTTTGGCTATCTCGGCTACTACAACACCCCGCACTTACCAAGAGGCTCTTGTTATTCCTCATTGGAAATCTGCCATGGATGAGGAAATCGCCACTCTTAATGAAATGGGTACCTGGACCCTTGTTCCTCCACCGATAGGTACTGATGTGGGTGGCTGCCGCTGGGTGTTCGTAGTGAAGTTTCGCCCCGACGGCACTGTGGATCGTTACAAAGCCCGGCTGGTGGCCAAAGGCTTTACTCAGACTTATGGAGTTGACTACTTTGATACTTTCTCCCTGGTTGCTCGCCTCAGCACCATTCGGGTTCTTCTTTCAGTGGCCGTCAATAGGGAGTGGGATATTTCCCATCTTGATGTCAAGAATGCTTTTCTGTATGGGGATCTTCAGGAGGATGTCTATATGGAGCAACCTCTTGGGTATGTTGCTCAGGGGGGGGGACATGAGTATGCCAGTTGAAGAAGGCCATCTACGGCCTAAAGCAGAGCCCTCAGGCATGGTTCGACAAGTTTAGTGGCATTGTAGCTGCCTTTGGCTTTACAAGAAGTTCAGCCGATCACTCATTGTTTATTCACAAAACCGCATCGGGCCTTGTGGTTTTGGCGGTGTATGTGGATGATATTCTTCTTACCGGCGATGACCAGGCTAGGGTGGACTTGACAAAGAAACAACTCCGTCAACACTTAGTCACGAAAGATATGGGCTCCCCGAAATATTTTTTGGGGATAGAAATCTCTCGGAAGCCTGACTCGTTGGTTCTCTCCCAACGGAAGTATGCTCTTGATCTTCTACAAGAGGCAGGATTGACCGGTGCCAAATCGGCCAGGTATCCCATGGCCACTAGAGAGGACAAAACTTGGACAGATGACTCACCTCTTATATCTGATGCCACCAGGTATAGACGTCTGGTGGGCAAACTCATTTATCTCACGGTGACCAGACCCGACATCGCCTATGCTGTAGGCAAGGTCAGTCAGTTCATTCAAGCTCCCATGGAATGTCATCTTCAGTCTGCCTTGAAGATACTAGAGTATGTCAAAGCAGCACCAGGAAAAGGGCTACTCTTTCAGAAGCGTGGTCATCTGAGAGTTGAAGCCTACTCAGACTCAAGCTATGCGGATGATAAAGGTGACCGTAAATCTACATCGGGTTTATGCACATTTATTGGAGGTAATCTTGTGAGCTGGAAGAGCAAGAAGCAGTCTGTTGTCTCAAGGTCCAGTACAGAAGCCGAATACTGGAGTATGGCGTCAACCACGTGTGAGTTAAAATGGTTGCGGGCTCTCATGCTTGACCTAGGAGAGGTCTACGACTATCCTCTGCCTATGTTCTGTGACAACAAGGCCACTATATACATATCCAAAAATCCGGTCTTCCATGAGAGAACGAAACATATAGAGGTCGACTGCCAATTCATCCGAGAAGAGGTCTTGAAGAGACAGATTTGCACTCCGTTCGTCACCTCCGACAAAGAGTTGGCAGATATCTTCACCAAGCCGGTTTCTACTTCCTTCTTCCATATCTGTGACAACCTGGGCATGATTGATATCTATGCTCCAGCTTGAGGGGGAGTGTTGAAGTATGAGACCGGGCGGTCTGCAGGTTTGAGCCTGGCGGGTTGTAGACCAGGCGGTCTGGCGGTTTTTGTCCGGCGGGTTGATATCCAGACTATTGCTGTGGTGTCTAGCAGTCTGACGGTTCATCTCCGGCAGCTTGGAAACCGGGCGGTCTAACGGTCTCTAACCGCATCTCTCTCCTACTTCTAGTATTGCCAGGCGGTTAGAATATTGTCTAACCGCGTGGCTTGTTCCGGTCTGTTGTTCTAGCCGCTCGAAACTGTTGTATAGCTTTAGTACCATATTGTTAGTTTGTATTCTATCCTCTCTCATCCATTCTATAAAAGGGAGGCCATACCTTTGTAAATGATATCTTTTTGGATAATAAAAATTTCAATTATTCAAAGTTCTGGCTTGTTTTCTAGTCGTTTGTTCGCTACTCTAGTCGTTTGCTCGCTACTTTTAATAAACATATTGTTAATGATCCTCCCTTTTGAATGTGCCATGATTTCCTAACACTACACCTCAGGGCATTCTTCTTTAGAAGCAAGGAGAGGAGACCCCGAGTAGACCCGCTGACCAGGCTCCCATCAAGCTGGCAGGGCTGTAGGCTCACTCGGCAGTTGGAGGAGAAAGAGGAAAGGAGACCCCGAGCAGATCTGCTGACCAGGCTCCCATCCAGCTGGCAGGGTTGTAGGCTCACTCGGCGGTTGGAGGAGAAAGAGGAGAGGAGACCCCGAGCAGACCCGCTGACCAGGCTCCCATCAAGCTGGCAGGGTTATAGGCTCACTCGGTGGTTAGAGGAGAAAGAGGAGAGGATACCCCGAGCAGACCTGCTGACCAGGCTCCCATCCAGCTGGCAGCGCTGTAGGCTCACTCGGTGGTTGGAGGAGAAAGAGGAGAGGAGACCCCGAGCAGACCCGCTGACCAGGCTCCCATCAAGCTGGTAGGGCTGTAGGCTCACTCGGTGGTTGGAGGAGAAAGAGGAGAGGAGACCCCGAGCAGTCCCGCTGACCAGGCTCCCATCAAGCTGGCAGGGCTGTAGGCTCACTCGGTGGTTGGAGGAGAAAGAGGAGAGGAGACCCCGAGCAGACCCGCTGACCAGGCTCCCATCCAGCTGGCAGGGCTGTAGGCTCACTCGGCGGTTGGAGGAGAAAGAGGAGAGGAGACCCCGAGCAGACCCGCTGACCAGGCTCCCATCAAGCTGGCAGGGCTGTAGGCTCACTCGGTGGTTGGAGGAGAAAGATAAGAGGAGACCCCGAGCAGACCTGCTGACCAGGCTCCCATCCAGCTGGCAGGGCTGTAGGCTCACTCGGTGGTTGGAGGAGAAAGAGGAGAGGAGACCCCGAGCAGACCCATTGACCAGGCTCCCATCTAGCTGGCAGGGCTGTAGGCTCACTCGGTGGTTGGAGGAGAAAGAGTAGAGGAGACCCCGAGCAGACCCGCTGATCAGGCTCCCATCAAGCTGGCAGGGCTGTAGGCTCACTTGGTGGTTGGAGGAGAAAGAGGAGAGGAGACCCCGAGCAGACCCGCTGACCAGGCTCCCATCAAGCAGGCAGGGCTGTAGGCTCACTCGGTGGTTGGAGGAGAAAGAGGAGAGGAGACCCCGAGTAGACCCGCTGTAGACCCGCTGACTAGGCTTTCATCAAGCTGGCAGGGCTGTAGGCGCACTCGGTGGTTGGAGGAGAAAGAGGAAAGGGGACTCGGCATTCTATGGCCCTTAGCAGACAAGGGTTTTTGTTTTCATTTTAGTACTGGATAGGGGCAGTAGAGGTCGATTCATCAGAAAAGCCTATTCCCCTTGGAAAAGAAGGGGCGTTTCAAGAAGATTCAATGCATAAAAAGAAAAAAGAAAAAAAGGGGCAGGGGGGATGGTCAACCTTCCCGTCCCACTCGCACCGAGAGGGGCTGTCCAGAGAGGCGAGATGGGCGAAAGGAGTCCTTCCACTCGCAGAAGCAGGGAAGGCTCACCAGCTCACCCCATGGGCCAGGTCCACCGATAATAGTCGGGCGAGAGAAAAGGGAGCTCTCTCTCGCCGCCGACGATCTTAAAGGACCACTCAGGCAATCCAAATAAGAAGAAAAACATAAGACGAGGAAAGAGGCTAGGCGCGAGCAAAAAAATATAAACATAGATCACAACAGAGTTTAAATACAGTACGTCTACGAAGCAGAAAGTACATTACAGTCATAACACAAAAAAAGAAAAGGGGGGGGGGGGGGGTCCTAGCCCCTCTCGCTCACCAAAGGATCCTCGTCCTCTCCGTAAATCTCGGGCACGAGATCTCGGGCGGTGATGTCCTCACAATCATCCTTTACAACGCCCAGTTCTCGCATCATCTTCAGGATGAGCTCGGCGGTCCTTGTGTTGGCATTCCGGCAGAGCTCTTCGATGTCGTCGTGAGTGTAATGCGCGGGAAGAGGTGGAGGGACCTGCGAACGGGAAATGGGAGCCACTTTGAGCCGGGCATTCTCCGCCTTCAGCACTTTCACTTCTGCATCCAGCCCCTCCACCCGCGAGCGTAATCTCTCAGCTGTCTCGGCATCCTGCAAGGAAAGTAAAAGGGTGTTAAAAAGTGACAGGGAAAATGCTTGAAAATGCGGGCTGGGTACCAACTCACCACTCCGCCGCTGGCCTTTGCGAGAAGACTCTCGGACACCTCTAGCCGTTTGGCAAGATCCCAAGACTTCTCGCACTCGGCCGCCATTTTGGCGTTTATCTCCTTCCAGCTCCGAGTGTTATGGATGAGGCGGCGCGAGAGGCGGTGTGACATCTCCAAAGTACGCAGCTACGAGTGAGCCGTCCTCAGGACCAGGTCTCGCGTAGTGGCCGTATCGAGCGAGTCGGGGTTGAGACCTCCATAAAGGCCGAAGCCTAGGGAGAAGGCGTGAGCGGTGGGTTTGGTTTGCTCTCTCCAAGAAGGGAGGAGGGTGGAGACAGAGACCCTGTATGACCCTTTGTCCCGGATGAGAGAGGGGTCATTGGAGCCGTCGGGAATGGACGGCCCCATATTAAAGTTGAGGTGGGCAGACGGCAGAGGAAAGTGAGAAGCCCCCTCATGAGAGGGAGATCGGGGAGAAGGGTGAGAAGAGCTCGCTGGGGGTGCAAAAGGGGCCGCCTCGTCGGGGGGCGAGATAGCTCTGTGCGGAGAGGTCAGGGGAGGCGAGTGGGGAGACTGAGATCCCATAGATATGGGACTCAACGATCCCGATGTCGCCGCAGTATCCGCAGGAGCCTTGCCTTTCCCGAGGGGAAAGGAGACAGACTTCTTCGGCTTCATTTTTATTTTCTTTGAAGGACTGAGGCGAGAGGGAACCAGGTCCTCGGCCCTCCTCTTTTGGGTAGGAGGTGCCAGCGAATCTCTGGCCACCTCGGCCGCCATACTAGCGAGAGCCACGTCTTGGGAGGGCTTGATGTTGCTTCGATAAGGAGGGTGCACCGGCACATTCCTCTCTCCTGGAAAAAGCACGTGTCAGGAGAAGAGCCCCCGCGAGAGGAAAGGATTGGAGGTGGGGGAATGGCGAGAGGACAAACATACCTTCTCCAGGGAGCACAGGGGGCAAGGAGGCGAGCCCCCTTCTCAAATATCGGACCTCGAAGTTCATCCCTACGAGGTATTCACAAAGGAGCCTGTCCGTACCGCCAACCTGCGGAGAAGTGTAGAAGGTTTCCGCGGGTGAGGCAGGCGCGAGAGGGACGCCACCCAGATTTCCACGGACGAATACAAAGCGAGTCAACCAGTGGTGATTTTTATTGGGTGTCTCGCACACCTTCAGGTTTAGCCCAGTGAAGAAGGACACCCCGTACTGGTTGGCGTGGTACACGAACATCTTACGGAAGACGGTGAGACTGAACTCTATCCTCTCCCTCCGCATGTAGCACGCGAACACGATAATGACCGAGATAGCATTCGGGTTCAACTAGGCGGGCACAACGCCGAAGTATTTCAGAACCTGCTCACCTCCGGCCAGAAGGGAAGTCGGAGCCCCGCCTCGAAATGAGAAATAGGGATGGAGAGCTCTCCCGGGTAAAAAGTATTCACGCTCTCGCCAACCCGGGGAGGGCGTGACTCATAACCTTCCGGCAGATAGTCGCTCCGGAAGGCCTCGTAGTCATCGACGGATAGACGACCGGGGGGGAAGTCATGGTCGGTAAACCTCTTCCCGCAACGGCTGCACCCCTCACTCTCCTCGGACCTCTTTTTCACCATGGTATGCACGAGTCAAAGAGGGGGGGAGGTGGGCGAGTGAGGGATCAACGAGATACCGCGAGGAGTCGGAGCGCGAGACGAGCTGCAATAAGAGGGGGAGTCGCGGGCGGAGGTCTAAGGAAGCACACTTCCTACCCTGGTAGGGGGAGGTATTTATAGCTTTCCTAGGTAGGGAGATACGGGCAAGAGAAGGCATGTCGGATAAATCAAAAAGTCGGCCGACTCCTCGCTTTTCTACACCTCGGGCGACGGGACCCCAAGTGGGCGGTCATCTCGAGAAAACAGCGAAAAGACGGTGAGGCAAACAGGCGAATTATAAAAATTAACAAGATAATCCCGCATTAAGCGGGTGGCGAGTTCAAAGAGCGCGCAGCTGGCTCTATGTAGATTAACATTATATTACAAATGAAAGGCTAAGAGGCGAGAAGCGAGAAACCCCATCAGTTCTTGTCCCACCTCCATCATCCTCCGCGGCCTCTCATGCAGGGGGGGGGGCGACGGGGGAGGTGGAAGGCGCGAGCAGCCTCAACACCACGCCGGGCAAGACAAAGCTGTTGGTCGACGTCGTTCAGAATCGACAAAGGGTTAGTCTGGTCCTCCTTCATGTCAACATCAACCTCGGAGGACAAACGGGCACACTCCATCTCTAGCCAATCAATCCGGTGGTCCGCGGCTTGTTTTCCTTTTTCTAGTGCTTGGATGAGCCGCGCGTGTTTTCGCAGCATCTCGGCCACCTTTCTCTTCATCTCTATGGGGTCCGTGGGGTCACCTAGATAATCGTCAATCTCATCTATCGGCGGGAGAGGCGAGGGGCTAGTCGCCCAGGATGATCCTCGGCCGGCAAGTCTACGACAAGGGCATCCTCGACAGGTTCTCCACCCGCACCTAAAAGAAGGCCAAAAAGACTAAGAGTGTCGGAGAGAAGCGGAAAAAAAAAGCATAGAGCAGGTCAAAGGAAAAACCTCTTACCGGATCGGCGAGTGTGGTCTGAGGCAGTAGAAGGATCATCCCTCCTCGTTACAGGGGTAGAGAGGGGAGTGGAGTCCTGGGGCGAGAGGCGCCTGGAAGGAAGCTCTGAAATGTTGATGTGAATGGTCTCCGGGCGCTGAGGAGCCTCCAAAGCTTTCTGAGAAGGAGCAACGAATAGAAAGTATGTAGGAGCAGCAAATCGCAGCGGGTTGGAAGGGCGTACCTCTTTCCCTTTGAGACTAACGGGGGCAGGGAGCGTCGGCTCCTTTAGAGGAATGCGAGAAGGTTCTGTGGCTAGGACGTGAGGGTCTGGAGTTTTCATCTTTTCAGGAGGAGACTTGGATGGAGGGGACAAAGGAGCACGTGCGGGGATCTTGTTCAGACCCGCCGCCGTCGCCTTGTTCCGCTGGCGCACGGATGTGATGCGGTCCCGGACATTTTGGCTGAGAGGCATGTAGGCTGATGTTAAGAAGGGAGGAAAGAAAGAAAGCAACCCCTCATGGGGAGGGATTTTCCATATTTATAGACTAGGCAAGGGGCCCACCAAAAGATTCCCTCAATAAATTAACTGTACCATCGCGAGCCTCAGTTGAACTATCTTTCCGAGCTTATGCCAACCTCGAAAAGAGCGGGGATTGTGTACAACCTCGGGCTCGGAGCCTGGCGAGAGGACCCAGGCGAGAGAAAGGGCCCCAGCGAGTGGGCCCAGGCGAGAGGCTCTGGGCGAGCGTGAGGGCCCAGGCAAGAGGCTCCGGGTGAGGCAAGAGGGCCCAGGTGAGAGGCTCCAGCCTGGCGAGAGGACCCTAACAAGAGGTACCCAGAGAGAGGGGCCATCTTGGTTCAGGGCCATTTTAGGTAGGGCCTGGCCTACCTTTTGGGTCCCAGGGGTATTTTTACTATTTTACCTTGGGTGGTCTGCAATTAGCCTTTTAGGACAGCGGAGTTCGGCTGTTGGCAGACCTAGCCGGGGGCATTCCGGTACTTTCAGGATGGATTAGTTTAGTTATTTGCAGTCCCAGTTCAAAGTCCTATAAATAGACCTGTAAGGTGCCTTAGAAAAGAGGCTTCCTTGACTCCTTCTCTCTCTTCTAAGGCACCTAGCTCAGTATTGGCTAGGGAGGGGAAGAGCTGTAGTTAGTCTCTTCCGGGTAAGAGGTGGGACCTCCGCACTAAAGCTCCCGGTCTAGTTCTTCGCCATGAGCGTGATCCCAAGGGAGTAAGCACGAGCTGCCCTTATAGTTCCGAGCTTTAGGTGGAGCCGACTTTGTTGGTTCCAACAGTCTGGGCCGTTTTTTATTTTAGAAGATTTTCCTTATGGTGCTGTTTTAATTTCACACCCTGATAAGGGTAATTTCAAAGTAAATGGTCAGTGTCTTAAAATATTTTCTCTGGTGATGATGATGTCAGTCCAAACAGTGTTAAATTTCTACTGCATGAACTCTAACTTCGAGCTTTTATTTTTTTTTTAAAAACATTAATTATTATTATTTTGGACAAAATATTTTTGGACACTATTATTTTTATTGCATCGAGCTCAAACGACGTTTTAAACAAATGGCATTCTTGGGAGGGAACCCAAGTTAACTTTTTCTATTTTCTTTATTTTACAATTTTTGCCCCGGACGGCTCCGACAAGCTAAATCTTGTGCGATCGCCTGCTCCAACATTGCTGAAACCATCACGAAGTCCAAAGAAGACATTTCATGAAGATCCAAAAGTGCAAGCATAGGGGAGCGACATCACTTAGCTTTCGCCGTAAAAAAAATCCGGGGAAGTACTTATTTTTCAATTCTTTAATTACATTTTCTCTCTCTCTCAATCCCCTTCTTTTGCCATTGAGGACAATGTCAATTTTAAGCTTGGGGGAGGACTTTCTCCTTCTTTTGCTTTGTGTGAATATTTTTCTTTTTGTGAATATTTTTCAAAAATCCAAAAAAAATGAATATCTTAAAAATCCAAAAATAGAAAATATTTCAAAATTTAAAAAACAATATATATTTTTTGTTATTACTTTAATAGTTTAGACATTTTAGTATTACAATAGTACCCCTTGTTTTTGTTTTGTTTTTTCTCAAAATCTCATATAAACAACTAAATTAATTATAATATTTCTAATCGCCCTTTTTAATTATGTTTCACAATTAAAATGTTGGCCATGCTATGTTTGTAATTCACGGTAGCATGTTAACGTAAAAGGTTTTTTCTAAAACTCGCATTTTCATTATGGTTTTCGTTCTTTATTTTCTTTACTTTCTAAAAAATTCATCATCCACTATTTTCCTTTTTATTTTTGAATAATTTTTGTAAGGTCAACTTTTGAAAAGCGTAGTAGATGTGAACGATCCAAGTCCCCTATTATTTCTATTTTCAAGATAATTTCATCAATCTTCTTTTATTATCTAGGACTTGCTTTTTGAAAATTTTTAAATCTATGTTTTAAATAAATTTAAAAGCTTGAAAATGATTTAGGCCATTTTTTTTGTTTGAGCTTTCCATCCAACCTATAAACATTCACCACTAGTTAGCCCCTTTTGAGACTTTTTTCCAATTTCATTTGATAGCTCCTCTTTTCGTACCATTTTCACCAAAGCCAAAATTTCCAACCTATCTAATCACACTAGTCTTTTTGAGTTTCATAAAGAATTTTCATGATTATGATAGGTAATTTTGTGATATTTTTGGAGAAGTTTTGAAAAAAAAGTATGCTCAAAAGAAATTTTTGTTTTTGTTTGGCCAATTCAAAATGAAAATAAAAATATTTATGGCCTTTGTTTTGAAAAAGAAAAAAAAAGAGAAAAAAATGGAAAAAAAAAGAAAGAAAAATATTTTGTTTAAAATGAAAATTTTTGAAACTCTTTGTTTTGGTTTAGTGTGATTTTAAGTCTCCATGTTTATCTTTGAATTCCACTCTTAATCATAATCCTAAACAAATGCTTCGGTCCTATTAAGTTCTTTTAATTCATGCTTTTGAATTCTATTTAATAACTAAGAAAAGAAGAAAAGTAAATCAGTATTAGTTTTGGAGATAAACTTAGATTTTTTGTTATTGAATTGATATAATTATAACGTTGCTTGGATCTAGTAACAACTCAATGCATTTATTCATTTTCGTTGCTTTACTTAAATCTATTTAAATAATTTCGTCAAAATTTTTGATGATTTATTTTCGTTAAGTAAAGTTTAAAAAAGTTAAACCATAACTGATTAATGGTTGTAGATTTACGTTTCACCTTTTCCCTACTTAGAATATCACATAGTACTTGTGTGGGCATAATTAGAACTTTTTGATTAGTCCTTTTTTTGATTATCTAGTTTTTATATTTTTTCTTGGGGACAAGCAAAGCTTAAGCTTGGGGGAATTTGATAATTCGTTTTGTAGCCTAAACTATTATTGTATTTTCTAGTTTTGTAGGCGCTAATCTTGCCTTATTAGCATAATTTTTTTTCTTTCTTATGTAAATATTATTGCCACTAACATTTTCTTGTCTTTTTGTAGGTTTCTAGAATTTTGGCTAAAAATGACCTATCACGCCCCCCTATCACGCCCTCCCTGGGCGTGCCACCTGATCCCGAGGAAGCTTGTTGACAGAGACAAAATAACAGGAAAAATGGCTATCATGCCCCATCCCTTACATGCCATCCCTGGTCGTGTCCCCGGGCGTGACACAGGGCGTGTCGCCCTCTTCCCAAAGTCTTCCACCACATTAAATGCATTTTCGCCTCAGCACGCAAACAGTACTGTCATGCCCCCCGTCACGGGCATGACCCAGGGCATGTTCGCCCCCTTTTCCAAGACTAACGGATTTCCGACCAATGATTGAGACTTGACATACGTGTCACGCCCCCTACACGGGCATGACCCAGGGTGTGTCAGCCATCGTACAGAAGCAATCATCCTTCCCGCCAGAATCAGGAACTTGAGGTCAAACCCGTACGTGTCATGCCCCCTGACACGCCCTCCCCGGGCGTGACCTAGGGGTGACCAACCCGAGAAAAAAATCTATAAATTTAAACCCCCCTCCCTTCCATTTATGCAAGCTTAGGTTGAGAGGGAAGGTGATGCCCCTTTGTTTCTTATCCCTTTTTTTAGTGTTATTCCCTTTCTCTCTCTTCTGTATTTTGTAATTTTCATAACCATAACTTAATGCTTTTGTTGTATTAGCTTTTAGTGTAGTTTATGCACTTGCTCTAGTTGCTAATTGTTGGGCTAGAATAGGATCTTAATTTTCATTTAAAATAGTTGTAGCTCTCTTTATTATTAATAAAAGTTCCCTTGTTAACTTGGTGTTATTATGCATTTCAACTCATCCTTCCTCCTCCACTTCGCTATGATTAACTAATCCTCCTTGTACTCGATCTTGATGATCCGAGGTTCGAGTGATTATGTTTTTATTCTTTGAATTTACCTTTTCTTTTTAGGGTTTAGGCCTTCGAATTACTCTTGATTTTTCTCATTTGGAATTATATTGTCGATATATAATTTCCAATTAATCTTTCAATCTTTGCTAGTCGAGAGGCCGATAGTTTGGAGTGAGCATTCCAGAGTAAAGAGAGTTGTACGCAACCCTCGAGAGAGGAAGACGTCCAAATCTCCCGGATTAGAGTAAAATCCAATAGTGGGGTTCACCGCATAAAGCGAGCTTTAGGCTTCCGATTTAGATGAGAGTCGGTCGAACCTTCCTAAACTTAGTTGGGTATGACTTCGAGAGAAGCGTGTTCAAGCTTTAGGAACCTCCACAGTCAAGGACCATTACCCTATTATGTTTAGGTTTATTTATCGTGTTTATAATCGCTTCTTTTATGCTGTCTATTTAACTGCATTTAGTTCTCCTTTAGTGCTAGTTTTCCTTTCATTAAGTGCGTTTAATTTTCTCTTTTCCCAAAAGATTTCTGTCGATAAAGTAATAGTCTCCGTATGAGTAAGTGTACTCAATAATTCCTGGATTTCAATACGACACTTGTGTCCCCTAGCTATATTTTGATTGGTATACTTGCCTAATTGGATTGCTAGTTCGACTCTCTTTTATTAAGCGTAAAGCGATCACCAGGATGACCTTAAAGCTCTTTCGTCTGGCAATTGAGGAAGCAGAGCTGATGCAGGTTTATCAACATCCCTCTTGGATGGATCCATTCATATTATACTAGTCAACAGGGGATTTCCATCACTTGGTGAAAGATAAGAGAAGATTCAAGATCAAAGCTGTGCATTATTATCTTATCTCTTGAATTTTTTACAGAAAAACCTTTTTCTCACCAATGGCAAGGTGCGTATTTCAGGAAGATATTCTAGTTGTGCTCGAAGAGGTTCAGTCTGGGGAATGTTGTAGCCATTCGGGAGCAAGGACTTTAGAAAGAAGAATATGGCAGCAAGGATATTTTTTGCCCACAATGAGGAATTATACTAAATTTTATGCAAAGAAATGTGTTCAATACAAGAATGTTTCTCCCCTTCAGCTCCAACTAGCCCAAAACTCAAATCAATCGCAACACCATGGCCCTTCGTAATTATGGTAATCGATCTCCTCGGACCATTTCCTATGGCAAGTTGGTAGTGGCGCTACATTTTAGTAATGATTAATTACTTAAGCAATTGGATTGAAGCGAAGGCATTGGCCAGAACAACAACCCAGAAAGTAAAAAAAAAATTAGGGAGAGATAATCTGTAGACAAGGAGTACAGATGTCAATAATTACGGATATTGGGGCATATTTCAATAATGAAGAAATGATCAACTTCTACAAACATATCGGTACAGAACTACGATTCTCAATAGTTCATCATCCTAGAAGTAATGGCTATGTGGAGGCTACTAATAAAAAGTTACTCAACTTGCTGAAAAAGAAGGTGCGAAATCTGAAAGGCTGTTGGGCAGATAATCTCCCTTCGATTCTATGGACCCTGAGAATAACACCATCATCTGCCACCGGGGAGACTCCCATTAAACTTTCTAATGGCTCAGAGGCTCTCATCCCCATAGAATTAAAAGTCCAAACCCCAAAGGTTTTACTTTCCAGAAAAAGCTGGGAAGATTGGCTGGAGATCAATAGTAAAGAGAAGAAATATAGTCCAGATCAAATTGAGGGAATTTGGGATGAATCTACTATCAGACAAGAAGAAATTAAATGAAGGGTGGCCAGGTTCTTCGATAAAAATATCAGGGTCAAACATTTTATGGTAGGGGACCTTGTTCTAAAAAAGGTTGATGCAGCCGGAGAGCCGGTTCAGTAGGAAAGCTGAATCCAAATTTGGCTGGAACCTTCATTGTTAAAGAAGTTTTGAGGAATGGGGCATATCAGCTGCAAACCTATAAAGGAGAAGACATATCACGCACATGGATTAGAGATGATTTAAAATTGTTCTATTCTTGAACCATGTTTTCTCATTACTTGTACTTATTTCAATGATTACATCAATAAGAAGGCTTCTTACTGACACTTTAATTTGGCGAGTCATTTTTCCTTCTCTATCTTCAACACAAGATTAAAGACCACTGGATCAAGAGACATCGCCGGGTTCAGCTTGGACCCCCCTTAGAATCGTTGTCATTAGCATAACACCACGATGACCACGTGATGCGGGGAGATTTCGCACCGTATAGTGGGATCTTGCAGATTCTAATGTGGTGGGCTACTGAATTGTGGATCCCAGATAGTATCTAACCCCATTTCTATATTTTGGAGGGAGAAGGTGGTGGTTAGCTCTACCATGCATCATAAGGGATATCGTTATAATTTTGATGATCTCATGAGGAAAGCAATGCCATCATGCGCTCCTGCCCATAGATCATCCTAGCTTGTGACCCTCAAAAAATCCTTGATACTCTCAAACGGTGCCTGCAGGGAACCCAAAACCCAGTTGATCTAGTGAGGAAAGTAATGCACCCTGGTGTACCTGCCCAACTGATCAACTCGGTCTGTATACCAAGCAAGATATTAGTTTATCAATTTTTCTATAATTAAACCATGTCTATAACTTGTGTGATCCCACAAGGAAAACAATGCACCCTTCCTGCACCTGCCCACTCGGTCATGTGAGTTTGTAAGCTCTTCCTATTTCTCTATAGGATTAGACATCCTAAATTTATAGTTTTGGTGACCACGTAAGGAAAGCAATACACCTTGCGCGCACCTACGGACTTGGTCACAAAAGTCTATAACCTACTTCCTCGACCAAGAATTTTCTCAGATCACGGCTTGCATCCGCTCAGGTCGCCTCATATAAGTATCTATCCAACAAACAATGTTCCAGGTCGCCAAGCATTTTTGTATTCACGGAAGATGCATCGATTGCGTTTATCAAATAACTTACGTATCAAGCCTACAACAAATATCATATTTGATTCAAGTTGATAATTATGCGGCATGCAATATTTACTCGACCCTATATGCGACCTGGCTCTCAATAATCTTTATGAGTTTTTTATTGCTCAATCAACCCGGGCACTCTATTATTTGTATTGACTAAATCCACGCGCGACCTTGCTTGCATTGTACTCAAGTTCACGCATTCCCATCAGTGAACTGATCTTTCCATGAGTAGAGTTGTAACTACGGATCAGATGTGTCGAATATAATTCAACGCATATTGGGATATGGAATATCAAAGAATGCGGAAAAACTACAAATATTATGTTCGGTGAAGCAAGAATGGCGGACCAAAAAGTATCCTTTCGTGTGTGTTCAAAAAATTGATTACAACTTTTGAACTTAGGCGGATTACAAAAAGGGCTGCCAAGCCTTATAAAAATAAACAAAATCCTAATCCGAAGGTTTCAGTTTCTTTGTTGCAGGAGCCGGGCTTAATGGTTGATCATCTGGCGAGTAGCCCACAATGGTGTTCTTATCGCCATATCTTTAACTCTCGGAAAATTCGCTTAGTGTGTTCGTTTCCGAGCTTGAACATTTGGAGGCAGACTTTGAGGACTTACATTCATGTCCGACATCGCTCGAACCTTCACCTATGATTTCCTGGACTTCATTCTGGGCGGCATTAAGTTCATACTCAATCTCAACCTCGTCTTCTTCATCATCATCCTCATCCTCTTAATCAACTGCAGCCTCGCCCTTACTGCCCGATCCATCGAAGAAACCCTCTTCTTAACCTCTAGAATGAGCTTGATAAAGGGAACGTAAACCACACCCTCTTTCGTATTCCCAAGCTCGATGAAATGGGGAACTGTGACATCGACATTCTCCTTAACGTAAGGCATCATTACGTCCTGGAAAGCCGGATTTTCGATATCATAGGATGCCTGCAGGAAAGTAAAGAATCAGATAAAGCAGACATAATTTTATGTCGCTACGAGTAGGCTTATTACCGTTTCCTTCTCTTTAAGTCGCGCGATCTCGGAGCTAAGCCGTTTGTTATGTCCCCGGAGTTGTTCGTTCTCCTTTGCCATATCCTTTAGGGCACAACCCATGAAATGGCTTATTACCAAGCTATTCACATGGGCCTATGGGGCTAGGTAGGGGAGGTCCGTTGTGTCAACTTGTTGAAGCTCGCGCATATTCTTCTTTCCGTACATCCCCGAGCTCGCGATGTGGGCATGACGACTAAGCTTGGCGAACTTCCAGGAGGTAAGTGCGGTTGAGATGCGGACATGCTTGTTCTTTCGGTGCCATTTCATCATCTGATTTTCACGCAAGTCATTTTGTTTGTTGCCGAATTCGCAGAGGTCGAAGGTTTCCGAAGAAGAATAGTGTGCTGCAGGATCATTATCTTCTTTCCTCCTCTTGGCGATCTCCTTCTTCCTCTCCACCTGATTTAAAGATGGACCACCGGGGGTTTGGGGTAGATTTGATGGAACGTTCAAGGTAGCTGAAATGAAACCAAGTCAGCAAGATGAAATTATAAAGAAGGGCGGTCACAAACTCGAGTTCGCATAGTTTACTCACTTTCTTGATGAGTTAAGGCATGCAAGATCGGCAACATTGAAAAATAGTGATCAGTGTCAAACTTAGCACCAGTCGGGAAATCGACAATCTTCTCCTCCATATCTGCGAGTTATACACTCCTGAATTCTCTATCCTCTCACTTTTGTGGATAGGTTTGTACGAATCCCATGCCGCCTTCGAACACGATGTATCAGGATGACCAGTTGTGAATCTTGTTCGGCAGATTCACCATCTTCAGACCGCGGAAAAATAAGTAGATTATTCCTTTATAAGGTTTACCTCCGGTGAGAGTGATCGCGCAAATTGAGAAAATTCTCCTAAAAATCTTAAGTGAAAATGTTACCCGCTCATATTGTATGTCGGTGATGAGTCCTCTTTTTATAGTGATTTTCAGACTCATCTATGCTTGTTTTCTTTTGCTTGCACTTCACTTTTACTTCATTATCTTTTATATTTCATCTTATCCTTATTGTCATAGGAATAGCACCTTTTGGCTCGTGGTTGTGTATTTTTGTGCTTTTAATTGTTGTTCTCCTTTTTATGCTTGTCTGGAATGTCTGAACACATCGGTGATGGGTTAAGGGGTCGTGTGCGTGTTCCGTTGACGTTTGGAAGTAGGAATACTTCGCACGATCATCAAATATAGTGTGCATGACCACTGGTCGTGCGCTGATGATCATGCACAATATACCCTGATTTCCATAATCTGCCTGGGGTAATCGCACGACAGCTAGACATAGTGCGGATGACCACCGGTACTGCGCCACTGATCGTGTGTGTTGATTCCACTTTTCCTGGAGTTTTGTCTGGGGTAATCGCACGACCATTGGACATAGTGCACACGTTCTTCGGTCGTGCTCCATTGCTCGTGCATGTTACCCTAGTTCTTCTCTTAATTCTACCATGCCAATATGCATGATCACTGGCCATAGTGCGCACGACCACTAGTCGTGTGCCCGTGATCATGTTCATTGTTAAATTCTGCTTTCTATAAATATTGCAAGTCTCGTCCTAATTTGGCATCTTTCAGAGAGCTTGCAATTTTCCGCAATTTTTCGCATCCGATGAAGGGATCCGCCGATCTCCTTCAATCTCCACCCTAAGGAGGTGCTCCGGGAAAGCTTTCACCACCAAATCCAAGCAGGAGCTTCCTCTCGGCCTCCTCTATCTTCTCTTGGGCTTATTTCAAGCTTCAACGCCATAGCCATCAAGCAAAGGGAAGCTTGCAACTTTCGTCCGCTATCGTGAAATGAAGAAGACGGGACATTGGAAGGTGGTGACAGCCCTTCTCTACCCCCAAACACAGTTGAGGACCGAGCTTGAATGCGGATTGACAACCCAGTGATTCCAACCGTGAACCCTCAATAAGACTTCGAATTCGGTCGATATCTTGCCTTGTTCTTCCTTAATTGTATTTTGTGTGTGGTTGTAAACTTTATTTATAGATGATGTGCGCTTAGTTGTAAAATGCTTATATTAAATCATGTATATGTGATTTATATTTTCATTATATTTGCTTGAGGTGCGCCATATTCCATCCACCATCCACCCTTGACGCACTAGTAATTGCTAGTGGCGTGCTCTGCGAAGAGGTGCACTTGACCCTCTTTCCGCAAGCCTACTTTCACATCTGCCTAGCGATTCGGTGTATAGTGGCCTGACTAGTCTTTCATCCCGCCTGGTGAAGCATTGCATAACGACATTTCATACGAGTAGTTGTTATCATTTTCTTTTCTTTTTCCGCAAATATCAAAACCCCCATCGTTAACTCCGACCTAAGGACTTCAATCTCAAGTCCTCCTCGAAATTAACACCACCTTACTGTGTTCCTTGAGAGATCGATACTTAGGAAAACTCGCCCATTTTATATTACTTGTGCGACCGGTTAACTACCGTGATCTTTAACATCATATTTTTGGCGCTGTTGATGGGAAACAAAGTCGTATGAGTTTCTGGAGAGGGAGACGTGAGATTGCTTTCCTTTTCCTTTGTAAATCGCTTTTGTTCTGTTCTATTTCTGTTTATCTTGCCTTTTTCATGTTTATTTAGGCAACTGTAGTAATATATTGTTGGATTTAGTAATTTGCACAATTTATTTTTAATCTGCTATTTCGACACAATGTGGGGATATTCGTATGCCCAATGTCGTTGGTGTGGAAAGTCTTCCCATGCTAGTCATGAATTCCCTAGGAGAGATATTAAGCGTAAGCCTCAGCGCACAATGCATGAGATGCTGTATTCGTACAACCCTTCAAACACTTTGGCCCGAGCTTATGGCCATTCTCCCTCGCCACATACACCATTCTCTTATTCCTCTCCGGCCCCATAAGGACCGCAAAGTACTGGGAGGAAGTGTTTGTATTGTCGTAGAACAAATCATATCCTGAAGGATTGTGTCGAGTACCTCCATCTTATGGAAGAGGATGATGAGTCGGACATCCGAATCATCTCGACTCCTACCCTTGGTGGCACACCTTCATCGTCTAGATATGTGACCCTGTCACCTTCATGTTTGGAAGGGAATGATGCGGACACAACCACTAGATGTGTGGCTGATCTAGGCTTCGACATGGCTGAGCCTATCTCTCCTGTGCATACATCTCCAAGTGTGGAGCCGATTCTTTGTGAGGAACCTGCGCTTGACTTTTATCCAAGCAAAGTTCCTCCGCCTTTTTTGCATTCTACTACAGTCGTCTCTGACGACATTTTTGACATTGCAACACAAGTTGAATCTTGTAATACATGGATTGTTTCCACTCCCGTGGAGGAGGACAACCTTCCTGGTGTCGAGGATTCTACCTCGATACCAAAAGAGGAAGTCCATGTCTTGGGGGAGGCTTCTATGGATCCTGCCGAGCCTTGTAGCATTGTCGACAATGCCGATGATATTTTTCTACCTCAGCCTTTGGGGAGAGAAACTGGGATCACTCTCCCGATTATTTCTTTATGTTCTTCGTCTCTTTTATCTCCACGGGTAAGTTGGGTTGACGTTGAGCCTTGTGCTCAGGCTGTCGACGAGTGCATCCTCTTGTGTGAGGAGGTTCCTACCTCCTTCACAGTGGAAGCTCCTGCCGTCACCTTCGCCCCCAACGAACTTGTGGTGGACGAAACCTTGCTAGGCAAGGATTTGTTTTGTGGTGAGATGAGTGAGGACCAGGTCTCCTCCTCATCTTACTTCGTATTTCCTCTTCTTGCGAGGAGCACATATGATTATTTAGGCAGAGGGTTAACTGCTTTATCTCCGTATCGGTACCCGTTACCGCAACAGATATTAGGCCAGTTACCTGTGCATTTTTCTTTTCGTAGGCCCATTAGCTAGAACTATATAGAATTTAATAAGTCGTGCTACGATGACAGTAACCCCAGTAGTTATCTTATATTTTCTACATTTTATTTTTCATGTCTCTTTTTAGTTTTAGTATTTCTTTTTGTATATTTTTATTTTGTTTTTGCGGAGCTCACCCCTACAGGTATTCATGGAAACTACGCATTTGCGGGGTTGTGATTCTTCGTATGGCGGGCCTGCTTCTACTTTTCATGCGTCTTATGGTATGCTCACTAGCTGAGCATTGGGTAACCTCTTCCCTAAGCACTTTATGATTTAAATTTCAATATCATATGATGCGTAGCTTAGTTTATGTCTAGGGGAGAGCAAGATTTGTTACCTTTTGCATGTGCACATTTCATGTGCATACTAGAAGCTTTCATAGTTATTATTTTGTTTAGTTCATTTCATCACACACCACTGTACCCACATGAGCGCGTGCTTAGTTTATAGCGTGCCGTGAGTGTAACTCGTGTCTTTGTTAGATTTGGGAAAATTATGGTGCTGGCTTAGGATTATGAGACAAAGTTAAATGTTGACCTTGTTGTGATCCTAGTAAACTGCTCTCGTTTCGTGTAGAAATTCGAGTAGATTTAATTTTTCTGTATTCTTATAGTTTTATATTTTTTCTATTTGCGTAAATTCTTTTTATTCTACTCAAAATTGGTGAATCCGGTGTGAATCAAACAGTAGCGTAGGAATGTGTTTAGCCATAGCTAGACTCATTTTGCTCGAGTCGGGAGGAAGGATTATCTTTCTCGGTGGCTAAAAACGTACTCCAAGCTACTCTCGAAGCATGGGTACATGGTTACTCAAGCGTGAGTGTGATGTAGTCCATCGTTTTGGCCCGGTTAAGCTTTGTAACCATTCCTAACGTCTTATCCTCGGTAAGCCCCATTGTGCCTACCCTTCTTTTGATTCAGCTCCACCTTCATTCACCAAAGCCTCATAGCCATTCCTTGTCGCACACCCAAGTCGAGCTTTAGTGTTTAATTATCATTTTGGGATGTGATGTGGTGATATTATTTGTGAAGATGTGGAAGTGCTCCCAAGTCTATTTTTGCTGAGATGAAAAAGAAAATGATGAAAAAGAGAAAAAAGGGGGGGGGGAAAGAAAAATATTTGTAAAGAAAAAAAAAAGTTTAGATTGAAGATCCTATTAGTGGTGTGATTATATTTGGAGTAGGAGGTGCGCACACCCATATGTTAAAAGTTAAGTCTAGGGGTGTGGTGCACTCGTTTGTATTTTGGATTAGCGGTTGGATTTTTGTATATGATAGATCATTTGCCTTAGGTGCATAGCCTTCATGTTTATCATTGTTTACCTCACCGTAACCAAAGCCCCATTACTAATCCTAAATCCCTACGGATTCGCACTTGAGTCAAACCAGTGCCATGGAGAGAGTGTGAACGGGCAAGCGCATGGTCCCGAAATTACTGGATTCCTTTGGAGGTGATCCTGAGCCCTGATCATTGGCAAAGCTCACCTTTATGGCCTACCTACTTTCTTCCTGCGCATGACCAGATGATTCACCATTATTCCATTTTTGAGTTGCAATAAAATTTTGATACGCCTTGCTAAAAATATAAACTATTCTACATATTAAAAAAATTTCTTTATTGTATTTTTACCCACGCGAGCATGCGACTTTGCATGGTACTCTGTTTTTCAATTCCTTTGTTTGCTAGTAATTTTTCCTATCTTCTTAGATTTTGTTTGCTCGGGACGAGAAAATAGTTAAGTCTGTTGTTGTGCTTAGTCCATTTTTTATAGTGATTTTCAGACTCATCTGGGCTTTTTTTCTTATGCTTGTACTACACTTTTAGTACATTATTGTTTATATTTCATCTTATCCTTATTGTCATAGGAAGTGCACATTTTGGCCCGTGTTTGTGTATTTTTGTGCTTTTATTGGTTGATCTCCTTTTTATGCTTGTCTGGAATGTCTGCACACATCGGTGATGGGTTTATGGATCATGTGCGTGTTCCGTGGATGTTTGGAAACAGGAATACTGCGCATGAACATCGGATATAGTGCGGACGACCACTGGTCGTGCAACAATGATCGTGCGCAATGTACCCTAATTTCCAGAATCTTCCTGGGGTAATCACACGACCATTGGACATATTGCGCACGACCACCAGTCGTGCACCACTGATAGTGTGCATTGATTCCACTTTTCCTAGAGTTATGTCTTCGGTAATCGCACGACTACTGGACATAGTGCGCACGACCACCTGTCGTGCGCCATCGCTCGTGCGCGTTACCCCAGTTCTTCTCTTAATTCTGCCATGTCAATTCGCACAATCACTGGCCATAGTGCGCACGGCCACTGGTCGTGCGCCCGTGATCGTTGGCATTGTTAAATTCTGCATTCTATAAATATGACAGGTCTCGCCCTAATTCGGCATCTTTCGGAGAGCTCGCCATTTTTCGCAATTTTTCGCCTCCGACGAAGGGATCCGCCGATCTTCTTCAATCTCCACCCTAGGGAGGTGCTCCGGGCAAGCTTTCACCACCAAATCCAATCCAGAGCTTCCTCTCGGCCTCCTCCATCATATCTTGGGCTTATTTCAAGCTTCAATGCCATATCCATCAAGAAAAGGGAAGCTTGCAACTTTCATCCGCTATCGTGACACGAAGAAGACGGGCCATTGGAAGGTGGTGACATCCCTTCTCTACCCCAGACGCAGTTGAGGACCGAGCTTGGATGAGGATTGACAACCTTGCGATTCCAACCGTGAACCCTTTGCAAGACTTCAGATTCGATCGATCTCTTGCCTTATTCTGCCTTTATTGTTGTTTGTGTGTTGTTGTAAACTTTATTAATAGATGATGTGCTCTTAGTTGTAAAATGCTTATATTAAATCAAGTCTATGTGATTTGTACTTTCATTATATTTGCTTGAGGTGCGCCATATTCCATCCACCATCCACCCTTGCCGCACTAGCTATTGCTAGTGGCGTGCGCCGCAAAGAGGTGCTCTCGACCCTCATTCAGCAAACCTACTCGCCCATCCGCCTAGCGATTTGGTGCATAGTGGCCCAACTAGTCTTCCATCCCGTCTAGCGAAGCATTGCATAGGAGTAGTTAGCATTTTCTTTTCTTTTTCCTCAAATATCAAAACCCCCATCGTTAACTCCGACCTTAGGACTTCAATCTCAAGTCCTGCTCGAAATTAACTCCACCTTACTGTGTTCCTTGAGAGTTCGATACTTAGGAAAACTCGCCCCTTTTATATTACTTTTGCGACCTGTTCACTGCCGTGATCTTTAGCATCAGTAGGAGATTAAGCTATAGATCGCAAAAACTGTGTATGGGGCAAGCTGGCCTGGAACGACTCTATAATGCTCGAAGATCTCTGCGACCTCCCACAATAAAGGGAATCTTAATCCGCAAGAGAAATGATTAATGGGGATGGCAATCTGATTCACCAAGGAAGAATTTATTGTCTCATTCTCCAAGGGAAAGACAACATGGACGGGCAAGTTTTCCATGTATTCAACAATGAACTCACGCAAGTACGCCTCAAATAGATTGCATTTCTTGTGATCGGCAGCATGGAAAGCACCGACAACATCAGTTTGCGCGGACATCTTTGTTGCAGACCGCAAGAACTTTTGCTTCGGGTGCATTTCCTACAATAAACTAAGAAGGAATGTCTATTTATAGAAGATGAGGTGAGCAAATAAACTTTCAGTCCGCAGGTTTTCATTTTTCAATTGGCAGAATCCGCCAAAACATTTTCAGCAATTAGAATTTACAATCCATAATTCATTGCTATAATAGGCAGATAAGATGTAACGCCCCCGATTTTCCTTCATTTATCTGTATTCTCGTTGGCGTTACGATGACGCGTTCCGTAGCTTGTGCCATGTGTGGAGTATTGTTCAGCTCCTTTGAACTGAGTGCCCTGCTTGGTAGCCTGTTGGCAAGATTTCCTTAGCAAGCCGAGTCGTTTTGGGTGACCCGGTGTGGCCTCTCGGGGGGATGTTTGTGTTTGGCTTTGTTTGGGCATAACTCGAGTTCTGTTTGTCGAAAGTTAATTTCGACTTCGTCGTTGTGTTCGTAGCGTGGGTATTTAGCTACGGTGCGAATTTCGTAAAATTCCGAGGTGGTTCGGTTTTCGCGTCGTTTGGTGTGTTATTGGTATTTGTGATCAATTAATTAAATTGATTTGGCTTGTTCTGTAGCCCTTCGGTTTTGACCGATTGTTAAATTCTGCGGGAGAATTTAATTGGGCAGTTATCGCCTTGCCTTGGTGGTAGCCATATTTTTTTTGGCTTATGCTTATTTTGGTATTTACTTAATGAAATTAAGTAATTAGGCGTTTTAGGGTTCGGTTATGGATGAACCGGCATTTAGCTTTTCGTATAAAAGCCTTTCTTAAGAAGTGATGGCCCACTTCTTCTTCTTCTTTTCCTGAGAGAGAAGCCGTCGCTGCCTTTTTCGCGGAGAGCAGAGGAGAAAACCGCCCGTCCTGTACCTCCTTCGGTCGGCGATTTCGGGCTTGTTCGTGGACGGAATTCGATTCCGAAAACGGCGTTGTCTTGCTCTCTCCGAGATCTTCGTTTCAACAGTAAGATATTCGATTTTCGTGGAGTTTTGATGAGATTTGGGTTTCGGTTTTGGAGTTTTCAGCCATTAATGGCCGTGAGATTTATTCTACGTGCTGCGGCTGGTTGTTCCGTGTGAAGAGGAGGAGAGCCATCCAGGCTTCGCTGAAAGTTGAGGCAAGTGGTATTCATGCCCTTGCCAAGTTTCTTTTGATTATTTTTGCTGATATAGAAATCCCTGTTAGCCCAGGTTAGAGGCCTTGTTGTTCTCATATTTATTGCTATCTATAGGAATTAGTTCTTCCTATAAACCCCCCCTACTTGTGCTGATGGAACCCAACTTTGCCGGCGTTATGCCGTTTATCTTTGTTCAGATTTGCTCTGGTTTGGGTGTAGCCGAGAGGGAGTGTTAGGAGGGGAGGGGGTGTTTTTCCCAAATTTGTTAAGGGTATTACTCGAGTATGGGAGCATGTTACTCGTGTGGTAGAAGTGGATTACTCGTGTATTAGTTCTGGAGTACTCGAGTAGCTGGTAGATACTCGAGTAGTAGCCTTGAGCTACTCGAGTAGTGGTTTCGAGATACTCGAGTAGTAGCTTTGAGGTACTCGAGTAGAAGGCATTAACTCGAGTATTTGCCTTGGAGTTACTCGAGTAGTAGGCAACTACTCGAGTAGGGGTTCTGGGTTACTCGAGTAGTAGGTAACTACTCGAGTAAGGGTTTTGAGTTACTCAAGTAGTAGGCATCTACTCGAGTGCAGGTTTGTAGATACTCGAGTAGCTGGTTGGAGTACTCGAGTAGCTATTTGTAGATACTCGAGTAGCTAGTTGGAGTACTCGAGTAGCTGGTTTGTAGATACTCGAGTAGCTGGTTGGAGTACTCGAGTAGCTGTTTGTAGATACTCAAGTAGCTGGTTGGAGTACTCGAGTAGCTGGTTGGAGTACTCGAGTAGCTGGTTGGAGTACTCGAGTAGCTGGTTGGAGTACTCGAGTAGTTGGTAACTACTCGAGTGTTGGTTATGTTCGTATACTCGAGTAGGTGCTTTGGCTTACTCGAGTAGTAGGTAACTACTCGAGTAGGGGGTTTGGTTTACTCGAGTAGTAGGTAACTACTCGAGTGCAGATACGCGAATAGTGGCTTTAGCATGCTCGAGTAGTAGGCAACTACTCGAGTAGAGGGTTGAGGTACTCGAGTAGTGGGCGACTACTCGAGTAGAGGGATGAGGTATGATGTCCGCAGAACAGAGACTTACTGTGGTTGGTTCGAAATGGTCAGATTCCGCGGGCCGGTTAGAAGATCGAGTTTTCTAACGAGAGGAGGCAAGCGCACCTATCGCATGTAGTACTCGGTATTCGGGAAAATACCGAGGTCGTATTATTCTCGGTGAGGCGTTGATTATATCTACTCTTCCAGGAACACTATTATCTTACTAACAGTAAGGTAGGATTTTTTTGTTTAATTAAAACGGAAAGAAAGAAAGCAGAATTTTGCTAAATTAGTTCGATGACGGGTTAACGCTCGGCATCGAATCGGATTAAGACTAAAATAATTCTTAACAATTATTGAACTTTGTTTTTAATTTAATAAAAGGCACTTGGCCGTGGAGGTTCCAAGAACATGAGCTAACCTTGGTCTAGGGATATCGCTCACCTGGGCGCTAAGGCTATTCGACCGAACGTTAGTCCGACGAAGGATTCCCCTTAACGGCCGCATTACGCTAAGAACCCCGCTATTGGGTGGGGAACCCAATCCGGCAGAACTACGTTTCTCCTCTTTCGAGGGGGCGTACGCAGTTCTCTTTACCCAAGGGGGATCGGTCCATACGTGCAGCCTCTCGGCGTCGCGTATGGATAACGGAAATAGAGCCCACACATCGATTATGTGGTCCTATGCGTCGTTAACCCGGGGTAAACCTTAAGTCCTTAAATTAAAATAAAAATAAAGTTTTTTAATTATTTCAAATCATTTTTTATGTCCCAATGCTCTTCGATGCCGAAGGCTAAAAGAGATTAGCCACTCATCGGTATGGGGACGGCTTTATGTTTTTAGGTGAAGCGTGAGTGTTAAATTGAGCACTGAACAATTATAAGAAAAAAACATGAAAAATAGGACAATTAGATAAATTGAAGGCTAATTGATGCAGGCACTCACGCACACTTCAAAACCATAAAGAAAATTAAATAAAGCAAGCCCTACTCAAATGAGTAGGCGGAAATAAATGCACACACGCACACACTCTTCTTAATTGAAGAAAGCGATAAATAAAGCGGTAAAATTATCTCCTACACGCACGCACTCTACATAATTGAGAAAGCGATAAAATTGCCAGTCCCGGCTCAAATGAGTGGGAGGGAGTAAATTTATCTCATACACGCACACACTCTACTTGAAAGTAAAACACACACACGCACTCTACAGAAATGAAAACACACGCACCCACACAAAGTTTTCCTACTCAAGTGAGTAGGAGGAAAATGAAAGCAGTAAAAAGACAAGTCCCACTCAAACGAGTGGGCGGAAAATGAAAGCAGAGCGCCATTTAACTCTTAACGAGTAAGCGAAAATAAATGCATACGCACACACGCACTCTACAGGAATGAAATAAAGCAGTAAAACCTAACTCATACACGCACACACACTTGCAAAAATAAGAAAAACAAAGTGCTCAGAAAATTAAAACGACTGCATTTCTACCGCTAGAATGCGGTAGAAATGCATAAAAAGTGAAAATAAAAATTAACCGGAGCGAAAAGTTTTGCAAATAAACGCAAAATGAAAGTACTCGAAAAATTAATACAACTGCATTTCTACCGCTAGAATGCGGTAGAATCCATAAAAAGATGAAATAAAAATTAACCGGACTAAAAGTTTTGAAATTAAAAAGTTAAAATGAAGTGAGCGAAAAATTGTAACGACTACATTTTTATTCGTAAGTTTTTATAAAACCTCCAAAAAAGTGAGAATAAAACTAAAAAGGAACGAGAAGTTTTACATTCCTAAGAGCCTAAGTTAAAGAAAATAAAAACGAACACTTTTAGGGGGGGGGGGTTTATAAAACTTATATGAATAAAAATGATAAAGAAGAAAAAGCTAAAGCTAAAAAGTGCGGAAAATAAAAACTAGACGGACGGCACAACGGCTAGAAATGCCGATAAATCCTAAATCTAACTAAGTTATCAAAGCTATAAAAATGAAAACATAAAAGAAACACAAAAAGGGAATGAAAAAATTACTTAAGAAGGGCGCTTCCAATTGAACATTTCAACTTTGCAAGATAGAAAATCTACCATTTTATTGAATAAAAAGGCTATTACATGAAAAAGCTAAA
Organism: Platanthera zijinensis; assembly: GCA_039513925.1. Classification (NCBI taxonomy): domain Eukaryota; kingdom Viridiplantae; phylum Streptophyta; class Magnoliopsida; order Asparagales; family Orchidaceae; genus Platanthera; species Platanthera zijinensis. Next base: position 143,976,894 of record CM077093.1, on the reverse strand, counting down.
ACAAACAACCTAATACAAACTAAGAAAGATAGGGAGAAATTCTCCTTACATAGCTTAGAAGCCAAATGGGCAGCACCTCCCCTAAGTAAGATGGACCAAAAAAGTGGACAGAATAAGCTTCCTGGAAGCTCTTATTTATAGGCAAAATTTTGGGTTGGTCACGCCCGTGACTAGGGCGTGATAGGGGGGCTTGTCGACACTATTCATGAGCTGATCGGGTGACTTGACTGGAATGTTGACTTCGGCTGAAAACGTGGCGGTCACGCCCTAGGTTACGGGCATGACATGTGTCAGTCACGGGCGTGACTGGGGCGTGTCGGGGAGGTCGATCTGGGCGTGGTCCGGCCGCAAAGTCGCGCGCGTCACGTCGGGCCAGGTGGCTAAGTCACGCCCGTGTCACACCTTGACACGGGCGTGTCTTGGGGCGTGTCGAGCTTGGTTTGATCATCGCCGATCGTCGAGCTGGCAACTGTGGTCGGCGATCGTCGAGGGCGTGACACGGGCGTGTCGGTCATGTGCCACGGGTGTGTCAGTCAACATTTTGACTTTTTCTGGAATTTTTCTGGAATTTTTCTGGAATGCAAATAAAGCTAAGTTAGAAATAATATTTACAAAAATAAGCTATTTATTGAATAAAACTAATAAAAAAGACAAAAAATAAACAAAATTGACTTAAATAAAATACGAAAATATAGGAATATTTACAACTCATCAAACACCCCCATACTTAAGCTTTTGCTATTCCAGAGCAAAAGTTTGAGGTGAACTTATAAGGAATAATAAAAAACCCTAAGTTCTGCTACCGCTAAATTAATTATAAGAGAGATCAAATAAAAATATAAGGGGTATAAGAGTTAAGTCCTAAAATTATTTAGATGATTTAAACAGGGCAAAAGTTTTGGCCAAAAGACTTCTTGATGTAATCAAATAGAAAGCAATAATTGTATTGGTTAGATTAACAGAAAATAGTTTGGAGTTATACGGACTTTAGCTTATAGGAGTGTTATCGGAAATAATGCAATTTACGAATTATGCTCTCAAAAAGATTTTTGAATTAATTCTAGAGTCATGAAATTGGCTAAGGGGGGTTGATGTTGGTTTATGAAGATGCTTGGATTTTGAGGCGAGGTTATTTTTTCGAACCTCCATTTTTTTTTTGATTTGGATGTTAAAGGAAAACGAAATCTTATTTTCCTTAACATAAAAATTTTTTCTTCTTCATAAATAACCCAATGTATATGTGTTGGAGTAATGAATTTTATCCTCTTACTCCGTGACGTATAATCTTTTAATTTATTGGGTGCCTATGTTTACGGAATGAAATCTTATTCCCATTGACATAAGATCTTTTTGGGGAAATAATTTTATCATACCAAGTAGGTTATGATAAGTAAGGGGAGAAAAGAGAACTAGATTTTTAATTGAAAAATAATTGAGAGCAACCTTTATAAATTGTACGTTCCAATTTTTCAGAAAGCTAAAAGCAAGCATAATTGAATTCTATAGTCGTTATTTTCTAACATGGTACACATGCTCCTATCTATGAAAAATTAGAAGTAGTGCCTAAAGCGAGTCCCCTATTTTTAACAAAGTATAATAAATTCTTTAAAACTTAACCCCGGCTATTTAGATTTTTCAATCTATAATTAACAAACGAATAATGAACAAAGAATTGTTCAAATTCGCATATAAATAAACTCAAAACGAAAGTTTTGGATAACAAGAAACTTAAGAATGAAATGTTTGATTTATTTGTTTCAAAACTTACATAAAAAATTTTTTTTGTTGTTTTTTTGAAGTTATGCTCTTTTTTTGTATTTTTGTATTTATATCTTTAATATATACATACTAAAAAGAAAGAAAAAAATGCGAAAATAAAAATTTTTTGGATTTCTAAGTTTTGTGAAATTTTTTGTATTTTTAATGAAATTTTCATTCTATTTACAAAAATTTGGGAAAAAGAAAAAAATATTTACAAGGATGAGAGGGAAAAAGGGAGAGGGGAAAGAGAAAGAATATTTACAAAAATTATTTACAAAAATTATTTACAAAAATATTTACAAGAATATTTACAAAAATATAAACTAGGTAGCCGCGAGATGACTCGTTATGTGGATGGCTCGATGAGCCGGATCTCACGGACCGAGTTAAAAATAAGTCAAAGTTTTAAAAATGAAACTTCAAAAATTTTTAATTAAAATTTTTTTGATTTTTTTTTTGTGTTATATATATTTTTTTTTTGAAGTTTTGTTTTTTTTTTAAAATTTTTTTTTTTTTTTTTTGTAAGTGAAAAAGAAAGTACGAAAATACGAAAACACCCCCATACTTAGATCCAACATTGTCCCCAATGTTGTATGCTAAGCATGAGGAACAAGACAGCAGGTATATGTACAAAAAAGGAAAAAGAGGGGTGCAGAAAACGTCCCTGATCCGCGCTCGGGGAAGCCCATTAGAAACCCTACATTTATTAGAATAATAGAAAACATAATAAATAAAGACGTTAAAAAGATAGACGTGGGGCGCCTCCCAGGAGCGCTTTGTTTATAGTCGCGTAGCTTGACTATAGTGGCGGGTTTATATATGGAGAAGGGTTATGGTTTCGCTCCTACTGATCACAGGGTCGGCCGCTATATAAGACTTTAACTGATTACCGTTCACCTTAAAAGTGCCTTTTTCGGGGTGGGAGATGAGTATGGTCCCATATGGCCAAACCTCGCCAACCTTGAAGGGGCCGAACCAGTGCGATTTTAGCTTACCCGGGAAAAGCCTAAGACGTGAATTGTAAAGAAGGACTAGATCGCCCGGAGAAAAAAATTTTGGGGTTTTAATTTTTCGATAGTGATAAAACTTAGAACGCTCCTTATAGAACTTATTGCTCTCGTAAGCGTTCGCACGCCATTCATCGAGCTCGTTTAGTTGCAGTTTTCTATTTTGAGCGGCTAAGTTAGAGTCGAGGTTTAAGAGTTTTAATGCCCAAAGTGCGCGGTGCTCCAGTTCTACGGGTAAATGACACGCCTTGCCATAGACTAATCGAAACGGGGTACAACCGGTAGCGGTTTTGTACGCCGTACGATACGCCCATAACGCGTCGTCGAGCTTAGCGGACCAATCTTTCCTACTAAGTGAAACGGTTTTTTCTAATATGCGTTTGATCTCTCGATTTACTACCTCAACTTGGCCACTTGTTTGCGGGTGGTAGGGGTGGCAAGTTTGTGCGTGACTCCGTATTTAGATAACGTCTTAGCCATTAGAGCGTTATAGAAATGCGTTCCCCTATCACTAACAATAGCGCGAGGCGTGCCGAAGCGAGAAAATAATTTTTTTAGAAATGTAACGACGACTCGCGCATCGTTGGTGGGGAGAGCTTGCGCTTCCGCCCACCGTGATACGTAGTCGACCGCCACTAAAATATAAGAATTTTTATAAGAAGGAGGTAGGGGGCCAACAAAATCTATGCCCCATAAATCGAAAACTTCGCATTCTAAAAACATATTTTGGGGCATCTCGTCGCGACGTGAGATGTTACCTGACCGCTGACAGCTATCGCATGCGCGCACAAAATTATGCGCGTCTTTGAAGAGAGTGGGCCAAAAGTAGCCCGCCTCTAGCGCCTTCCTAGTGGTCTGGTTGGCTTGATAGTGCCCCCCGGCTGGACCCTCGTGGCAGTGCCTCAATATTTGCGTGCACTCCACTCTCGCGACGCATCTTCGAACCGCTTGGTCCGCGCAGATACGGAAAAGAAATGGGTCATCCCAAAAGAAATTTTTCAAGTCGGAAAAGAATTTCTTCTTTTGATGACTTGAAAAATCTTTTGGAAGTACCCGCGCGACTAAGTAGTTCGCAAAATCTGCGAACCAAGGCGAAGATGACGAAGACAGACGAATGGCGAGAAGGCGTTCCTCGGGGAATCTGTCATTTATTTCAGATTCGACGAGCGCTTCCGCACCCGGATTTTCTAAACGTGAGAGGTGGTCAGCCGCTAGATTCTCCGCGCCCTTCTTATCTCGGATCTTCAAGTCAAACTCTTGTAGGAGGAGAATCCATCGAAGAAGGCGGGGCTTCGCGTCGGCTTTAGCTAATAGATATTTAAGGGCGGAGTGATCGGTGAAAATGATAACTTTAGATAGCGTAAGGTACGAGCGAAACTTATCGAAAGAGAAAACGACGGCTAAGAGTTCCTTTTCCGTCGTCGTGTAATTCACTTGTGCGGAAGTGAGCGTCTTGCTAGCGTAATAAATAGGATGAAAATGTTTTTCTACGCGTTGGCCAAGAACGGCGCCTAAGGCAATATCACTAGCGTCGCACATGATTTCGAACGGAAGGGACCAATTAGGGGCCACTAGAATCGGAGAATTGATAAGTTTTTGTTTTATAAAATTAAAAGCAGACTCGCAATCGCTACTAAAGACAAAAGGTGATTCCTTTTCCAAGAGGTGAGTAAGCGGCTTTGTTATTTTTGAAAAATCTTGAATGAAGCGCCTATAAAAGCCCGCGTGGCCTAAGAAACTCCTAATGGATTTTATGTTTGTCGGCTGAGGAAGTTTTTCTATGATTTCAACTTTGGCCTTATCGACCTCTATCCCCTTAATCGAAATCTTATGGCCGAGGACCAAACCTCCTCGAACCATAAAGTTACATTTTTCCCAATTTAAAACAAGATTCGTGTCCTCGCATCGCTGGAGGACACGATCAAGATTAAGAAGACAATCCGGGAATGAGCATCCGAATACAGAAAAGTCATCCATAAATATTTCCATAATATCTTCTACTAGCTCACCAAAAATTGCTACCATACATCTTTGGAATGTAGCCGGCGCATTGCAGAGGCCAAATGGCATTCTTCAATAGGCGAAGGTGCCAAAGGGGCAAGTAAAAGTTGTTTTCTCTTGGTCTTCGGGGGAAATGGGGATTTGGAAAAACCCCGATAAACCGTCAAGAAAACAATAAAAAGGATGACCGGAAAGACGCTCAAGAATTTGGTCAAGGAACGGTAGTGGAAAATGGTCTTTGCGGGTGGCATCATTAAGTTTGCGATAATCGATGACCACACGCCAACCCGTAACAGTACGAGTTGGGACGAGCTTGTTGTGCTCATTCGCCACTACGGTTAGACCGCCCTTCTTGGGCACGACATGAATGGGACTAACCCATGCACTATCAGAAATGGGATAAATAATCCCCGCATCTAATAATTTAATTATCTCAGCTTTGACGACGTCTTTCATGTTTGGGTTAAGACGCCGCTGCGGATGAATGGTTTTGCGGCAATTATCGTTTAAGAAAATTTTGTGAGTGCAGAAAGAAGGGTTAATACCCTTTAGATCAGAAATTTGCCACGCAATTGCGTGGCGATGTTTAAGCAAAACCTCCAATAAATCGGAGGTCTCCGAATCTCTTAAATACGAAGAAATGATTACCGGGAGTGTATCATTTTTCCCCAAAAGGCGTATTTTAGGGATTCGGGTAATGGTTTGAGTTCCAGGATGGGCGGTTCTTCTAGTGAGGTTTTAGTGCTAATGTCTTTTGAACCAATTGGTTCAAAAGGCATGTTCGTAGACTCGTCCTCATTGCAATAAAAATTTTCGAGTGAAAAAAAATTTTCTTTTAAAAATTCAGACTCGAAAACCGGAGAAGAACAATCTCCATAAAAAGAATCTAAAGAATAGCAGAAATCGTCGCTCTGCGACAAGTCTTCCATAGAGGAGTTAATAGAAAAAGTAACTTGGTCGTCTCCTACCCGAAGGAGAAGCTGACCATAACTTACATCAATTAACGCACGTGAGGTCGCGAGGAAAGGGCGACCAAGTATTATTGGTACGTTGGCGTCTTCCTCGATGTCCAAGACGACGAAGTCCACCGGGAAGGTGAACTTGTCTACTCGGACAAGGGCATCCTCAACAACCCCGATGGGGAACCTAACCGAGCGATCCGCTAGTTGGATGCGCATATTGGTAGGAGCAGGAGTACCCAAACCTAAATGCAGGAAGAGCGAGAACGGCATCAAATTAATGCTCGCGCCTAAGTCTGCCAAGGCGTATTTTACTAATACATCGCCAAAAAGGCACGGGATGGAGAACCTTCCTGGGTCGTTTTGTTTTAAGGGCAATTTACTAGTAAGAGCCGCCGAGCAGACAGCGTTGAGAGATATATGCTAAATATCCTCGAGTTTGCATTTATTAGAAAGTAGTTCTTTTAAAAATTTCGCATATTTAGGCATTTGCGAGATATCCTCGCAAAAAGGAACATTAATATGAATTTGTTTAAGTAATAAAATAAATTTTTCATATTGCGCGTTTACTCGCTCATTATCTAACTTATGCGGGTAGGGCAACGCCTTGTTTAAAATAGTTTTATCGTTAAAAATCGGTAAGGGTTGCGTAATCGAAGAAGAGGGAAGAGGGGTCGGAGGTGAAATATGTACCTGATGATCGATCCGTTTTGGATCGACCACCTCCTTCCCGCTACGGAGGGTTATAGCGTTGGCGGTTTCCCTTGGATTGGGCTCCGTGTTCCCTGGCAGTTCCCCCAGGGCGCGTTCTGACATGAGTCGCGCCAGCTGTCCAACCTGGAGTTCTAAATTTTTTAGCGATCCGGTGATGTTCCGGATATTAGACTCGTTGGACGCGACATAACGATTAAAATTTTCCTCCACCGGGGATGGCTTCATAGGAGGGGGAGGAGGAAATGTTGGCGCAAAAGGAGGGGGAGGGGGACGCTGCACATTGTTCGGGTTGCTCCAGGAGAAATTCGGATGGTTCTTCCAACCAGGATTATAGGGGCTACTATAAGGGTTGTTTTGAAATGAGGGACGCACCGGATTTCCCATGTAGTCCACGAATTCGTCGACTACGCAGACGTTAGAGGGTGGGAGAAAACAAGGCTGAGTGGAGGAGGCAACAAACATCTCCGCCACCTGCTTAGTTAGCCATTCCACTTGGAGGGCTAGCTGAGCAGTGGCATCCACTTCAAAAATGCCCGCCTGCTTAGGGCGCGCCCGCGGGACATTCAACTGGTAGGCGTTCACTGCCATTTCCTCGAAAAGGGCCTGGGCGGCCTCGGGGGTCTTATTGTTCAGAGTGCCCCCGGCAGCCGCGTCAATCATTTGACGTGTCTGACTATTCAGTCCATTATAAAAAATTTGTACCTGCAACCACGTTGGCAGAGCGTGGTGCGGGCACCGGCGGAGGAACTCCTTAAAGCATTCCCAAGTCTCGTAAAGAGACTCGGAGTCGTTTTGGACGAACGAAGATATGTCCGCCCACAGTCTTGCAGTTTTCGCGGGCGGAAAATACTTCGTAAGGAATTTCTCAGCCAATTCCGCCCAGGACGTGATGGATCCCCGCGGGAGGGAGAGTAACCACGCCTTAGCCTTGGACTTAAGAGAGAAGGGAAAAAGGCGCAAACGAATGGCATCATCAGTGACGCCATTAATTTTAAAAGTATCGCAAATTTCAAGAAAATTAGACAAGTGATTATTGGGGTCCTCATCCGGCAGTCCGTCGAACTGCACGGCATTTTTGATCATTTGAATCACACTTGACTTAATTTCAAAATTATTGTTGGCCACAGCGGGCCGAACAATACTCAACCCCGTATCATCCAAGTTAGGCCGAGCGTAGTAAGACATAGTACGCTCGGCCGGTTGGGCATTATTCGGGTCGGCCATAGAAGAAGAAGAGGGTTCTCCGATAGATTCTGCGTGGTCTAAAAAGGGAATTCGATGGAGAGATCGGATACGCGCAAGAGAGCGGTCGATCTCGGGGTCGAATTCAAGATTTTCAGAACTCGAAGGTTGTCCATGTAAGACCCCCCTCCCGGAACACAACACACGGCACGAGGGGAGTCTTATGCCCGAAATAGCCGCCTTGCGGTAGCACTAACACACGGGTTAGCCTTTACCACAAGACGCCTATTCCGCCGGCTACAATCCATATCAATACAATTATGCCAACCCAACCATAACAGAAAAGTAAAACTAAAAGCAGTTCAGTTCACAGCTAAGTTAAAGTCCAAAATAGCGGAAGATAACAAGCACAACATGCTTGTACAAATAAACAAGAGTCTAGAAATATTTTGCCAAACGGCTACATGAAAACACTCACTACTGTCACTGACGGTGCCGATGGCACCACCACCTCAGGTCCTATCATCCGGGCCTGGCTGTCCTGCTGCATAGTCCGTTGCCGCTCTACCTGCGGGGTTTCCTCCTAAAAAGGAAGACGTAGCAACCGTTAGTCATAAGACTAAGTGGCTTCACATCCGCTCCCCCGGCGACTCCTCGGCACCGGGCGGAGAAAGGAACAAGGTACAATATGTATATATATAAGCAAGTAAACAAGCAGGTGACAGTAAATATAGTGGAGAATAAGCTACACTACACAACTAGCAGTTCTACAAATATCCATAGTAAATGACAGTAGGTATAAGGACTCAGAATAGTAACTTAACTTATAAGAGTGCCCATACAAACTTATAAGTTAAGGATCGGCTTAACAGTAAAGTAACTCATCGTATAAGAGTGCCCATACAAACTTATACGATGAGGATCTTGTGTATGCAATGAATGACATGAAATGAATGTTATGCTATGACCGAATCATGCGCACGCACATGCAAGTTTGCTATGTCGACACAGACTAGAAGTTCCCACTTTTCGAGCAGGTAGCTAACCTCTCAGGCGTCGTCCGTCGTGGCCAGACGGCGACAGTGGAGCGGGCGTCTCCACTACTAGGTGGTATCACACTACCTATCCTAGGCCCCCGTACGCCTCAACGCTAAGAACACAACAGCGGAGCTCACATGCGTACTACGGCTCAGAAGGGGTCTTGGGTAAATGTGCACCAAGAACACAGCCCAACCTGGCCTTTGATTTCGAACCGGATGGAACCTCGGAAACGCACGAGGTGCAAGCCCAACCGTTCTCATGGCACGGAGGAGATCTCGGGTTATGGACACCAAGTATCTAACCCTACCGCCCAAGGTCTACCCATTGGCTCCCATCGGTGTGACGACTGGCGAACCCGTAGACCTGCCACATTCATTATCTCAACACCGCGACACGATGAATCGTCGCACATCACATGCCCCAAAACAACTCACTCGATGCTACCCGTAGGGAGACTTCAACTCTAAGCATCGGTTGTTAATAAACCCCTTGGGCTCGGATTACGGTTACAAAATACTCCTCACATAGTGTTCATCATATTCACGCCCCTCTATTCACTGATTTCACCTCAATACTTCGCATAATTAATATGTTCAACATCAAACTATATAAATAAATTCAATACCAATCTCAACTCTTAATTACTAGCCTTCCCATCCAATCCATTTCCCTACTATTGCATAGTTATTCCTTATTGCACGACCAAATGAGTAACCATACTAAATTATAGTAACAACGACATTATAGTTATATGGGAGCAAGATATCACATGAGCAAATCACAATCATTGCAAGAGTGCTAACATTATAATTTAACAAGTGCATTAACATAGGATAGTCCAATACTAAAACTGGGATTCCCGGAGCTACAGGAATCCGATCACAATGCACAACCCCTCGTTGGAAAGGTATTCGCGAGGGCTACGACTTTCGTGTTGAGTCGATCACCCAGATCTGGTTGCAACATACCAGAAATTCAACTCGAATGCGTACAGGAAATAGTTTCCTGTACAGGAATTTTCCCGAACGCAGCGGACTCGAACCAGCTTTCCCGTGGCTACAGGTATCGCATGGAAACGAACAACCACTCGTTAGAAAGGTAATTTCGAGGGCTACGACTTTCGTGTTGAGTCGTTCACCCAGATTTGGCCAGAACACCTCCGAAATTGGCCACGAAGGTCGCAGCGTGCAGAAATCAGATTTCTGCACGCATCTTAAGGCGAGATGAACGGCATCCGTTCATCTTCTTCCTTGCAACGGCCTCGCATAAACTTCTCCAGAAATCACCCAGCCTTATTTCTCCTTTCAAAGCCAAACCCTCAACGAAAACCCCTCTCATCTCCTCTTTGAATGATGAGAAGGTTGAGGGAGACTAAACCAAGAAAACCTAGGTATGGCTTTAACCTAAGAACTCTCCTCCTCACATCAAGACTCTATGGAGTCGATGTCTCTCCTAACATAACTATAGATATAGCACCAAGGGAGAGGGGAGGAAGCTCACCTCAAGTCCAGCGGTACCACCATGGCCGGCCATGAGCCTCGCACTCCTTCGCGGCGGCATTATTTTTCCCTTGACGATGGCGGCGTTTTGATTCCTCCAAAGATGGCTCCGGCAAGCTCTTCCTCCTCCTCCAGCCAAGAACTCTCTCAGGAATTTCGGGGCAGAAGAAAGGAGAATGAATGCTAGGGTTTCCAACTTTTTCCTTTTTATACATCGCAGACACGGGTAGGCACACGGCCGTGTTCCTACCCGTGTTCAGGTGACACGGCCGTGTGGCATGCCGTGTCTAGGGCCGTGTTCCTCCCAGATCCACTTTCTGCCGGGTCAGGGTTGCGGCACACGGGTAGGGACACGGCCGTGTCCCGACCCGTGTCCTTGGCACACGGCTAGGGACACGCCCGTGTCCCAACCCGTGTCCTTGGCACACGGCTAGGGACACACCCGTGTCCCAATGCCCGTGTACCTCTCTGACTGGGAGCCTATTTTTATGAGGCACACGGGTATGGACACGGCCGTGTCCATACCCGTGTCAGCCAGAAAGGCCATTTTGCCTTGTTTTCCTCATTTCCCGTACGTCCGCACCTGCTCCCCCACATCCCCCATTGGGCTCACCACAGCCCCCTTGACTCAAATACGCAAACAAGGGGCCTAGCGCGAATTGGGACGTTACAAATCCTATAAACAAAATAAAAGATTTCGTCCCCGAAATCAGGGTAAGGCTACGGGAGTGAAACACATAAAAGGAAACTATGCTTTCAAATAAAATTTTTACCTGGAGTAAATAATTCCGGGTAGCGCTCTTGCATCAAATCCCTTGGCTCCCATGTGCACTCTTCCTTCCCATGATTAGACCATAGCACTTTCACCAAGGGAACACTTTTGCGGCGCAAGGTTCTTATCTCGTTATCAACGATCCGTACCGGCTCCAGTCGCACAGACCTATCAGACGCCACGGCACCATCCGCCGTGGGGATATACTGTTCAGGCCGCAACAAAGCCTTCCGAAGCGACGATACATGGAACACGTCGTGAAGGTTCTCCAGCTCCGGTGGTAACTCCAATCGATAGGCTAGAGGGCCAATCCTTTCCACCACAACATAGGGCCCAACATACCTTGGGCTGAGCTTCTTGACTCCACGTACTCGTGACACTCCGTGCATCGGTCGAATCTTCAGGAACACCTTATCACCCACTTGAAACTCTACCATACGGTGCCTTGCGTTGTAATATTTCGCCTGTCGGCTTTGAGCCTCTAGCATTCGATTCCGGATCAACCTAACCACCGCGTCCGTGTCATCAATATACTCATTTCCCAATGTCTTCGGATCTTCGTCTTGCACCCCGGGCAAGGGTGTTCTACACCTCCTTCCATACAAAGCTTCATGAGGTGCCATTCCAATACTAGCTTGATGACTGTTATTATAAGAGAACTCCACGAGAGGTAAGAGTCCCTCCCATGGTTCTCCTTTATCTAGCACACACAACCTCAATAGGTCCTCCAATGTTCGGATGGTTCGTTCAGATTGCCCGTCCGTTTGTGGGTGAAAGGCTGTGCTAAAGGCGAGGCGCGAGCCCAAATAAGCCTGTACAGCCCTCCATTCTCTTGAAGTAAACCGACCATCCCGGTCGGAGACGATCGTCTTGGGCACACCATGGTACCGCACAAATTGTTCCACAAAGAGACGCACTAAGACGCCCACTTGCGCCTCCTTCTTCATTGGGATAAATCGGGCTACCTTGGTCAACCGGTCAACTATCACCCACACAGAATCATTCCCCGAGCGCGAGCGAGGTAACCCGTGGACGAAGTCCATGGAGATGTCCTCAAATTTCCATTCGGGGATGGGCAACGACTGTAGCATTCCACCGGGGCTTCGGCACTCTGCCTTCACCATTTGGCAGGCCACACAATGAGTAACAAAGTACTTGACATCCCTCTTCATGCCCGGCCAACACATCGTCTTTCTCAAATCGGTGTACATCTTCGCGATCCCCGGGTGCACCGAGTACTTGGAGCAATGGGCCTCCTTTAGAATATCCTCCCGAATGTTGTCACCTTCGGGGATGTAAAGCCGGCCACGAAAATGGACGAGGCCGTCTTTTAGGGAGTATTCTTCCGTAGTCCCATCCTCCATTGACTTGAAAGCTGGGGTTAAAGCCGCATCCTTCTTTTGTTCCGTACGGATCCGGTCTCGTATGTTGCAAATTATACTCATCGCGGCCAAATATTCTGTATACTCTTCCGGTTGATTCTTAAAGACCAAAGTGATTTCCATCTCTTGCAGTGTTCGGATTAACTCCATCCTCATCAAGCGGGATTCCGTGCTCGTTTCCGGCGCTTTCCGGCTCAAGGCATCAGCTACGGAATTAACCTTCCCGGGGTGGTAGTTCAAGGTGAAATCATAGTCGCACAAGAACTCCAACCACCGCCGCTGTCTCAAGTTTAACTCCTTTTGGGTGTGAACGTACTTCAGATTTTTGTGATCCGAGTAGATCTCGCAGTGGACGCCGTATAAATAATGCCTCCACATCTTCAAGGCGAATACCACCGCTCCCAACTCTAGATCATGCACCGGGTAGCTGGCTTCATGCTTCTTCAACTGTCTTGAAGCATAAGCGATCACATGCCCATTCTGCATCAACACAGCTCCCATCCCTTGATACGACGCATCCGTGTAAACTTGAAAGCCCTCCTTCCCAGATGGAAGAGCTAGGATGGGTGCAGTCGTCAATCTGTCTTTCAACTCTTGGAATGCAGCTTCGCACTGGGGTGTCCATTCAAATGGCACACCCTTCTTGGTCAGCGTGGTAAGGGGAAGGGCGATCTTCGAGAAGCCTTTCACGAACTTGCGATAGTACCCGGCAAGTCCAAGAAAACTTCGTATGTCGGCCGCTGACTTCAATGGCGACCACTCCTTCACGGCCCGCACCTTGGCCGGATCTACAGCTAGCCCCGCCCCACTAATCACATGGCCCAAGAACGCGACCTCTCGAAGCCAAAACTCACATTTGCTGAACTTGGCAAACAAAGTGTGCTCCTTTAGTTTCCTCAACACTAAAGTTAGATGTTCGGCGTGTTCTGCTTCAGTCTTGGAGTAGACTAGGATATCATCGATGAACACGATGACAAAGATGTCCAAATAAGGGCCGAACACCTTGTTCATCAAGCTCATAAAGGCAGAAGGGGCGTTCGTGAGCCCAAACGGCATCACGGTGAATTCATACAAACCATATCTCGAACTGAACGCCATCTTCTGAATGTCATCTTCTTGTATCCTCAGCTGATAATATCCCAAACGCAGATCTAACTTGGAGAACCAATACGATCCCACCAATTGATCAAATAATTCATCGATGCGCGGTAGGGGATAGGTGTTCCGCACCGTTAACCGGTTCAACTCTCGATAATCGATACATAACCGCAAGGTGCCATCTTTCTTTTTGACGAACAAAACGGGCGCTCCCCAAGGCGACGAGCTTGGGCGAACGAACCCTGCTTCCACCAACTCCTGAAGCTGGACTCTAAACTCTGCAAGTTCCTTCGGAGCCATTCGGTATGGAGCTCGCGAGACGGGCTTGGCACCCGGAATTAGCTTGATTTGGAAGTCCACTTCCCTATGCGGGGGTAGTCCTGGCAGTTTCTCGGGAAATACCTCGGGAAATTCTCGCACCACCCGCACATCCTTGACTTCTAGTGCCAACTTCTTCAACTCGAAGCAAATTACATAGACCTCGTCCCCTTCCATATGAGATTTCATAACTTGGATTGAAGACAATAATTTACGGGGTGCGAATTTAATACCTTGGAAGATGACTTCCGAATCTCCATGCCTCAACATAACTTGCTTCTCCGCACAATTGATCCTGACGTGGTGCCAGTTCAACCATCTCATGCCCAGGATGAGATCGAACTCCGGGATTCTTAACACTGTAGCCGGCGTTTCAAAGAACTTTCCTCCAATAAGGGTGTCGAAGTCGCAACTTGCTGACGACGTCATCTCAGAGCCGTCCGGAAGGCGCACCCTTTGAGTAGTGCCCGTGAAGTGTTGCACTCCCTCCAAGTCCTTCACGAAGTCCGCCGAAATGAACGAGTGAGATGCACCCGTGTCAAATAACGTATAGGCGGGCCTCCCGCTAACCATGACAGTGCCTAGGTTCCAAAAAGGTAATCACCGTTCAAAATTGCGCGTAACATTTGTATCGTAAATCTAACAAGTCATATAATATTAATAAATTTGCACGTACCGGTGATGACTTCCTGCGGATTTCTCTCCTGAGTCATATCCAATGCGAATACATGCTCCCGTGCATGTCCTTGATTTCTCCCTAGTGGTCCTCTTCCTCGGCCACGCATGTGCCCTCTTCCCCGTTGAGCTACTGGAGGGGGAGCAATAGGGGCACCACCGATCAGTCGCGGGCAAACTCGTCGGACATGCCCCGGTTGGTTGCACTCAAAACATATCATCTCACGCCGGCCCCCAGGTTGTTGATAATATTGCTGCTGCGGTGGTGGTGGTAAAGGTAGTGGTTGCGGAGTTGGGTACTCCACTCGATAGTTCCGGTTGACCCACCGACCGCCTCTGTGGTTTCCCCTTCCTCTGCCATGATCATTCCGCCTTCTATTACTAGGGCCGACTTCAATTACTCCTTCCGCAGGTCTCTTGCCACATCCCATGTGGTCCGCCTCCAGTCTCTTTGCCATGTCAATGATTTCTGCCAGGCTTCCATCGGCTATAAACAAAAGGGCCTGCCTCAGGGGGTCCCTTAACCCTTTGTAGAAGCGCTTCGCATAGCCTCTATCGTCCAACTCATAGGAATCGGCAAACCTAGCGAGGTGTTGGAACTCCCTCTGGTACTCCGTTACCGAATTCGATCCCTGCTTCAGCTGCAGAAATTTTTCTTCAAGTCCATCCCGAGCAGAAGAAGGGATGAAGTGATCCAGAAAAGCCTCGGTGAACTCGTTCCAACTGATGTCCGTGTACAACCGCCCATGGAAAGTGGAGCCCATGAGGGACTTCCACCACCTTTTGGCGTGCAGCTCTAGCAGCGTCACTACCAATGTCACCGCCATGCTGTTCGGACATCTTATGCCAGCCATCAATTCCTGCACGGTATCAAGCCATTCCTCGGTGCGCACCGGCGATTCTGTCCCAAGATAGGCAGGAGGGGACAGGGCACGGAAGGTGCTCAACCAGTTGGAGCTTGGCGCTTGTTGCTGCACCGGAGCTTGCTGGGCTTTAAATGCATCCAATATGGCTGACAGCGTTTGTCCCAGTTCCGACTGCTGGAATTATGAAGGGACGGAAGGGGTAGGAGTGCCCCCAACCGGCTCCACCTGCGCTGGGACCTATACGCAAGGTACAAACTAGGGTCAGGTTGGCTAAAACTAATGTCAAAGTTGGACAACTTAGTGTGAATTACAGATGGGCACACCACTGCTTCCGCTAAGTCGGTTTGTCCCCAAACCGACTAATCGAACGGGAGTGGCCCATTGTTACCTGATTGCTGTAGGTGAAGATCGGCTTAGTCTGATACCATTTGTAAGACCCCCCTCCCGGAACACAACACACGGCACGAGGGGAGTCTTATGCCCGAAATAGCCGCCTTGCGGTAGCACTAACACACGGGTTAGCCTTTACCACAAGACGCCTATTCCGCCGGCTACAATCCATATCAATACAATTATGCCAACCCAACCATAACAGAAAAGTAAAACTAAAAGCAGTTCAGTTCACAGCTAAGTTAAAGTCCAAAATAGCGGAAGATAACAAGCACAACATGCTTGTACAAATAAACAAGAGTCTAGAAATATTTTGCCAAACGGCTACATGAAAAAACTCACTACTGTCACTGACGGTGCCGATGGCACCACCACCTCAGGTCCTATCATCCGGGCCTGGCTGTCCTGCTGCATAGTCCGTTGCCGCTCTACCTGCGGGGTTTCCTCCTAAAAAGGAAGACGTAGCAACCGTTAGTCATAAGACTAAGTGGCTTCACATCCGCTCCCCCGGCGACTCCTCGGCACCGGGCGGAGAAAGGAACAAGGTACAATATGTATATATATAAGCAAGTAAACAAGCAGGTGACAGTAAATATAGTGGAGAATAAGCTACACTACACAACTAGCAGTTCTACAAATATCCATAGTAAATGACAGTAGGTATAAGGACTCAGAATAGTAACTTAACTTATAAGAGTGCCCATACAAACTTATAAGTTAAGGATCGGCTTAACAGTAAAGTAACTCATCGTATAAGAGTGCCCATACAAACTTATACGATGAGGATCTTGTGTATGCAATGAATGACATGAAATGAATGTTATGCTATGACCGAATCATGCGCACGCACATGCAAGTTTGCTATGTCGACACAGACTAGAAGTTCCCACTTTTCGAGCAGGTAGCTAACCTCTCAGGCGTCGTCCGTCGTGGCCAGACGGCGACAGTGGAGCGGGCGTCTCCACTACTAGGTGGTATCACACTACCTATCCTAGGCCCCCGTACGCCTCAACGCTAAGAACACAACAGCGGAGCTCACATGCGTACTACGGCTCAGAAGGGGTCTTGGGTAAATGTGCACCAAGAACACAGCCCAACCTGGCCTTTGATTTCGAACCGGATGGATCCTCGGAAACGCACGAGGTGCAAGCCCAACCGTTCTCATGGCACGGAGGAGATCTCGGGTTATGGACACCAAGTATCTAACCCTACCGCCCAAGGTCTACCCATTGGCTCCCATCGGTGTGACGACTGGCGAACCCGTAGACCTGCCACATTCATTATCTCAACACCGCGACACGATGAATCGTCGCACATCACATGCCCCAAAACAACTCACTCGATGCTACCCGTAGGGAGACTTCAACTCTAAGCATCGGTTGTTAATAAACCCCTTGGGCTCGGATTACGGTTACAAAATACTCCTCACATAGTGTTCATCATATTCACGCCCCTCTATTCACTGATTTCACCTCAATACTTCGCATAATTAATATGTTCAACATCAAACTATATAAATAAATTCAATACCAATCTCAACTCTTAATTACTAGCCTTCCCATCCAATCCATTTCCCTACTATTGCATAGTTATTCCTTATTGCACGACCAAATGAGTAACCATACTAAATTATAGTAACAACGACATTATAGTTATATGGGAGCAAGATATCACATGAGCAAATCACAATCATTGCAAGAGTGCTAACATTATAATTTAACAAGTGCATTAACATAGGATAGTCCAATACTAAAACTGGGATTCCCGGAGCTACAGGAATCCGATCACAATGCACAACCCCTCGTTGGAAAGGTATTCGCGAGGGCTACGACTTTCGTGTTGAGTCGATCACCCAGATCTGGTTGCAACATACCAGAAATTCAACTCGAATGCGTACAGGAAATAGTTTCCTGTACAGGAATTTTCCCGAACGCAGCGGACTCGAACCAGCTTTCCCGTGGCTACAGGTATCGCATGGAAACGAGCAACAACTCGTTGGAAAGGTAATTTCGAGGGCTACGACTTTCGTGTTGAGTCGTTCACCCAGATTTGGCCAGAACACCTCCGAAATTGGCCACGAAGGTCGCAGCATGCAGAAATCAGATTTCTGCACGCATCTTAAGGCGAGATGAACGGCATCCGTTCATCTTCTTCCTTGCAACGGCCTCGCATAAACTTCTCCAGAAATCACCCAGCCTTATTTCTCCTTTCAAAGCCAAACCCTCAACGAAAACCCCTCTCATCTCCTCTTTGAATGATGAGAAGGTTGAGGGAGACTAAACCTAGAAAACCTAGGTATGGCTTTAACCTAAGAACTCTCCTCCTCACATCAAGACTCTATGGAGTCGATGTCTCTCCTAACATAACTATAGATCTAGCACCAAGGGAGAGGGGAGGAAGCTCACCTCAAGTCCAGCGGTACCACCATGGCCGGCCATGAGCCTCGCACTCCTTCGCGGCGGCATTATTTTTCCCTTGACGATGGCGGCGTTTTGATTCCTCCAAAGATGGCTCCGGCAAGCTCTTCCTCCTCCTCCAGCCAAGAACTCTCTCAGGAATTTCGGGGCAGAAGAAAGGAGAATGAATGCTAGGGTTTCCAACTTTTTCCTTTTTATACATCGCAGACACGGGTAGGCACACGGCCGTGTTCCTACCCGTGTTCAGGTGACACGGCCGTGTGGCATGCCGTGTCTAGGGCCGTGTTCCTCCCAGATCCACTTTCTGCCGGGTCAGGGTTGCGGCACACGGGTAGGGACACGGCCGTGTCCCGACCCGTGTCCTTGGCACACGGCTAGGGACACGCCCGTGTCCCAACCCGTGTCCTTGGCACACGGCTAGGGACACACCCGTGTCCCAATGCCCGTGTACCTCTCTGACTGGGAGCCTATTTTTATGAGGCACACGGGTATGGACACGGCCGTGTCCATACCCGTGTCAGCCAGAAAGGCCATTTTGCCTTGTTTTCCTCATTTCCCGTACGTCCGCACCTGCTCCCCCACATCCCCCATTGGGCTCACCACAGCCCCCTTGACTCAAATACGCAAACAAGGGGCCTAGCGCGAATTGGGACGTTACAGTCCACGGGTCATGCACCCTAAAAAAAATGAAAGGGGGAAGGATTTTTTTCGTATAAAATTTTTTATTTGAAAATAAAGTAAAATTAATAGAGTCCCGGATTCAATATAACAACCGACATCCCCGGCAACGGCGCCAAAAACTTGATGTCCGCGGAACAGAGACCTACTGTGGTTGGTTCGAAATGGTCAGATTCCGCGGGCCGGTTAGAAGATCGAGTTTTCTAACGAGAGGAGGCAAGCGCACCTATCGCAAGTAGTACTCGGTATTCGGGAAAATACCGAGGTCGTATTATTCTCGGGGACGCGTTGATTATATCTACTCTTCCAGGAACACTATTATCTTACTAACAGTAAGGTGGGATTTTTTTGTTTAATTAAAACGGAAAGAAAGAAAGCAGAATTTTGCTAAATTAGTTCGATGACGGGTTAACGCTCGGCATCGAATCGGATTAAGACTAAAATAATTCTTAACAATTATTGAACTTTGTTTTTAATTTAATAAAAGGCACTTGGCCGTGGATGTTCCAAGAATATGAGCTCACCTTGGTCTAGGGATATCGCTCACCTGGGCGCTAAGGCTATTCGACCGAACGTTAGTCCGACGAAGGATTCCCCTTAACGCCCGCATTACGCTAAGAACCCCGCTATTGGTTGGGGAACCCAATCCGGCAGAACTACGTTTCTCCTCTTTCGAGGGGGCGTACGCAGTTCTCTTTACCCACGGGGGATCGGTCCATACGTGCAGCCTCTCGGCATCGTGTATGGATAACGGAAATAGAGCCCACACATCGATTATGTGGTCCTATGCGTCGTTAACCCGGGGTAAACCTTAAGTCCTTAAATTAAAATAAAAATAAAGTTTTTTAATTATTTCAAATCATTTTTTATGTCCCAATGCTCTTCGATGTCGAAGGATAAAAGAGATTAGCCACTCATCGGTATGGGGACGGCTTTATGTTTTTAGGTGAAGCGTGAGTGTTAAATTGAGCACTGAACAATTATAAGAAAAAAACACGAAAAATAGGACAATTAGATAAATTGAAGGCTAATTGATGCAGGCACTCACGCACACATCAAAACCATAAAGAAAATTAAATAAAGCAAGCCCTACTCAAATGAGTAGGCGGAAATAAATGCACACACGCTCACACTCTTCTTAATTGAAGAAAGCGATAAATAAAGCGGTAAAATTATCTCCTACACGCACGCACTGTACATAATTGAGAAAGCGATAAAATTGCAAGTCCCGGCTCAAATGAGTGGGCGGGAGTTAATTTATCTCATACACGCACGCACTCTACTTGAAAGTAAAACACACACACGCACTCTACAGAAATGAAAACACATGCACCCACACAAAGTTTTCGTACTCAAGTGAGTAGGAGGAAAATGAAAGCAGTAAAAAGACAAGTCCCACTCAAACGAGTGGGCAGAAAATGAAAGCAGAGCGCCATTTAACTCTTAACGAGTAGGCGAAAATAAATGCATACGCACACACGCACTCTACAGGAATGAAATAAAGCAGTAAAACCTAACTCATACACGCACACACACTTGCAAAACTAAGAAAAACAAAGTGCTCAGAAAATTAAAACGACTGCATTTCTACCGCTAGAATGCGGTAGAAATGCATAAAAAGTGAAAATAAAAATTAACCGGAGCGAAAAGTTTTGCAAATAAACGCAAAATGAATGTACTCGAAAAATTAATACAACTGCATTTCTACCGCTAGAATGCGGTTGAAATGCATAAAAAGATGAAATAAAAATTAACCGGACTAAAAGTTTTGAAATTAAAAAGTTTAAATGAAGTGAGCGAAAAATTGTAACGACTACATTTATATTCGTAAGTTTTTATAAAACCTGCAAAAAAGTGAGAATAAAACTAAAAAGGAACGAGAAGTTTTACTTTCCTAAGAGACTAAGTTAAAGAAAATAAAAACGAACACTTTTAGGGGGGGGGGGGTTTATAAAACCTATATGAATAAAAATGATAAAGAAGAAAAAGCTAAAGCTAAAAAGTGCGGAAAATAAAAACTAGACGGACGGCACAATGGCTAGAAATGCCGATAAATCCTAAATCTAACTAAGTATCAAAGCTATAAAAATGAAAACATAAAAGAAACACAAAAAGGGAACGAAAAAATTACTTAAGAAGGGCGCTTCCAATTGAACATTTCAACTTTGCAAGATAGAAAATCTACCATTTTATTGAATAAAAAGGCTATTACATGAAAAATCTAAAACAAAAAACCTAATACAAACTAAGAAAGATAGGGAGAAATTATCCTTACATAGCTTAGAAGCCAAACGGGCAGCACCTCCCCTAAGTAAGATGGACCAAAAAAGTGGACAGAATAAGCTTCCTCGAAGCTCTTATTTATAGGCAAAATTTCGGGTTGGTCACGCCCGTGACTAGGGCGTGACAGGGGGGCGTGTCGACACTATTCATGAGCTGATCGGGTGACTTGACTGGAATGTTGACTTCGGCTGAAAACGTGGCGGTCACGCCCTAGGTCACGGGCGTGACATGTGTCAGTCACAGGCGTGACTGGGGCGTGTTGGGGAGGTCGATCTGGGCGCGGTCCGGCCGCAAAGTCGCGCGCGTCACGTCGGGCCAGGTGGCTAAGTCACGCCCGTGTCACACCTTGACACGGGCGTGTCTTGGGGCGTGTCGAGCTTGGTTTGATCATCGTCGATCGTCGAGCTGGCAACTGTGGTCGGCGATCGTCGAGGGCGTGACACGGGCGTGTCGGTCATGTGACACGGGCATGTCAGTTAACATTTTGACTTTTTCTGGAATTTTTCTGGAATTTTTCTGGAATGCAAATAAAGCTAAGTTAGAAATAATATTTACAAAAATAAGCTATTAATTGAATAAAACTAATAAAAAAGACAAAAAATAAACAAAATTGACTTAAATAAAATACGAAAATATAGGTATATTTACAACTCATCAAGGTACACGAGTAGTTGGTAACTACTCGAGTACTGGAAATTCCCTTCCTTCTTTTTGTCTTAGAATCATCGAGCTCCGTGTTACCTTAGTGGGATTGAGGTTAGAGTTTGGTTTTGGCCTTAAGTGAGGCTAGCTCACTCAACGCCAAGGTGTAGGTAGGCACCGAGTGGGTCTCACTCAGCGCCTTGTCATGTTGATTCTTTTCAACACTCTTCCTTTACCTTATTTTCCATTCCCGAGTGGTTTTCTTGTTATATTTCTGATATTTCCTTGTCGGCCGTTTTCTTTACCTTCTTAAAGGCCGAATCGTGGGTCGTAGTTAGTAGTGGTGGTTTATAGCTCTTCAGGGGGGTGGAGTTGTGTGAAATAGCCAAGGCCACTCTTGTTTTCGTGCTCTAGGTACGGGCTGGGCATGTGTGGGTGGAAGGTCCCTTGTGCTTTCACGTGTAGACCCTCGAGCTTGTTGACTTGGACATGGTGGATTGGGGGACTGCGTTTGCCGTCGATCCGGTTCCTCATTGTTTGTTTTTGCTACTATCACTCTCCACAGTTTAGGGTGTTAGAAGTTTCTTCCTTGGTAGTTTGCAGCACTTTTGGCTCTTGGTAGCCTAGTAGGCCCGACAGGATGTTGTTCCTGAGTGGGGTTGTTGCTGTTTCCTGTGCTCGTTGTGCTTTTCTGCTGTCCTGGTTTGGACAGTTGTGGCTCTTTCTACTGCATGTTTTTCAGTTACTTCTTCCTTTTGGTTGACCCTTGCATGCAGTTGTTTTTACCTTGTTGCTTGCTGAGGTATTCTGTTTTCTTTTGGAATGCCTCAGGTTCTGAGTTGTAGCCGGTCTGGTGGCTAGTTGAGGCAGTGGTGCTGCTGGTGGACTCCCGGACCTTGGAGATCTGTTTACCTTGTTAGTGAGATAGTTTCTCTGTACCTTCTTGCAGACTTACATATGTGCCAGTGGGTTCGTGTCAGGTTGTTGGCGCCCACTGGTAGTTTTCTTACATTTGTACTGGATATATTTACTTATGCTGCTACCATTTTCTGGAGATAGTCTACTTGCTCTGAGAAGGTTTTATGCTAGGTTGCTAGTTACCTTTAAACTATAAATATTATTATAAATAAAGCTCATGATCGGCATGTTTTATAAGACTTAATCACTATTTTCCAAATCACGTATGAAAATCGTTTTCTTATATATTATATAAATTAAATGTAGTGTCTTGCATAGCATGAGTGGTTCTCTTGGGACCCTTATGCGCTCTTTAGGGTGTAAAACCTAATTAAAGTATTTTTCTTTCCGCAGCGTATAAATATAGTTTTTCTTTTGTGGACTAGGTGATCCACTGAGCCGAGGGATACGGTCTCTAAAATACAACTGATTTTCTATTCATAAAACACAGGATTTTCTTGCATAAAGTTTGTAGTTGGTTTTGCCTGAGCTTCAGCGGGTATCCCCTGCTTGACGTTGCATCATGACGCGTGTTTTCTCATACTCTGATAATTCCTATAATTGGAGAAAATGCGGGTTGTGACAGTTGGTATCAGAGGGAGGTTGCTTGACAAGTTAGTTGAGCAACCTTCCTGTGTTTGCTTTAGTAGTTCAGCATCATATCATTCACACATTGATATGTCATCAGCACGTCTTGGCAAAAGCACGAACACTACACTCATGGCATAACATGAAGTATACGAGGCATATTATGTAGTATGGGATGCATAATATGTGTTCGTATATGGATCCACCATAGGGGCTACATGTGAGGGTTATGTAGTATGGGATGCATAACCTCACCACATGACTGCGACTAGTACGTTTCTTTTTCGTTGCATGGGAATGTTATGTAGTATGGGATGTATAACATTTTCATGTGTACGCCGCTCATAACATGCATTAGGACCCTTTTTAGAATGCGTAGCACAAACATGCATAGCATATCATTACATAAGCACAACGTGCCAAGCTAAAGATTTGCAGAGTGACATATGTACACACATAAGTTTTCAAAACAAAATAAAGTCATGCATTCCCGATCTAGGCACGAGAGTTAGCAAGGTGATGGTTAACTATCCTAGGTTAGGGCATGTCATCAAATTTTTGTTAAAAAGATAAACTCTCAGGGAAAGTTTAGCAGCTTTAAGCCTATATCTATATATGTATGGTCTGTACTTGTGTTTGTGTTCTAGTCGTTGATGGGGGATCTGATTTGGGGTGGTTATGATTATAGGATGGCTAGGCGACCTGCGACTCGATCGACTCCCTGTCTGAAGGTGAGTCGTCTGGTGCTCAGCATGATGCGGTAATCGAGAGTCTGTGTCAGAGTAGCGAAGCTATGGGCAGACAGTTGGAGGAGGTGCAAGCCCAGATTCAGTCTTTGGTGGCAGTTGCGGCAGGACAGGCTCAGGGTGCGCAAGTTCTTGCTGGGGGGTTAGCTGTTCCTCCTCCCCCTGCACTCGTGAGACCTCCAGTAGTGGTGCCAGCGGAGATGGCCTTCATCTCGTAGTTTCAGAGGCTGAGCCCTCCCACTTATGACGGGAAGGCAGATTTCATGGTTATAAATGATTGGCTGATCTCCATGGAGGAGATATTTTCGTATTCAGGGATTGCTGGTGACCAGAGGGTGATGCTAGCCACCTATCAGCTTAAAGGCTTGGCTAAGATTTGGTGGCTGAGAGAGAAGGAGAGCTTAGTAGCTGGATGCTCTTGGGGAATGTTTAAGGAGATGTTGTTGAGGAAGTTCTTGCCTTCGGTCGAGCGCGACCGTCTCATGAATGACTTTCTCTACCTGAAGCAAAGGCAACTCACGGTGGGTGAGTATGAAATAGAATTTAGTAAGTTGAGCCGTTTTGCCCCTGCCTTGGTCAGCGTTGAGGCTGATCGAGTTAAGAGATTTCTTGGTGGTTTGAGGAGTGAAGTGCAGCAGTTGACCAGTGCTTATGGGTCAGTGACTTATGCTGGCGTTGTAGAGGCTTCTCTTAAGGTTGAGGCTATTGAAACGGCAAAGAGCAGAGGCCAGCAGATGAGAAAGGACAAGAGAAAGTCTGTGGAGGGGAAGAAGCCCCTGGTACCCGATGCTGTTTCGGGAAAGAGGAGCCGAGTAGTGTGCAGTTTCTGTGGCCGGTCAGGCCATCCTGTCGAGAAATGTTTTAAGAGGTCAGCAGCTCAGTAGAAGGAGCAGGTTCATGCGATCCAGGGTGCTCCTAGGAGAGATGTCTCCTGTTCAGTTTGCAAGCGGTCCGGGCATGATGCGGCCCAGTGTTGGACCAAGGATAAAGTCTGCTTTTAGTGTGGGCAGAAGGGTCATATCAAGTCGAGGTGTCCTCAGGTTCAGACAGCTCTTCCTACAGTTCCGTTGCAGGCTTTAGCCCCACCTCCGCGTGTGGACAAGGGAAAAGGGAAGCTAAACGTGATTTCTTCTGAGGAGGCTCAGACTTCGACCCAGGTTATTTCAGGTTAGTTGATTGCTGTTTTCCTAGCCTGGTAGTTTTATTTGCTAGAGTGTTGCGGTATTGCTATGGTAGTTCCTTAGTTTGTGTGTTCCTATAGGGAAGTTTAAGGTGAAGAACCGCTTGGCTCGTGTTCTGTTTGACTCCGGCGCTACCCACTCGTTCGTGGCTAGAGCCTTTGTAGAGCGTCATCGATTGACTCTAGATCGTGTTCGGGATTCCTTCTGTGTCAAGTTTCCTTCTGGTGATTCTGTGTTGTCAGATTTGGGCATTTTGGATTGCCCGGTTTTGTTGGGGGACTTTTTTGCGAAGGAGGACCAGAAAATGATTGATCTGGAGGACTTCGATGTCATTTTGGGCATGGACTGGCTCTCTCGGTATGATGCGGTCATTCAGTGCAAAGGAAACCGCTTGGGCTTCATCAGGGACGACGGTCAGCCCGGCAGCGTGTATGCTGCTCTGTGTCAGGGTTTTCCTGTCATCTCTGCGGTATGTGCTCAGAGATTGTTTCATTCTAATTGTGGTGTTTGTTTAGTCTCGGCGATTGGAGCTGCTGTTAGCGTGCCATGCTTGGAAGAGATTCCTATTGTTCGAGGTTTCGCTGATGTTTTTCCTGATGATCTTCATGGTCTTCCTCCTGATCGGGATGTTGAGTTTGTGATCGATTTAGAGCCGGGTATGCGTCCTATTGCTAAGGCGCCGTACTGGATGGCCCCTCGTGAGTTAGAGGAGTTGCGGGTTCAGTTGGATGAGTTGTTAGCTAAAGGGTTTATTAGGCAGAGTTCGTCGCCTTGGGGTGCTCCTGTTTTGTTTGTAAAGAAGAAAGATTGGTCGATGCGGCTCTGCATCGACTATAGAGAGTTGAACAAGATCACTATCAAGAACAGGTACCCTCTGCCGAGGATCGATGATTTGTTTGACCAGTTGCGTGGTAGCACGGTGTTCTCCAAAATCGATCTTCATTCTGGTTATCATCAGCTTAGGATCCGTGAGGCGGATATTCCACGGATTGTGTTTAGGTCGAGATATGGACACTTTGAGTTTCTAGTGATGTCATTTGGTCTGACCAACGCACCATCAACCTTTATGGATATGATGAACCGGGTGTTCAAGGATTTTCTCGATAAGTTCGTTGTGGTCTTCATTGATGACGTGCTAGTTTATTCACGTAGTGCTGAGGAGCATGAGCAGCATTTGCGTTTGGTCCTATCGGAGTTGAGGAATCACAAGTTATTCGCCAAGTTGAGCAAGTGCGAATTTTGGTTGCCTCAAGTTTCTTTTCTAGGCCACGTGGTGACTAAGGATGGGATCTCGGTCGATCCAGAAAAGATTGCAGTAGTGATGGATTGGATTAGGCCGAGTACTCCTAAGGAGATCAGGAGTTTCTTAGGGTTGGCTGGCTATTACAGAAGATTTGTGGAGGGTTTCTCTTCCCTAGCCGCACCTTTGACCAAGCTGACTCAGAAGAATGTGGCTTTTGTTTGGAGTGAGAAGTGCGAAGAAGCTTTTCTAGAGCTGAAGGAGAGATTGTGCACTGCTCTCGTCGTGACCTTGCCTACCGAGGGAGTAGATTATGATGTTTATATGGATGCTTCGCTTGTAGGTCTGGGATGCGTATTAATGCAAGACGGAAAGGTAATTGCCTATCGGACAAGGCAACTGAAGACTCATGAGAAGAATTATCCCACGCATGACCTCGAGTTTGCAGCGGTTATTTATGCTTTGAAGTTGTGGAGGCACCTACTTTATGGGGCTCAATGCAAGATCTTCACTGACCATAAGAGCCTAAAGTACGTGTTCACGCAGAAGGAGTTGAATCTGCGTCAGCGGCGGTGGCTGGAGTATGTGGCTGATTATGATGTAGAAATCCAGTATCATCCGGGCAAGGCCAACGATGTGGCCGACGCCCTGAGCCGAAAGACGGGAAAGATCTTTAACCTCCCCGCCGATCGTTTAGTGGAGGAGTTCCTCCTTATGGATATATCAGTGGGATGCTGTAGTTTGCAGAGTAGTTTGTCAGTGGCAGAGCCGTCTTGGATTTCTTTGACTAGGCTGCACCAGAAGGACGATCCTGATCTTATGCACCTTTTCACCAGGACTGAGAAGGGAGAGTTGTCCGATTTTGCTATCGATGATGCGGGTACTTTGAAGTACCGCGGTAGGTTTTGCGTTCCCGCGGTTGGGGATATTAGGAGGATGATTTGAAGTGAGGCTCAAGGTTCCAGCATTTCCTACCATCCAGGATCTACGAAGATGTACCGTGACTTAAGACAAATTGCTTGGTGGTATGGCATGAAAGGAGATATAGCCCGATTTGTTGCTGAGTGTCACACTTGCAAGCGTGTGAAGGCCGATCATGGAAGGCCTGGTGGTAAGTTGACTCCGCTAGAGATCCCGACTTTTAAGTGGGAGAGTATATCTATGGATTTCATTATGGGTTTACCAAAATCCCCGAGAGGATTTGATTCGGTTTGGGTTGTAGTAGATAGATTGACGAAGTGCGCTCACTTCGTGCCTTATAAGATTGATTACCCGATGAAGAAGATAGCAGAGTTATACATGAATGAAGTCATCCGACTCCACGGTGTGCCGGTTAGCATCATTTCCGATCGAGATTCCCGGTTTACTTCTCGTTTTTGGCAGAGTCTGCAGGAGGGTCTGGTTACGGATCTGAGATATTCTACTGCCTACCACCCGCAGACCAATGGGCAGACGGAGAGGGTGAACCAGATTGTTGAGGATATGATCCGGTGCTATATTTTAGACCACGGTGGAGCGTGGGATGAGCGGCTGCGACTCATGGAATTTGCCTACAACAACAGTTATTAGGAAAGTTTGCAGATGGCTCCGTTCGAAGCCTTGTATGGGAGGCGCTGTAGGACTCCGTTGTTTTGGGCTGAGGCTGGTGAGAGGCCTTTGTTGGGTCCCGATGCGCTTGAGGAAATGGAAGTTGATGTGAAGCTTATTCGGGAGAAGCTTCGTATAGCCTAGGAGAGATATGAAAAGAACGCTAACCGGCGTAGATCTGCTTTGGAGTTTTCTGTCGTGGACCTTGTATTCCTCAAAGTTTCCCTGATGGTAGGTGTTAAGAGATTTGGTAAGAATCGGAAGTTGGACCCAAGGTATGTGGGCCCGTTTGAGATTTTGGAACGGGTTGGCGTGTCAGCATATAGATTAGATTTACCAGCGAACTTCCCGGGTGTGCATAATGTTTTTTATGTTAGCCAATTGCGGAAGTGTGTTCGCAGTAGTGGACAGCTCTTGGATGTTGTGCCCCAGTTGGAGCCCAACCTCTCTTTTGTTGAGGTGCCGGTTCGTATTTTAGATACTCAGGAGCGTGTGCTGCGAAAGAAGTCCATACCGATGGTTAAGGTTCTATGGAAGAATCAGGATTTGGAGAGCGCGACTTGGGAGTTAGAGTCGGCTATGAGGAGGGCTTATCCTCACCTGTTTCGTTGATTTAATTGGTATGTTTTCCTTCTTGTAACTCCTATTAGTTGTTTCTCCTTCTTTTGTAGGAGTGTTGCGCGTAATGTTTCGGGACGAAACTTTCTTTTAGGGGGAGTGACTGTAACGCCCCCGATTTTCCTGCATTTATCTGTATTCTCATTGGCATTACGATGACGCGTTCCGTGGCTTGTGCCATGTGTGGAGTATGGTTTAGCTCCTTTGAACTGAGTGCCCTGTTTGGTAGCCTGTTGGCAAGATATCCCTAGCAAGCCGAGTCGTTTTGGGTGACCCGGTGTGGCCTCTCGGGGGGATGTTTGTGTTTGGCTTTGTTTGGGTATAATCGAGTTCTGTTCGTCGAAAGTTAATTTCGACTTCGCCGTTGTGTTTGTAGCGTGGGTATTTAGCTACGGTGCGAATTTCGTAAAATTCCGAGGTGGTTCGGTTTTCGCGTCGTTTGGTGTGTTATTGGTATTTGTGATCAATTAATTAAATTGATTTGGCTTGTTCTGTAGCCCTTCGGTTTTGACCGATTGTTAAATTATGCGGGAGAATTTAATTGGGCAGTTATCGCCTTGCCTTGGTGGCAGCCATATTTTTTTTGGCTTATGCTTATTTTGGTATTTACTTAATGAAATTAAGTAATTAGGCGTTTTAGGGTTCGGTTATGGATGAACCGGCGTTTAGCTTTTCGTATAAAAGCTTTTCTTAAGAAGTGATGGCCCACTTCTTCTTCTTCTTTTCCTGAGAGAGAAGCCGTCGCTGCCTTTTTCGCGGAGAGCAGAGGAGAAAACCGCCCGTCCTGTACCTCCTTCGGTCGGCGATTCCGGGCTTGTTCGTGGACGGAATTCGATTCCGAAAACGGCGTTGTCTTGCTCTCTCCGAGATCTTCGTTTCGACGGTAAGATATTCGATTTTCGTGGAGTTTTGATGAGATTTGGGTTTCGGTTTTGGAGTTTTCAGCCATTAATGGCCGTGAGATTTATTCTAGGTGCTGCGGCTGGTTGTTCCGTGTGAAGAGGAGGAGAGCCATCCAGGCTTCGCTGAAAGTTGAGGCAAGTGGTATTCTTTCCCTTGCCAAGTTTCTTTTGATTATTTTTGTTGAAATAGAAATCCCTGTTAGCCCAGGTTAGAGGCCTTGTTGTTCTCATATTTATTGCTATCTATAGGAATTAGTTCTTCCTATAAACCCCCCTACTTGTGCTGATGGAACCCAACTTTGTCGGCGTTATGCCGTTTATCTTTGTTCAGATTTGCTCTGGTTTGGGTGTAGCCGAGAGGGAGTGTTAGGAGGGGAGGGGGTGTTTTTCCCAAATTTGTTAAGGGTATTACTCGAGTATGGGAGCATGTTATTTGTGAGGTAGAAGTGGATTACTCGGGTATTAGTTCTGGAGTACTCGAGTAGGTGGTAGATACTCGAGTAGTAGCCTTGAGCTACTCGAGTAGTGGTTTTGAGATACTCGAGTAGTAGCTTTGAGGTACTCGAGTAGAAGGCATTAACTCGAGTATTTGACTTGGAGTAACTCGAGTAGTAGGCAACTACTCGAGTAGGGGTTCTGGGTTACTCGAGTAGTAGGTAACTACTCGAGTAAGGGTTTTGAGTTACTCGAGTAGTAGGCATCTACTCGAGTGCAGGTTTGTAGATACTCGAGTAGCTGGTTGGAGTACTCGAGTAGCTGTTTGTAGATACTCGAGTAGCTGGTTGGAGTACTCGAGTAGCTGGTTTGTAGATACTCGAGTAGCTGGTTGGAGTACTCGAGTAGCTGTTTGTAGATACTCGAGTAGCTGGTTGGAGTACTCGAGTAGCTGGTTGGAGTACTCGAGTAGCTGGTTGGAGTAATCGAGTAGCTGGTTGGAGTACTCGAGTAGTTGGTAACTACTCGAGTGCTGGTTATGTTCGTATACTCGAGTAGGTGCTTTGGCTTACTCGAGTAGTAGGTAACTACTCGAGTAGGGGGTTTGGTTTACTCGATTAGTAGGTAACTACTCGAGTGCAGATACGCGAGTAGTGGCTTTAGCATGCTCGAGTAGTAGGCAACTACTCGAGTAGAGGGTTGAGGTACTCGAGTAGTGGGCGACTACTCGAGTAGAGGGATGAGGTACACGAGTAGTTGGTAACTACTCGAGTACTGGAAATTCCCTGCCTTCTTTTTGTCTTAGAATCGCCGAGCTCCGTGTTACCTTAGTGGGATTGAGGTTAGAGTTTGGTTTTGGCCTTAAGTGAGGCTAGCTCACTGAACGCCAAGGTGTAGGTAGGCACCGAGTGGGTCTCACTCAGCGCCTTGTCGTGTTGATTCTTTTCAACACTCTTCCTTTACCTTGTTTTCCGTTCCCGAGTGGTTTTCTTGTTATATTTCTTATATTTCCTTGTCGGCCATTTTCTTTACCTTCTTAAAGGCCGAATCGTGGGTCGTGGTTAGTAGTGGTGGTTTATAGCTCTTCAGGGGGGTGGAGTTGTGTGACATAGCCCAGGCCACTCTTGTTTTCGTGCTCCAGGTACGGGCTGGGCATGTGTGGGTAGAAGGTCCCTTGTGCTTTCACGTGTAGACCCTCGAGCTTGTTGACTTGGACATGGTGGATTGGGGGACTGCGTTTGCCGTCGATCCGGTTCCTCGTTGTTTGTTTTTGCTACTATCACTCTCCACAGTTTAGGGTGTTAGAAGTTTCTTCCTTGGTAGTTTGCAGCACTTTTGGCTCTTGGTAGCCTAGTAGGCCCGGCAGGATGTTGTTCCTGAGTGGGGTTGTTGCTGTTTCCTATGCTCGTTGTGCTTTTCTGTTGTCCTGGTTTCGACAGTTGTGGCTCTTTCTACTGCTTGTTTTTCAGTTACTTCTTCCTTTTGGTTGACTCTTGCATGCAGTTGTTTTTACCTTGTTGCTTGCTGAGGTATTCTGTTTTCTTTTGGAATGCCTCAGGTTCTGAGTTGTAGCCGGTCTGCTGGCTAGTTGAGGCCGTGGTGCTGCTGGTGGACTCCCGGACCTTGGAGATCCGTTTACCTTGTTAGTGAGATAGTTTCTCTGTACCTTCTTGCAGACTTACATATGTGCCAATGGGTTCGTGTCAGGTTGTTGGCGCCCACTGGTAGTTTTCTTACCTTTGTACTGGATATATTTACTTATGCTGCTACCATTTTCTGGAGATACTCTACTTGCTCTGAGAAGGTTTTATGCTAGGTTGCTAGTTACCTTTAAACTAGAAATATTATTATAAATAAAGCTCATGATCGGCATGTTTTATAAGACTTAATCACTATTTTCCAAATCACGTATGAAAATCGTTTTCTTATATATTATATAAATTAAATGCAGTGTCTTGCATAGCATGAGTGGTTCTCTTGGGACCCTTATGCGCTCTTTAGGGTGTAAAACCTAATTAAAGTATTTTTCTTTCCGCAGCGTATAAATATAGTTTTTCTTTTGTGGACTAGGTGATCCACTGAGCCGAGGGATACGGTCTCTAAAATACAACTGATTTTCTATTCATAAAACACAGGATTTTCTTGCATAAAGTTTGTAGTTGGTTTTGTCTGAGCGTCAGCAGTTATCCCCTGCTTGACGTGGCATCATGACGCGCGTTTTCTCATACTCTGATAATTCCTATAATTGGAGAAAATGCGGGTTGTGACATAAGATGTTTTGATGTTCCAGTCCGCTGAATTCACGGAAGCACGAATTGTAAAAAGCCTGCAAAATTTTTACCGAGCGCTCAGTTCACAAGAAAAGAAATTAAGCCGAAAATTCTGATAAAAATAGGTCGCAGATTTCGATAAAGCAGTTTGCAGAAATCAAATTAAGAAATAATCAAACATCGTAGAATTGTTAAAATATTCCAAGTCACATATTCAAAATTGTTATTTAACGATCTCGGCGTTGTTTGAATATGTATGCGACGTAGTCAGTACCATGGAGGATCAAGACATACATCTGCTGCATGAGGAAGTGCATGTCATGAAAAATCTGATGTACCTGAGCCGCCTCCAGATTCACACAGCTTAGCGGAACCTTGTGCTCCAAAGGCATCATCGGTGACTCAACCACACCAAACGGTTCTCTCCCCATGATAAAGTTAGAATTCTCGCCAGACGTCGTGTTATCTGCGAGTCGTGGCCAGTCAATACGTCCCTTAGTAGTCCGCCGGATTTTTCTTTCCCGGATCGAACTCAAGTTTTTTCATTGTAAAGGATGGCATCGTCCTTAAATTGCCTCCTATCTTTCTTCTCCCTTTCCAGAGTTGTAGTGATGCTGGCGATTTGATCCTACCGTGCTTTTTCATTATCCATACTTCTCTTTTCGAGAACATCAAACGCTTTCTTCTCCTTCTCAATTATAGCAACTAATATAGCCAACTTATTTTTCAGATCGGCAGTCTTTTTCTCGAAGGCTGACTCGCTAGCCGAGACATTCACGGGAGGTAGTGGCCGATCATCCCGAAACTCGCTAGATTCAAAGGAGTCCGGAAGTGAACGCAACCCTAAAAAGAGAAGGAAGTTAGAAATAAATCAGTCAGGTCGTGGAGGATACAATATATTAAAGAGAAAAACCACTAGGGTGAGAGCTATCTTTCTACGTTGATGCAGAAACTTGGCGGGTACAAAAAATAGGTCACCTTTGACACTCAGTTTCGAAGGTTCTCACGTGCTTTTTCCAATCTCTGTAGGCCTTAGCTCTTTTCGAGGCCGACAAACATATGGAAACAATTATATCACCAATTTCCGTAATAATCTTGACTAGTTTCGATTTTTGGGGAGGGGATTCATAAAGGAGCAGATGCTTAATCCTTCGGGAAGCAGGTTTAAGCTTAACCGATTTATAGAGCATAGCTGTAGTTCGCAGATCTTCTTTCCGTTTATCCGCAGTATTCTTTGTCGAGTCCGCCCGTTCTTTGGCTTCTTTTTCGGCAGCGATCTGCTCCTGTAGCTTCTTTTTCTTGTCACCTTCCATAGCAGAAAGAAAATTCTTGCTACTCTTAACCCCTAGTATCTATACCTCCTCGGTTACAAAAGGGTCAGGAGCAGGGCGGAGGACTTCAAGTATGACATGTTCATCTCGACGATCTTGCCTCTATCAAGATTTTAGATCATCTCATCGGTAGAAATGCTCGCCAAGGATACCGAACTCTCACCCAATGGGATTTCGGCTTCAGGAGTGATGAAGTCAGCCTCGATTACCTCTTTTTATCGCGGCCTGAACTGCAAAATTTTCGCTCTAGTTCGTGCAGAGATGTTCGGCTCCTTCATCAAGAGGATCTTCTTCTCTATTCGCAGCGCGACCCCTGAACTATTCCTATTCACACATTTTCCCTTTTGATTGTGGATATCAGTTGCGAGCTGATTTAAGAGCTGAAGCCCTTCACTGACCGAGCTAATTTTGACAGTGTCCAAGGCAAGATTGGAGTCAGAATGATCTTCATCTCGCACTAGGGGAACCTCTACTTCCACCAGATCCTTGGCGGGCTATTGTTTCTCTTCAACAATCTTTAATGCAAGGTCGGTAGCAATTTTCGGACCTGATGATTGAACTTCCCCTTCCATATCCAATCTCAACATGATCGTCCTAGAAGGGGAAGGGAAGCCATCCATGTTAAGAGGATTCTCTGTAGTAGCCACAACGGGGACTGTCGTTAATCCAGTTGGCTTATCTGCAATCTTTGCAAGATGGGATTTTTCCTTGCCAGAAGCCTCTCCAATAATACGGACTGGAGTAGCTCTTTTCATCACCCTTGATTTAGTTCGAGCTTTAACTTTCTCTTCACAGCTTGTGACATTGTTAAGCAGCTTGCCAAGGCATGACATCATGGACTGGAAAGTGTTAACCGCAATTGGTGAATAGTGACCCATGTTTTTAGATGATCTGGCAGGATTAGACCTTACCGGGATATTTATAGCACTCTCAGCATTAATGACAGTTGCAGAATCAGTTGATAGAACAAGATTTTCAAAATTCTACTATATTTAAAAATGTGCGGGGATAATGTTAACCCTAAAATCCGCAAAGCAGACTGCTCAGTCAGTAGGTTTCTACGGACTCAATCCCGTGGTCGTGGAAGTATCCAGATCCGCAAGTGCCCAAGACCTGATCTCAATCTCGCAAGCTGAGCAGGTAAGCATCAGCAACCGCGGATCGGATTGGCAGTCCGTAACGCCCCCAGTTTTTTGGTTATTATATAATTTTATAATGACGTATTTATGATGTCATGGCATTATTTTTAATGTCGAGTTGACTGCGCATCGCTGTTAGTGCATTTTCGCGTCTGTTCAGTCGAGTCGGCCAAATTCGTGAATCCTTGTTGTAAATGGAAAATTTCACGTTAGGAAATTAAATTAATTATATATTTGAAATGCTCGTCAAGTTTCGTAGCAATCCGAGCAATTTTCGAACCTCGGCGATTTTCCGAAGTTTTGTAGAATTTATGTTCGCCAATGACTTTGAAAATTTATAACTCAAGAACGGCTCGTCCGATTTTTGATTTGACTTTGCCATTGGGTTTGTAGTGTTAGTGTTCGCCAACGATGCGACTTTCGTTTAATTCGGCGTGCTTTTGGACCTTTGTTTTGAACTTGTGTTTCCTTGTTCAAAAATATAAATATTATTATTATTATTATATTGAAGCACTATTCAAAAATGTCATTTCGTATTCATCTCTATACTTAAATTTTTGGATATATTTGTAAAATCCACTATTCACCAGGACAAAAACATCTGTTCATGCCATTTAGTTCTCGATTAATCTGTTTCATCTCGAGTAGTTCTGCTTTTAGTCCTCAAGTAATCTGCTTCATCTCGAGAAGTAGTTATGCTTTTAGTTCTCGAGTAATCTGCTTCATCTTGAGTAATTATGCTTTTAGTTCTCGAGTAATCTCTAGGCCCTTCACGAGTAATTCTAAAAATTGTTCTCGAGTACTAAAGGTCCTTCTAGAGAACTCTAAGTGTGTTCTCGAGAAATCTCAACCCCTTCTCGAGAAATCTCAGCCCCTTCTCGAGATATCCGTTTTAGTCTGCTTTCGGGTGCCGTTTTGAGGGACAAAACGGTGTCATATAGAAAAATTGTTAAAATGGATTTTGTTGGTATCGATGAGATCTACAACTTCCGTGTTGATCACTTTTCGTTTCGAGGCCATCTTAAGCCTCTATTTTTGTTTCCTGCCCGCCTGTGAGAAAAATTACTATTTTTATTACTATGACTATGATAATTAATACTATTAATCTTATTATAACTATTAAGTATATAAATGCATTAGGTTAGAGAAAATCCTATTCATCTTCTCCAAGTGACCGAACTGAAACCATAGCAGCGAGTTCGACCCATTCGTGAATCTTCCAGTGGCCACTGACGGTGCTCTAGTGCTCGAAATCTTAAACGGGATATAGATCCGGAAAGCTCTCAACGAGAGCTGCGCCATCGTGGTAAAACATTCCAATTTCATGAGTTTTCTCGTTATGGTTTTTGTCCCTAACCTCGATTTCGGTCATTTTTGTTCAGATTTCGACTCCTCCCATCTTCTTTTGCCCCGATCTACGACGAGCAGTGATTTGGAGAATTTTTCCTGTAAAACAAAGAAAAGTGGTGGTTTTAGTCCCCTTTTTCCCTTCTTTCTCCCGATCTGCTGAAATTTCTAACTTCTTTTTGTCGTTATCATTAATAACTTGCTCATTATTGTGTTGTATTAATACTTTGTTTAAATCCACATGTCTTATCATGTTCTTGATTTCACTAGTCTTACTTGGTAAAGTTGTTTATTTTTTAATGATGTTGTTGAATCTTGCTCTTTTAACCGTCCCTTAACTATTATGTAGTTCATGTTAGAGTTTATCTAGGATTGTATATCGTTCTAAAAGTTCAATCAACTATTTCTTATATCTAGAAATGTCTAGTAGAATCCGACGTGCCAAGTCTTGGGATATATATATGTATTTTTGGGTTTTCTTGATTGCGGGAGTTAGGGGACGAAACCACATCCGAAATGTTTGTTTCTTTATTAGTGCCTTGTGAAACTCTATCGGGTGTTTGGGCATTTGCGGTGAATGGTGGATTTTATGAGTCTCCCCCGTAGTTAGACGGATATTATTTCAGTGAGGGTGTGTCTAGATGAGTGACCACCTCGCCTGTGTTTTTGGGTAGGGTTGAACACAAATGGCTAATAAAGTTTTGTGTATTTTTTTCTTATGATGTAATCGTGTTTTCCACCCTTTTTTACTTGTTCAACTGGTGTGATTTGTTCTACATGATGATTCACGTAAGTTCTATGTTTCCGAATTTGGTAATTTACTTCTATACTTTACTTCAGTACTTTTGGTCTTGGGTTTGTACCCCTTTTGAACTTTGTTTATTTTTTGGCTTACTTTTCTGCCACCACTTGTACCTTCTTGTTGAGGTGTTATGTGTTTGGAATGCATCAGGTTTGGAGCTATTGCAGGTAGTGGAGCTCGTTTTAGAGTTCCTGTGCAGCAGTGTTGGCTGTGGTTTTCACCTCGCCATTTCGAGGTAGTTTGTTATTTTAGTTTGTTTACTTAGTTCAGACATACTTCTATTTTATTAGGGTTCGTGTCAGATGTTTGACGCCCACGAGATAGTTGATTTTGGGATACCTTGTTAGCTGCTAGTTGTTTTCTCTGGGATGGATTGGATTACTTGCTCTCTGGGATTTTATAATGATTATATATCCTAATAAGGATAATATCCTCTCATCCTATTGACTCATGTGCCAATGATATGAATGCATGGATTCTTTATACTTATATAAAATCATGTGTGTACATGTGTCATCATGTGAATCTTAACTTTGCACGCATGCTTATGCGATGATCTGATATGTATGCAGTGTTATGCATTCTAAAGAGGCCTTAATCCATATAATGAGCGGCGTACATATGAAATGTTATGAGTCCCATACTACATAACATCGCATTTAACGAGAAACAAAAACATGCTAAAGGGCACCCATGTGATAGTGGTTATGCATCCTATACTACATAACCGTCACATGTTGTCACCTATGGTGGATCGATATACAAACACATATTATGCATCCCATACTACATAATATGCCTTGTACACTTCTTATCATGCTATGAGTGTAGTGACTAAGCTTCGGCTAAGACGTACTGATTACACATCAGTGTGTGTATGAAAATTAATGAAGGAAAATAAAACTATATCAGATTGACTGGTTTGACCAACTTGTCAAACAAACCTCCCTCTGATACTAACTGTCACAACCCGTATTTTCTCAGCATTAAAGATATATCTCTAATGCGGATCTTTAAT
The DNA here is from genome assembly GCA_039513925.1 of Platanthera zijinensis. NCBI lineage: Eukaryota > Viridiplantae > Streptophyta > Magnoliopsida > Asparagales > Orchidaceae > Platanthera > Platanthera zijinensis. Next base: position 143,939,048 of record CM077093.1, on the reverse strand, counting down.
GCGGAGAAAATGCGTGTTGTGACAATGTATGCCTAGGTCGACGCATTTCTTGTGGCAGATCAAAGCGAAGTCCCAAAGTCGTGAGGTCTAGTCCACGCAATTCTAATCAGACTCGCGAGCTCGACTCTTCTCTTTTTTTGCTTACCATCACCACTACCCGGTTATCTTATACACCGGGAAGCCAGTAATTTTTCCCTACCTGTTTAGGCAGGCCTCCAATCCTATAAATAGGGGGCGACACACCCAATGCACGCTGAATAGAGCCCAGGATCTCCTCTTTTAAAGGCCACAGACTCGATTTTCAGGATTTTCGAACAGTTGCTCACATAGCTTGTCATTTTTTACCTTTCCTTGTAATCACTTTCAATTAATAAAAGGGAAGCCCGTCAAAAGAGTGGCATTTTCCATGACGGGCGAAGTCAGGTGTTGACGTGATCTATGGCTCTGGCTCTCTCTGTATTTATCAGCTAGTAAGAAGCTGCTTGCATTTTTCTCCACCATCTTTTCTGTTTGCAGGAATCAGGGGCATATTTCGTGCATTAACATAAAACACGCAACTTTCAGCTTAATTTAAAGTTGTGTGGGGATAATGTTAACCCTAAAATCCGCAAAGCATTCTGCTCAGTCACCAGGTCTTCGGGGACTTAATCCCAAGGTCGTAGATGTATCCAAATCTAATAGTTCCCAAGCCCTGATCTCAATCTCACGAGTTGAGCAAGTCCCCATCAACAACGACGGATAGGATTGGCAGTCCCCCTAGGTCGACGCTTTTCCAGTGGTAGATCAAGGAGAAGGCCCCAGGTCGCGAGGTCAAGTCAACACAATCCTGAGCAGACTCGTGAGCTTGCCCCTTGTCTTCTTTTACTTACCGTCACCACTGTCCGGTTCTCCTGTACCTCTAGTAGCCGGTAATTTTAGCCATGTCCATTTGGTCAGGCCCCCGAGCCTATAAATAGGGGGACGACACACCCAAAGCACGCTGAATCGAGCCTAGGAGACTCCCTATCAAAGGATGCAGACTCAATTTTCAGGCTTTGCGAACTAATGCTCGCATAGCTCGGTGTAAATATTCATATTTTATAGTACTTTATTTATGCAATTTTAGGTTATTTTCATTTTTTTTTGCTTTTACTACTTAATAAAATGTTCCTTTTGTATATTTTCTTCTAACATTACTTTATTTTGTTTTTCTGAATTTTTTTTAAAAAAGTCGAATTTTCATAGTACACGCCCGTGTCAAATAGGTCATGCCCGTGACATGGGCATGTTACTTTGATTCCAGAAAAATTCAACTTCCAACAACCAAAAGACCATTTCACGCCTGTGACTTGTCTGACACGCCTGTATCGACCGCTCGACATTTCCAGTTAACACCTCCAGCCAGCAAAGATCAAATTGACTTTCTGCACCTATCTATCTAGTCATGCCCCCCGTCACTCCCCTGACACACCCGTTATGATGACGTGACAAGTTCCCGAAACTTCCAAAACGATGCCAGTTCGCCAGATTTCAACTTCGCCAGCAAGCTTGACTGACATGCCCCCCGTCACGCCCATGACAAGGGCGTGTCACTCCCGAAATTTTGTCTATAAATAAAAAATTTCTGTATTATCCAATGGTTCACTTTTTTGAGAAATTTTAGTGTCTTTTGAGGGCTGCATGGTGTATTCCATTTCATGTAAGGAGATTTCTCCCCTTCCCTTTTATGTTTGTTTTAGCTTATGCTTTAGCTTTGTAATAGCTTCATTTTCATAAAAAATAGTTTTTCTCTCCCTACTTTGTATTGGAATGTAATTCAGTGCCCCCTCTTTATCTTCTTTTTATTCTCTTGTTATTCTTAGTATCTCTTTTTATGAAAAATGTGTAGGAGTTTATCTTGTTAATTTTTCATTCTTTTAATTAGTTGTCATGTTAGTTTTTATTTTAGTTTTCGTTTCTAAAAGGAATTGTTATTATGATAGTTTTTTCTAGTTTTCATATTACTTTAAAAGTATATCTCCTTCATCCTCATGAATTTGTAAAAGTGGTTTCAAAAGTGATTTTTATTTCCTTTAACTTAGTTCTTGTTAAGGTTGTAAAACTTTTTGTCTCTTTTAAATTTTATTATCACTTTTTATTCACTTTTATGAACTCTTAAGAATGAAAAAGCTATAGTTTTAATTTTTAAACAACTTTGGTTTTAACTTTAATTTCCAAAACTTTTTGCTCCTTGTAATTTTATTGTCTTTTTATTCATTTATAGCACATTCTAAGTATAGAAAAGTAGTTGTTTTTATTTTTAGGTAACTTTGTTTTTCTAGTTTTTTGTGTGTGTATGACTGTATGAGTTTGACTTTATTATTCTCTTTATTGCTTTCTAAAATTTATGTTGTGTGAGTGAGTTTATGAGATTAATTTTTAATGTTTTCTTCAATTATGTAGAGACCGTGAGTGTAGGACCTAAATTTTCATGCTTTATTTTATCGCTTTCTTTTAATTACGTAGAGTGCGTGTGTGTAGGTGATAATTTTATTGCTTTCTTTCAATTCATGTAGAGTGTGTGCGTGTGCGCATTTATTTCCGCCTACTCATTAAGAGTTAAATGACATGTTTTCATTTCCCTCCTACACATTCGAGAAAACAATAATATGAGTGAGACGAGAGTCGCTCCTATATTTGATAAATAAACGGTAGTGGAAAGTGATCTTTACGGGTGGCATCATTTAATTTTCGATAGTCGATGCACATCCTCCAACCCATAACAGTACATGTTGGAATTAGTTCATTATTAGCGTTTGGCACTACTGTTATACCGCCCTTCTTAGGGACGACTTGTATAGGACAAACCCATGTGCTATCTGAGATTGGATAGATAATTCCTGCGTCTAATAATTTCATTACTTCAGCTTTTACGACATCTTTCATATTAAGATTTAAACGTCGTTCGGGCTGGATATATTTACGAGGGTTATCTTCCAAAAATATTTTATGCGTACAAAACGATGGGTTGAGTCCTTAAATATCAGAAATTTGCCATGCTAATGCACGGCGATGTTGTTTTAACACTTCTATTAATTAAGACGTTTTCTTATCATTTAATTCGGTAGAAATGATAACTGGGAGTTTAGATTCGGCTTCAAGGAAAACGTATTTAAATGTGCAGGAAGTGTTTTCAGAAATGAGGGTTGGTGGTTTTTCATACGAAGTTGGAGTTTTTAGAGTTGTAGAAGTTAAAGATATAAAAGGTTCTAAAGGATCATCGGTAGGCATTTCTTGTGAAAGGGGTAAGTCTGCCAAGTCCGATTCTTCTATACTTATTGAAAGTAAATCAAAATAGGGAGAACCATTTTCCTCAAAAGAGTCTTCCGCAAGATAGCAGGAGTCGTCATTTATTAAAGAATTTTTTATAGAGGGATCTATATCGATAGTAACCTCGTCATCTCCTACTCGTAAGAGAAGTCTACCGTTACTTACGTCTATTATCGCGGGAGAGGTTGCGAGAAAAGGATGACCGAGAATTATTGGAACATCGGCCTCTTCCTCTATGTCAAGTATAACAAAGTCTATCGGGAAGATAAACTTGTCTATTTTGACCAGAACATCCTCTACAATCTCTACTGGATATTTAATAGAATGATCTGCTAATTAGATGCTCATTTTAGTTGGGCTGGGGTTACCTAATCCTAGTTTCTGAAAGAGTGAGTAGGGCATTAAATTTATGCTAGCACCTAAATCTTCTAACAGATATTTTATTAATAGATTACCGAAGAGAAACAGAATGGAAAATCTTCTCGGATCGTTTAATTTTTGGGGTAATTTATGTAATAAAATAGTTGAACATTCGGCGTTAAGGAAAACTCTCGAAATATCTTAGAGTTTCTTTTTATTTGAAAATAACGCTTTTAAATATTTTGCGTATTTAGGCATCTGTGCAATTGCCTCGCAGAAAGGTATATTGATTTGAATTTGTTTTAGCATTTTTATAAAAAATTTATACTGTTCATCTTCTCGCTCATCTTTTAATTTAAATGGATAAGGTAAAATAACATGTGGGGAAGAAATTCGTGGGGGTTGAGGAGGCAGAGACGTAATGGGAAGTGGTGTAGGAAGGCTAACCTTAGCTTCTTTTTCTACCCTAACGGGTGTTGGTAGCTCCCTGCCACTTCGTATTTTGATGGCTTGTCAACTTGGGTTAATGGAATGGCCAGTATCCCGCGGATTTGGTTCCGTATTTCCTTGCAAATTACCAGGTTGGCATTCCGATAGTATTTTTGAAATTTGTCCAATTTGTGTTTCTAAGTTTTTAATTGATCCAGTCAGGTTCCGGATATTGGACTCATTGATACTGAATTTTTTCGTGAATATGTCTTCTATCGAGGTTGCACAAAATTGGTGCGGTTGTGGTGGTGGTGTTTGTGGTTATGGGGGTTGCGGTGCAAATCCACTTAGATTTGCAATCGAAGGGTGTTGAGCATTATTGGGGTTTCTCCACGAAAAATTAGGATGCTTCATATATCCTTGATTATAAGAATTATTATTTAAGTTTATATTAGGATTATAGGATGGTCTATAAGAGTTCCCCATATAATCGATTTCTTCAATTACATTATTATTCGGATTCCAAGTAGTTGTGGCGGAGGAAGCAGATATTCCTGCCAATTGTTTAGTTAGATTTTATACTTGGAGTGCTAAAGTAGAAGAAGTGTCGAGCTCATAAATCCCAGCTTGTTTAGGGCGTGAACTTGGCACGTTCCACTGGTATGCATTCATGGCCATTTCCTCAAAGAGGGTTTGAGCGGCCTCGGGGGTTTTATTATTGAGCGTGCCCCCAGCGGCAGCATCAATGGCTTGTCTGATTTCAATATTCAAACCATTATAGAATAATTGTACCTAGAGCCAAGTTGGCAGTGCATAATGTGTACACCGACGTAGATATTCCTTAAAACATTCCCAAGTCGCATAAAGACACTCGGACTCGCCTTGTAGAAAGGAAGAAATATCTGCACGCAGACGTGCGGTTTTTATAGGTGGAAAATATTTTATAAGGAATTTTTCGGTCATTTCAGCCCAAGTGGTAATAGATCCTCTAGGGAGAGAACCTAGCCACTGTTTGGCTTTCGTTCGTAGCGAAAAAGTAAATAAGCGAAGACGGATGGCTTCATCAGTGACGCCATTTATCTTGAATGTGTCGCATATTTCTAAGAAGTTACACAAGTGCGTGTTTGGATCTTTGTCGAGCAATCCATCAAATTGAACAGAATTTTAAATCATTTGGATTATACCATATTTTATCTCGAAGTTATTATTAGCAATTGGTGGACGAATGATACTAGACCTGGTGTAATCTAAATTGGGTCGTGCATAATAAGACATGGTCCTTTGGGGGACAACCTCTAGCTTTTATTGTTGCTCTACTGCCATTTCTTGTATGTGTACGGTGCCTACGGACTCTTCTAGATTTAATACGAGCTCTTGATTCAGAGATCGGAGGCGCCTGCGAAAGCTGCGATCGATTTCAGGATCATGTTCGAGATTTAAATCAGATGGAGTTCTGCGGGTCATACACTTAAAAAGACTTTTGACAAATAAAAAAAAACTAAGTAAAACAAACTAAGTTACAAAAAAAACACACAAATACAAACACACGAAAAGACTTAAACGGAAAATAACTAAAAACAGGTTTTTTATATAAAATAGGTTTTCTATAAAACAGGTTTTATAATAAAAAGCAGTTTTTATTATAAACAAGTTTTTTTTTAAAGAAGAAAAGTTTTATATAAAATACGTTAAAATAGTAGGTTAGGTTTTTTTCATAGAATTCGTTAGTGGTTAATAAACTTGTTAATAAAAAAATAGGTTTTATAAAAACAAAGTTTTAAATTCAGAGAATTTTATGATTGTTTTATTTTTATAAAAACTAAGGTTTTTAAGTAACAAGAAAAAGAAAAGATTAAATTAATAGCGTTCTTTTATTTTCAAATATTAACACAAATAAACGAGTACCCGGTAACGGTGCGAAAATTCTTGATAAGTAAAGTTTGTTTTAAAGAAGATAGATTTGGTTTTATATAATCTTTTACGTATATAAGTCTATCTCTTTGTTTACTTACTTATATCCTGTGGATTAAGGCAAGAGTACCTATCGCTTAGGAGTATAGTATTTTGTAGAAAATATCAAGGTTGAATTTTTCCTAATATCGGTGTTAATTATTCTACTTTTTAGAACGGACTATTATTTTATCGAACGAACAGAGTGGAGTTTATATTTAAAAACAAAAGATAGAAAAATATATATACGTGATTTTATTAAGATAAGGACTTAGAAGGTAGTCCTCGATTTCAGAATTACTTTGAGAGAATATTAATTCAGCTATTAACGAACAACTTTATTTCTTTATTACCTAACTTAACAAGAGGGTCTCTATGGTTGCATCACTGACTCGAAATTACAGTCGGGGAGACTTGCGTTTAAAATGGGTTAACGTAAACGTAGTGTCTCTTCACCTGGTATATGATCAATTAACAGAAAACCCTAGTTAGGATATCTAGAAAGTAGAGTTGAAATAGTTGAAAATAATATCCAGCCCAGAGCTCATCTTTACCAAGTGCTAAGGGTTCTTAGCCTCTTCTTAGGATGGGGGCAGTATAAAGTACAGAAAATAATATCTACCTATCAATCTTAATCCAGGATTTAAGCTTTCGCTTCACCTTTGTTTTTGGGATAGGGTAGTAAAATTTTGCAGAGCTTCTGCACTATCTTAATCCATGTCATAGGCTTTCGCCTCGCCCTTCTTTCAGGATAGTATGAAATAATAAGGTTTTGAAAATAATTTTGAAAGCAGTTTCACACTATCTTAATCCAGGACATAAGCAGAGCTTCGCCTTTCATTCGGGATAGTATGAAAAAAAGGAAAGTAAAAACTGAAAATAAAGCAGTAAAGTACTCAGAATTAAAATTGAAAGAGTCAATTTTAAAAAGTCCGAAAAATTATTACAACTTTCTAAAAAGCTAAAAAGAAAGCTAAAATATTACAACTTACAGAACTTTAGAATACTTGAAAGCTACTACCAGTTCCTTGTCAAAGAGTTGGGGAGTCCTAATAGTTCTTAAGGAAGCTACTGGTGTTCGAATAATTCCACTCAGCCCTGCCCTCCTATTTATAGAAAAAAATTTAAAGTGACACGCCCCTGACACGGGCGTGTCGGTTAGGGCGTGACAGGGTCACGGGCATGACTTCCTGTATAATGGGACAGGTGTCGAGCTGGTTGGATCTTCGGATAGAATTTGAGCAGGTCACGGCGTGACTGATGATGTCACGTGCGTGTCAGGCACCTGATTCATCAGGCGGCACAAGGCGTGGCGACAGCGCGGCAGCTTGCTATATTTCTGGATAGATCTTCACTAGGTCACGGGCGTGTTGCTTTTGTCACGGGCGTGTTCAGCTGTCACGGGCGTGTTCAGTTATTTCCCGATTTTCCTGGGAAAAAAACAGAAACAGGAAAAAAGATTAAAAAGGGCTGTCATGCCTTAGGTCACGGGCGCCTAGGGGCGTGACCTAAGTAAAAAATACAAAAAATTCATAAAAACTTAGAAAATAAATCTAAAACATAAAAAATACAATATAATAAAAATTGTTAGTTTTATATATAAAAACTAAGGTTTTATTTATAAATATGCAAATTTAATACGATACAAAATTTGTATATTTTTATACTCATCAGCTTTTCAATTTTTCTAACGTTGTGTTGTTTATGTTTTCTTCCTATAATCTTTTAGCGTTTACTCTCGAACTCGCGCCACATCAAAATTATAAAGCCGTCCCCATTTCGATGAGTGGCTAATCATTATTTTCCCATGGCATCGAAGAGAATTGGGACATATAAAATTATTTGTAATAATTAAAGTTCTTTATTTTCACTTAAATTTTAGGACTTAAGGTTTGCACTGGGTTAACGACGCGTAGGACCACATATCGATGTGTGGGATCTATTTTCATTATCCATATATTAGCTAGCCGAGAGGTCGTGCGTATGGACCGATCCCCCTTGGGTAAATAGAATTGCGTACATACCCTCGAGAGAGGAGAAGCATAGTTCTACTAGATTGGGTTCCCCACCTAATAGCGGGGTTCTTAGCGTAAAGTGGGCATTAAGAGGAATCCTTCGTCGGACTAACATTCGGTCGAATAGTCTTAATGTTCAGGTGAGCGATATTTCTAGAGATAAGTGAGCTCACATTTTTGGAACCTCCACGGCCAAGTTGCCTTTTATTAATTTGAAAACTAAGTTTAATAACTATTAAAAGTTATTCTAGTCTTTATCCGATTCGGTGTCGTGCGTTAACCCGTCATCGAATAATTTAAGTGATTTTCAGCTTACTTTTCTTTCCGCTTTAGTTAAACAAAAATCCACCTTACTTTTAGTAAAATAATAGTCCTCCTGGAGGAGTAGGAATAATCAACCTGACCCCGAGAATAATATAACCTCGGTATTCTCCCTAATATAGAGTACTACATGCGATAGGTGCACATGCCTCCTTTCGTTAAAAACTCGATTTTTAGCAAGTCCGCGACGGTCGACTCATCGAACCAACCTCGTAAATAAGAGTCAATTTGAGGGCCCATCAAGTTTTTGGCGCCGTTGCCGAGGAGTCTTTTAGGCGTTGTTACTTCAAAACTGGGATACTATTAAATTTTCATTTTTTCACACAAAAAAGAAAGAAAATATATTTTAATTCTTAAAAAACCACTTAAAACAATAAAAAATTCCCCCCCCCCTTTATTTTAATTATCTTTATTTCTTTTTCTATTTTTTTCGGTGTAAGACCCGTGGACAACCTTCGTATTCAAAAACCTTTGATTTTTATCCTGAGATTGACCGCACCGTTGCGCGCATTCGATCTCAATGACAAGATAAAACTTTAGAACCCGAAGATTCTATCGGAGAACCTTCATCTATTTTTATGGCCAAACATGTTCCAAATGTGGTTGCGGAGTGTACAATGTCTTATTACGCCCGACCAAATTTGGACGATACTGGGTCGAGTGTTATTCTCCCTATGGTGGCGAATAATAATTTTGAAATAATGTCAAGTGTAATCCAAATGATACAAAACTACGTGCAGTTCGATGGACTGCCGGATGAGGACCCTAATGTCCACTTGTCCAACTTTTTGGAAATTTGCGACACATTTAAAATTAATGTCGTCACTGATGACGCCATTCGTCTGTGCGTATTTCCCTTCTCCCTAAAGTCCAAAGCCAAGGCGTGGTTAATTTCCCTCTCGCGAGGATGTATCACGACCTGGGCTGAGTTGGTTGAAAAATTCCTAACGAAGTATTTTCTGCCCGCAAAAACTGCAAAATTACGGGCAGACATTTCGTCGTTAATTAAAAACGAATCCGAGTCTCTTAATGATACTTGAGAGCACTTTAAGGAATTCCTCCACAGGTGCCCGAACCACGAGCTGCTAGCGTGGTTGCAGGTACAAATTTTTATAACGGCCTTAATTTTTAGACACGTCAAATGATTGACGTGGATGCCGGGGGCACCTTTGACAATAAGACCCCCGAGGCCGCCCAGGGTTTATTTGATGAAATGGCTATGATCGCCTATCAGTGAAACGTCATGCAGGGACGCCCAAATCTTGCGGTCGGCATTTTGAAGTGGATGCCACGACTTTGTTATCCCTTCAAGTTGAAAGGCTAACAAAAAAGGTGGCGGAGATGTCTGTTTCCTCCTCCACTTCTCCTTGGGTCAATTTTAATAATAATCACACCCCCCCCCCCTCTAACTTCTACGTAGCTGATGAGTTCGTGGACTACATAGGAAATCAGGTTCGTCCCTCCTTCCCCCAAAACAATCCTTATAGTAATAACTATAATCCGGGTTTGAGGAACCACCCGAATTTTACATGAGCAACCCGAACAATATGCAGCACCCGCCTATTTCTTTTGCGCCTGCATTTCCTCCTCACCCTCCGAGTCCTTTTCCAGTCGAGGAAAATTTTAATAAATATGTCGCGTCAAACGAGTCCAATATCCGGAACATCACCGGGTCGCTAAAAAATTTAGAATTATAGGTTGGACAATTGGCGCGATTCATGTTGGAACGCATGTAAGGGGCGCTGCCAGGGAATACAGAGCCCAACACTCGGGAAAAACTCAATGCTATAACCCTCTGTAGCGGTATGGAGGTGGTCGATCCAAAACAAATTGATCCTCAGGTACATATCTCTCCTCCGACCCATCTTTCCACTTCTTCATTTACGTTAACTTTGCCAAATTTAAATGAAAAAATTATTTTTAATATGCCCTTGCCATATCCGCAGAAGTTAAATAACTAGTGTAAGGACGCGTAATACGAAAAATTTATTTTATTATTAAAATAAATTCATATTAATGTTCCTTTTTGCGAGGCTATCTCGCAAATGCCCAAATATGCGAAATTTTTTAAAGAATTACTTTCTAATAAACGAAAACTTGAGGATATTTCGCATATATCTCTCAACGCTGTCTACTCGGTGGCTCTTACTAATAAATTGACCACTAAACAAAATGACCCGGGATGGTTTTCCATCCCGTGCCTTTTTGGCAATATATTAGTTAGATACGCCTTAGCTGATTAAGGGACTAGCATTAATCTGATGTCGTTCTCGCTATTTCAACGATTAGGTTTGGGTACTCATAGTCCTACGAATATGCACATCCAAGTAGCGAATCACTCAGTTAAGTTCCCTATCGGGGTAGTGGAGGACGTCCTTGTCCGAGTAGACAAGTTTACCTTTTCGGTAGACTTCATCATCTTAGACACTGAGGAGGACGCCGAGGTACAAATAATACTCGGTCACCCTTTTCTCGCCAACTCCCGCGCACTAAAAGATATTAGTAATTGTCATCTTCTCCTCCGGGTAGGAGATGATCAAGTTAATTTCTCTATTAATCACTCGATGGACAATTCTTCATCGAGCGACGATTTCCGCTATTCTTTAGATACCTTTTTTGGAGATCGTTCTTCTCCCGTTTTCGAGTCCGTATTTTTAAATGACGATATTTATGGGCTCAAAAATTTTTATGGCGATGAGGATAACTCTATAGACTTTCCTTTCGAACCAATTGGAAAGAAAAACATAGGAATTAAAACCTCACTAGTTGAACCACCCACCCTAGATCTTAAACCCTTACCTGAATCACTCAAATACGCTTTTTTAGGAAAAGGCGATACGCTTCCCGTTATTATTTCTTCGGACTTGAGTGATTCAGAGACCTCCAATTTATTGGAAGTTTTACTTAAACATCTCCACGAAATTTCGTGGCAAATCTCGGACTTAAAGGGGATTAACCCCTCATTTTGCACCTATAAGATATTTCTTAACGATAATTGCCGCAAAATGATTCAGCCACAGCGACATCTTAACCCAAACATGAAATACGTCGTTAAGCTGAGATTATTAAGTTATTAGATGCGGAGATTATCTACCCTATTTCGGACAGTGCATGGGTTATTCCCGTGCATGTCGTTCCCAAGAAGGGAGGTCTAACCGTAGTGGCGAATGAGCATAACGAGCTCGTCCCAACTCGTACTATTAAGGGTTGGCGAATGTGCATCAATTATAGAAAACTTAATGATGCAACCCACAAGGACTATTTCCCACGACCGTTTCTGGACAATATTTTAGAGCGTTTATCTAGTCATCCATATTATTATTTTCTTGATGGTTTATCAGGGGTTATTCCAAATCCCTATTTCCCCCGATGACCTGGAGAAAACATCTTTTACTTGCCCGTTTGGCACCTTCGCCTACCAAAGAATTCCATTTGGACTATGCAATGCGCCGGATACATTCTAAAAATGCATGCTAGTGATCTTTGGTGAGCTAGTAGAAGACATTATGGAAGTCTTTATGGATTACTTTTCTATTTTCGGACGCTCTTTTCCCGATTGCCTTCAAAATTTAGATCGCGTCCTCCAACGGTGCGAGGACACAAGCCTTGTTCTAAATTAGGAAATATGTAACTTTATGGTCCGAGGAGGTTTGGTCCTCGGTCATAAGATTTTGATTAAGGGGATGGAGGTAGATAAGCCTAAGGTAGAAATCATAGAAAAACTTCCTCAACCAACAAACGTAAAATCTATTAGGAGTTTCTTAGGCCATGCGGGCTTTTACCGACAATTTATTCAAGACTTTTAAAAAATAACAAAGCCGCTAACTCACCTCTTGGAAAAGGAATCACGTTTCATCTTTAATAGCGAATGCGAGTCTGCCTTTAATTTAATAAAACAAAAACTTATCACCTCACTAATTTTAGTGGCCCCTAATTGGTCCCTATCGTTAGAGATTATGTGCGATGATAGTGATATTGCCTTAGGTGCCATTCTTGGTCATCACGTAGAAAAACATTTTCATCCAATTTATTAATCTAGCATGATGCTCACTTCCACACAAATAAATTACACGACGATGGAAATGGAAATCTTCGCCGTCATTTTCGCTTTCGCTAAATTTCGCTCGTATTTAACGTTATCTAAAGTTATTGAATTTACCGATCACTCCGACCTTAAATATTTATTAGCTAAAAATGATGCGAAGCCGCGCCTTCTTCGATGGATTCTCCTCCTACAAGAGTTTAATTTAGAGATTCGAGATAAGAATGGCGCGAAAAATCTAGCGGCAGACCACCTCTCCCATTTAGAAAATCCGGGTGTGGAATCACTCGTCGAATCTGAAATAAATGACAGATTTCCCGAGGAACGCCTCCTAGCCATTCATAATTCTTTGTCATCTTCGCTTTGGTTCAGGGATTTAGCAAATTACTTAGTAGCGCGGGTGCTTCCAAAAGAGTTTTGAAGTAATCAAAATAAGAAATTCTTTTCTGACTTGAAAAAATTTTTTTGGGAGGACCCATTTCTTTTTCGTATCTGCGCGAACTAAGCGGTCCGATGATGCGCTGCAGGTGTGGAGTTCACCCAAATACTTAAGCACTGCCAAGAGGGTCTAGCCAGTTGGCATTATCAAGTTAACTGGACTGCTCGGAAGGCACTAGAAGCGCGCTACTTTTAACCCACTCCCTTCAAAGACACTAACAATTTTGTGCGCGCATGCGATAGATGTCAGCGGTCGGGTAACATTTCTCGTCGCGATGAGATGCCCCAAAATTTATTTTTAGAATGTGAAGTCTTCGATTTATGGGGCATAGATTTTTTAGCCCCCTACCTACATTTTTCAAAAATATGTATATTTTAGTGGCGGTCGACTACATATCGAGGTGGGCGGAAGCGCAAGCTCTCCCCACCAATCATGCGCGAGTCATCGTTGCATTTCTTAAAAAACTATTTTCTCTCTTCGGCATGCCTCGCGCAATTGTTATTGATAGGGGAACGCATTTTTGTAATGCTCTTATATCTAAGACGTTAGATAAATACGGAGTCACGCACAAACTTGCCACTCCCTACTACTCGCAAACAAGTGGCCAAGTTGAGGTAGTAAATCGAGAGATTAAGTGTATATTAGAAAAAATCATTTCTCTAAATAGGAAATATTGGTCCATTAAACTTGACGACGCGTTATGGGCGTATCGTACGGCATTCAAAACCGGAACCGATTGTACTCTGTTTCGATTAGTCTATGGCAAAGCATGTAATTTACCCGTAGAACTAGAACATCACGCTCTTTGGGCTTTAAAACTCTTAAACCTCGACGCCAGCTTAGCCACTCAGAATAGAAAACTGCAACTAAATGAGCTCGATGAATGGAGTGAAAACGCTTACGAGAGAAATAAGTTCTATAAGGAGCGTTCTAAGTTATATCACGATTGAAAAAAAAACCCAACAAAATTTTCTCCAGACGATCTTCTCCTTCTTTATAATTCACGTCTTAAACTTTTTCCAGGAAAACAAAAATCTAGATGGTCTGGTCCCTTCATAGTTGAAGAAGTTTTTCCATATGGGACAGTACTCGTCTCCCACCCAGAAAAAGGTTTTTTTAAAGTAAATTGTCATCGGTTAAAGTTATACATAGCGGGCAACCCAGTGATCTAGCATTACGAAACCATAACCCTCCTCGATATATAATCCCGTCGATATATTCAAGCTACAGGACTATAAACATTGATCTCTAGGGAGGCACCCCATGTCTATCTTTTTCGATCTTTATTTATTAGGTGTAATGCCCCGAAACTCAAAAGAGGGACGGGTGGCATTTTAAGCCAAGTTTGGGACTTGGTAGAGGTCACACGGCCTGGGACATGGGCGTGTCCCAGGGGCGTGTCATGCTCGGGTTCAGCAATGGCCGAGTGGTCGAAAAAATTTAAGTCGACGAGCGTCGAACATCGAACACAGCCTGAGACACGGCCATGTCCCAGGCCATGTCCTACTCGGGTTGTTGGTCAAGTTGTGTTTGGGAAGAGACATGGCCTTAGCCCAGGCATGTTCCGGTCCGACACGGGCATGTAAAATTCGACACGGGCGTATCGAATACCCATGTTATCCTCGAGTTGGTGTTGGACCTGTGTCGATGGAGGAACACGCTTAGCTATACGGGCATTTACAGGATGACATGGGCGTGTCAAGCTTGACACGGGCGTATGGAGAGCCCGTGTTCTTTTCCGGACGCGACGATTTCGGCATTGAATGAGGCAAATAGCCTTGGATACGGCCGTGTCGCTAGCCGTGTTCGGCTAAGGTTGTTCATTTTAAGTGCGAATTATGGCCGTCTGTTTCCTTATTTTTGGATCGAACGGCTCAGGGTTGTTCTTGCTAAGTTATACCCGGGAATAGGGCTTAGAAACCCTCATTTCTTTTGGGTTCAATCTCTTTCTAAGTTCAAGAGAGAGGGGAGAGCAAGGAGGAATAAGGAAGAGAGATCTGGTCGTCGGAGGAGATTCAGAGCGCCAAATCGCAAGCCGAATCCAGATCTACGGAGGCGAGATCGTCGCGGTGCTTTCCATCCTTATAGATTTCCATGACACCAAAGAGGAATGCTAGAGTAACGATTCTCTTCTTCAGAATGTGAAGCTCTCCTTCTTTTGCATAAAGAAACCTTCTCCCGTGAGTGTGCGGTTAGTGTGCGGCGTTCCTTGGGGTAGATGTGAAGAGTCCCCCTTGTTTGCATGTAGAGTCAGAAATCGAGATATGGACATAGGCATGGTGTGCGAAGCCTACCCGGAGAAAATGGTCTGGATTGGTGATGATTCATTGTACTTGATTAGCAGGAAAAGACTCTGTGCATTTGGTTATTTTCGGGTTTTCTACGCTGTAAATTGCAATAGGGTGTCTTGGGAATTAACTCCAAGGTACACCCGGAAAACTGGGCAGAAACGCATTTCTTCCAATTTGGTGGCCTGAGAGCCAGCCTTGAACATAACAAGGTTATGTGCAAGTTTAATCGTCTTGGGACTCGGGGAAGCTTGACTCGTGCGTATGGCTTAAATTGACGTTGCGGTTTGAGCAACGGGTTAGGCGGAACCATACCCGCTCAGTATCGTTAGGTTAAAGAGACCTAAAGTACATGGTACTTACCGTTGGCGTAGATGGAGGGTCTTGGGCTTAGGCCGGAAATACTAAAATTCTCACGAGTATAGTCTTTCAAGGTATGGTAGTGAGACCGCGGTTGTGCCAGGTTCACCGTGTAAGTGGGCTGAGAGCACGGGGTGTGCAGCCGTGTGTGCCTGCACCTATGATGTTGTGATTATTCGTTATATTACTTATTAAGCTAATAAGTGCAGGGAAGGAGCATCGCCTCCCCTAGTTTGGGGGCGGGATCGTTATAATTTTGTCAACATTAGTTGATCGTTACTTTTGTTTGCCACCATTGCGTTGAATTGTGCATGCAGGTGCTGCGGAGCCGAGCAGCAAATAGCTGGCTAAAGCCCTTGTTGCTGAGCCGACCCTCGAAGGCCTTGTTGTGTTTACTTGCTTTAATTCATGTATGACCGGCCTGTGAGCCGAAGTATGGAAGACACTGTTTTAAATTTAGTAAAGTAATGTAAGGCCATAAGGCCGGTACTTTGTAATTTCATTCCTGTTGGTGTTTGCTAGTGTACATTAATGCTTGTGGCTGTGTTCTTATTTCTTGCATCCTAATAAATTGCTTCCGCTAGATGCTCTGTGAGAATGTTACGATTGGAAGAATGGTTTCAATGAGTAACCCTTTGGTCTATCTGTAGTATATGGCGTCGGGCCCCGCCAGACCTACTTTTATATGCTATATGACGAATAGGGGTGTTACAATTTGGTATCAAACTAACGGTTTCGGTCAGGCTTAAATGAATTCGTGGACGAATTCACTTTAAGGGGTAGTGAGCACATGTGTGTGTGTCATCGTTATAAAATGAAAAGAACCCATGAATGTCTACTTAGGATTGAAAATACATATGTTTGAGGAACCTGCGTGTTACTATAGTTGCTTTTTGCAATTTTGTTTGGTCGCTTAATGGTGTTTTGTATGACTATAGGTGACCAGGAGTGGTGCGGGGCCGTTAGAACATCCAGTTTCCTAGGCAAGTAGCCCACAAAACGATGCGCTGACAACATCTCCTTCGGCTGAGACCATACGATTGGTAGCTGAAGTAGTGTTTGCAATGATTAATGCACATCCTGCGAGGTAGATGCAGCAGCCTACACCTACTGTGGAGCAAGAACCTATCTAAGAGGCGGAGCCAAGGAGAGTGGAGCAGGTTGTTGTGGAGCCAATGATGCCTAGGAGAGCAACATTGAAATAGCTTAAACACGTTATAGGCTTTAATCCTCCAGTTTTCTCGGGGACGGGAACCCAAACCCAAGCGGAGGATTGGCTCTCCAGAGTTAAGAGAGTCTTGATAGCTACACAGACGGAAGAGTGGCAGAAGACCACTATTTCCACTTTCTTGTTGGATGGAGACGCAAGACTGTGGTGGGAAGGTTTGGAGTTACACCATTTGAGGGGTAGACAACTTACTGACGTATCGATAGAAGAATTCTCGAGACTGTTCTTGGCTCAATACCTCCCCTCGGTTCAGAGGATTGTATTGGAGAATAAGTT
The DNA here is from genome assembly GCA_039513925.1 of Platanthera zijinensis. Classification (NCBI taxonomy): domain Eukaryota; kingdom Viridiplantae; phylum Streptophyta; class Magnoliopsida; order Asparagales; family Orchidaceae; genus Platanthera; species Platanthera zijinensis. Next base: position 143,922,052 of record CM077093.1, on the reverse strand, counting down.
TTAGAAGTTGGTGCAGGGAGTGAATAGGGTGGATGAGTACCTCCACGATTTTACACGTTTGGGTCGGTATACAAGTGCTACATTCACTGATGAGGAACAAAAGATAAACCGATTCTATGAAGGTCTGAGGGATGACATAAGACTACTGCTCTCGGGGCCGATGACGCAGGGCTTCTTGACCCTGTTCAATACGGCCCGGTCTTTGAAAAAAGATATGAAGAACGTGCAGGCGAAGAAGGACTCCTGTGTTAAGAAGATAGAGTTTTAGGTGCGGACTACCTCAAAGTCTTTGTATCGTAAGTTCTTTAAGAAGGCTAGGACTTCGGGTCAAGCTCCTTCTTATGGTACTTCAGGAGAGACCACGGTCTGAACACCGGGCGCTTGCTTTACTTGTGGGAAGCTGGGGCACTTTGACCATGACTGTTGGAGCGGACGTCCAAAGTCCGAGAGGAAGAAGGGAGCAACTTATGAAAAAAAGGGAAAGACGCTGGAGTCAACCGCATCTTATTATGCTCTGACTCAACCAAGAGTCTACAATCTTGGCCACCAAGAGGCCATCAAACAAGCGGATGTGGTGTTAGGTACGGTTTAAATTTATAGACATTTAGCTTTAAATAATATTACCTGGTGCTTGTTTGCTTATTACTGTTTGTATAGGCTTTGTTCTGATTTGTGATAATCCGACAAGAGCACTCTTCCATACGGGAGCTTTGCACTCCTTTTTGTCCGACAGTTTCGTATCGCGCATCAGAGTCCCTTCTTCGATGGCGAAGGATGAATTGGACGTGTTTGTTCCGAATGGGTGTTCTATGAGAGCGGATAGAGTTTGTGTCGTAAAGATATGTTTTGGGAGTTGGGATTTCGACTCTCTAGCATCGTTACTGACGCTAGTAGAGTTCGACGTCATTTTTGGTATGGACTGTCTTTCGGAGCAGAAGGCATACATAGATTGCAATCGTAAGGAAGTCATGTAGGGAGCTGACCGGGAGGCAACGTTTGCGGGTTTGAAGTGGTCGAGCAAGACCTTAATGTCTGCTCTTTAGATGGTCAAGGAAGTTCGTGCTGGTGCAGAGCTGTTCTTCATGCTAGTGGAGGCTGCGAATCCTAAGCCCAATTTGGGTAGACTCCCAGTAGTGTGTGAGTACCCTCACGTGTTCCCGGAGAATCTTCCCGGAGCCCCACCCCAGCGGGAGATCGACTTCACGATTGAGCTAGTGCTAGGTGCCAAACCCGTGTCATCCTCTCCTAATAGGTTGGCACCTAAGGAAATGGCGGAGCTAAAGTTTCAACTTGAAGAGTTGTTGGAGCAGGGTTATGCGCGTCCACGTTCGTCGTCTTGGAGCGCACCGGTCCTATTTTTCAAGAAGAAGGACGGAAGTTTGCGGCTTTGTATCGACTTTAGAGAACTGAACAATTTAACGGGAAAGAACAAGTACCCGATCCCAAAGATTGATGATGTATTTGATCAGTTAGTTGGGTCATCGGTGTACTCAAAATTGGATCTCAAGTCCGGTTACTATAAGCTGAGAATAAGGGAAAGTGATATCCCAAAAACAGCATTCAACACGAGATATGGGAATTTCGAGTTTACCATCATGCCGTTCGGGCTTACTAATGCGCCATCAGTGTTCATGGATCTGATGAACAGAGCGTTCAGGGAGTACTTAGAACACTTTGTTATCGTCTTTATCGATGACATATTGGTGTACTCGCAGTGCGAAGAGGATCACTTCAAGCATCTACACATGGTTTTGGAGACGCTGAGGAGGAACGAACTATAGACAATGTTCTCCAAATGAGAGTTTTGGTTACCCTCAGTAGCGTTCCTTGGTCATATATTCAGTGGAGAAGGGATTGCAGTGGATCCGACAAAGATAGTTGTGATGAGGGAGTGGCCTGTGTTGTCTACCGTAGCGGAAGTCCGTAGTATTCTAGGGCTTGCCGGCTATTACTGGCGCTTCGTAGAGAACTTCTCGCGGATAGAGTTACCTCTCACTACTTTGACAAGGAAAGATCATAAGTTTTTTTGGACGCAGGTGTAACGCCACGAAACTTAAAAGTGAAATGGGCTGTGTTTGAACCATGTTCGGTTCTTGGTAGGGTGAACACGGCTTGTGACATAGGCGTGTCATATGGCCGTGTTGTGCTCGGGTCATCGAGTTAAGGTCGATGAGCGTTGTGTTCTCGAACATGGCCTTGTACACGGGTATGTCCCAGGGCGTGTCCCAGGGGGTGTAAAACACGGCATGTGATACGGGCATGTAACATGGTCGTGTACTCCTTTAGATGTTTGGTCCTGTGTCGACTTGGTACACGGCCCGGAACACAGACGTGTACTGTATGACACGGGTGTGTCAGATTCGGCACTGGCGTGTGGCCACCCGTGTCCACCAAGGGTCGTGAAAGTTGGTGTGGTGGTTATTCGTGACACTCCACTAGTCACGGGCATGTCGATGTCCCGACATGGGCGTGTCAGGTTGGGACACAGGCGTGTCCTAACCCGTTTTCTTTTCTGTACTCGGCAATCGTGTCTGATCGAGGAATACGGCCTGGTACACGGCCGTGTGCAAAGCCGTTTTCGGCCCAGGATTAAGAGATTTTAGGAAAATCTGAGCCATTCGTTTTCTTTAAACAAGATCTGACGGCACAGATTAGTTCCTGCTTTCTTAAGTCCGGGAATATTGGATTAATTCCTCATTTCCTCTTAAGTTTTCTTTTTCTAAGGAGTTATAGAGAGGTGAGAGCAAGGAAGAAGGAAGGAGAGGAATCCGGCCGCCGGCGGAGCATCAGAGCACAAAATTGAGAACTGAGACCAGATCCGTGGAGAGAATTCCCTTGCGAAGCCTTTCATCCAGCTAGTTTTTCATGGCGCCAAAGCAGACTTAAAGGGTAACGATTCTCAACTAGAGCATGTGAAGCTCTTTTTCCTTTGTATAGAAAAAACCTCTCACGCGAGTGTGCGGTGAGTTTGCGGTGTTCTTTGGGGTAGATATGTAAAGTTCCCCTTATTTAGAGTCTGGAATCATAGTACGGACATAGGCATTGTGTGTGAAGCCTACTCGAACGTGTTTGTCTGGATCGGTGATGTTGCATTGCATGAGTAGCCGGAGAAGACTCTGCGCCTTTGATTGTTTTCGGGTTTCTACGCGGTAGATTGCAGCAGGGATCCTTGGGTATTAACTCCAAGGCGCACCCGGAAAACTGGGCAGAAACGTAATTCTGCTAACATGGAAGCTGAGGAGCCAACCTTGAACATAACATGGTTATGTGTTTTTTTGGGAATGAATTAGGATCTGGGTGAAGCTTGGCACGCGCGTACATCTTAAAGTGATTAGGCGGAGTGAGCAACAGGCAGGTTGAAACGGACCTGGGCTTTGCGGTTCGGTGCTAGAGGCACTAAAGTGGAACTAGCCATTGGCATAGTCGAGAGTATTGGACTGCGGTCGAAAAGACTCAAAAATGCTCACAATGTTTGTCGTCCCGAGGATGGTGGTGAAGCCACGGAATTGACGGGATTCACCGAGAATGTGCCCTGAGTGCACGGGGTGTTTTGCTGAGCAAGCCTACACCTGTGGCGAATTATACTTATGCACTTTATTGTTTAGCTGGGCTAATGAAATGCAGGGAGGAAGCACCGTCGTCCCGAGTAAGGGGAGGGGTCGTTATAATTTGGTCAGCTTTAGCTGACCGTTGCTTTGTTTTCCACCGTACGGTGGAATGTTGCTTGCAGGTGCTGCGGAACCAAGCGCCAAATAGCGGGTTGAAGCCCAAGTCGCTAAGCTGGCCCTCGAAGGCCAAAGCAAACTGTTGTTTTACTTTTGTCATGTGTGGCCGACCTGTGAGCCGATGTATGTAAAACATTATATGGTCAAGTGAACATTTGTAAGGCCATAAGGCCAAGTACTCTTTTGTGTATTTGTAGTATTTCATTCCTGTGGTGTATAGTGGACATTCATGCCGTTGTTGTGCAAATTTTTGGCTCTCTTAAACTGTTTAAAAGCTTCCGCTTGAATTCTTTGTGTTAGGGTGAGTAGTTAAGTTTTTATATTCTTATGTAACCCTTCCGACTGTCCGTGGTATATGGCGTCGGGTTCCAGCTGGACCTTCTGTTATATGACATACGACAGATGGGGGTGTTATAATTTGGTATCAGACTAGGGTGTCGGCGGTCTGTTTTTGAATTCGTGTGCGAATTCTTTTAAGGGTTGTTGAGCACATGTATGTGCGTCTTTGTTATAACATAAAAGAACCCATGAATGTCCACTTAGAAATGAAAAAAAAATACACTTGTTTTGAGGAACCAAAGTGTTCAAATGATTGCTTTTAGAAATTTGTGTGTCGGCTAATCAAGGGTTTATACTATTATAGGTTACTACGAGCGGTGTTGTGCAATCGGAATGTCTGCAATTGGCGGAAAGTAGTGCACCAAGTGATGTGCCTACAACAGCTCCTTCAGTAGAAACAATCAGATTGGTGGTCGAAGCATTCTTTGCCATGATAAATGCCCAACAAGTGCAGCACGAACCACCTACTAATGAGCAAGAAATGATTAGAGTGGCAGAGTCAGGAGTGGTAGAGCATGGGGCGGTTGATCCGGTAGCACCAAGGAGAGCCAAGGAGAAACAACTCAAGCTGTTGATGAGCTTTAATCTGCTGGAACACCCTATTACTAATTTGGGCAAGGATCACTATATTTTTAAGAAATTGGGTAGACCTAGTTGTATAGTTGAAAAGGTCAACTTAGAATGAGTCTAAGGGTTAGAACATAGGTTTGAAGCTGCCCCCAAGACCATTCAAAGATCAGGACTCAGTGCTGAGACAAAGACAATTCTCGTCGATCTCAGGTCGACGAAACGTAGAACTCAGTTCGACGATAGCTGAGCTCAGGTCGTCAATTCTTGTGAGAGATCGACGCTTTCAGAATTCAAATTCAGGAACAGTTATGGAATTTATTCAGGTTTATTGCTTGCATTTATTATAAAGGATTTTGTAGCCGTTTCAAGCAATCTGGAGCATGTTTCAAGGAAGGCTAAAAGGAATGTTACTTAGGACTTTCCCCAAAGACAGTTGTCATTTTATGGAAGTCATTTATGACTGAGTAACAACCATCTAAGTCAGAATCTGATATACTCCCTAGAGAATTATTCTGAACAAAGAGAACAGATCAGACTAAGAAAAAGAGTTACAGAAGAGAGATAAAAATCATACTCTGATCAAGAACTCATCTTCTGAAATATACAGATTTGCTGAGTCAAAATCTTCAAGAACACAAGGAACTTTTCTGTGGAGGAGATCATCTGTTATTCTACTCCTCCAAATCCTCAGTGTTCAAAAGCTTCAATATCAAGGACTCTAGACATCTCACATTTCAGCATCTGCTGAAATCATCTTTTGCAGGAGATCTGAAGCAACTGAAGACCTATACCCTAGCAAAGCTCACCTTCCTGAACCCTTACAGATCTCAGGGGGAGCTTTAGCCACATCTTCCACTTGTCTTCTCTCAGACTGTTGATAGAGAAGTACATCTTCAAATTACTTTCTTTTTCTTTTCCTTCCTGTAAAGTGGTTTATCAAAACTCCCTTCAAAAGTTCTGAAACTGGTTTTTTAGACCTTGTCAAAACTCAGTGGTGGCAAGATATCTTATCAAAAAATCTAGTTCTGGTTTTTGAGCACCTTATCAAAAGCTCATTGGTGCCCAGGACACCTGATTAACTATTCATGCAGTGGATTCCTACCTAGGGTAGTAGAAGAGTGGATGTACCCAGGTTGTTGGGGAACCACTATAGATCCTTTTGTCATCTGGTTTTGTATTTGACTTTGCTGTGTGCTGTGTGATTTCTTATTTCTTGCCTTAGGTTTTATTTAATTGCAAGCACCTTACACATATACATAAATTAAGTCTTCCACTGTTTTACAGTTTCTAATTTTAAATTATTTTAAAAATACTCTATTCACCCCCCTCCCTCTAGAGTTAAGGTAGATCTTTCACTCACTTTCAATTGGTATCAGAGACAGGTTGGTTATTACAGGCTAACACCTGAACCAAAAGATCTCTGAAAAAGATCAATCTTATACAAAGGGGTATTACTTTCTGTATTATATTTATTCCTTTCAAAAACCATGACACAAAACAAATACTATACTAGCACAAGACCTCCACTGTGCAACCTTTCCAAGTTTGCACTTTGGAAGGTAAGGATTAGACTGTACATGAATTCTATTGATGAGGACATTTTCAATTCTGTTTTGACAGTTTGTTCAAGACCTCCAGTGACCACAAGCACAAGTGCAGTTCCACCTCCCTTAGGAACAGATGCAAAAATAAAGAAGTGGAAAGTTATAGATGCAAAGGCTATGAATATTCTTTCTCACACCATGTCTGATGAGATATTCCAAAAGGTAGCTGAATACTGCTCAGCTAAAGACATATGGGATAAGCTCTCTGAAATTGTATTTGGATCTGCTAATGAAAGAAAGGATAGGAGATCCCATCTCATATCCCAATATGAGAATTTCAAGAAAGGAGAAGCTGAGTCAGTTGAAGATATGTACAATAGGCTCAGTCTGATAGTCAGTGAGTTGAAGACATTAGATAAGTAGATCACACTCACTGAACTAAATGACAAAATCCTAATGTGCTTCCCCAGCACTTAGGATTCAAGAATCTGGCCAATTAAAGATGCCAGAAGTCTAAGTGAAATAACAACAGAGGCTCTTTTGGGCAAGCTCAAATCTTAGGAGCTGCTCATTAAGAATAGGGAAGAAGAGAAAAAGATTGTTTCTCCTGTCATCAGAAAGGAGAAGACCATAGCTTTCAAATCCATAGAAGAGAAGCCTGAAGACAAGGTCACATGCAATGAAGAATTGATGAGCTTGCTGGCCAAAAGATTCTACAAGATGGCCAGGAAAGATTTCAGAAATAGGCCATCCAGAGGGCATGAGAAGCCAAGGTATGAAAAGTCATATAATAAAGAAATAATCTGTTTTGGATGAAGGAAACCAGACCATATTGTGTCTGACAGTCCAGAAAATCAGAATAAGGATAAGAAGGACAGGAAAGATAGGAGAAAAGACAAGGACTCCAGGGGAAACAATAACAACAAATCCTCCTCCAACAAAAATAAACATACAAGGAAGGGGTTTGTAGCTGAAAGCTAGAGTGATACTTAAGAGGAATTAGAAGCCTCATCAAGCTCAAGTGATGATGAGGATGATGCTTAATAAAAGGAGTTCTGCATGATGGCTATCAATGCCTCTCAGCAAAATTCTGATGCAAAACAAGGATCAGATTCAGAATCTGAGACTCAAACAGAAAAAGACAAGGTAATAGACTCCTTTGACTTTGATTCAGAGGACTTCAGATCTGAATTTAAGGCACTTTGTTTAGACCTGTTAAAGTCTGAGAAAGAAATTATCTCTCTAAGATATCAATTGTCTGAACATAGCACCTTAAAGTAAGACAACCTCAAACTCTCTGAGGAGTTAGAATGCTGTAGGGAGGAGATAGCTTCACTGAAAAGTGAGCTATCCTAGGCAAAGAAGTTTGAAGAATCTCTAAATGGGAGAAGCATCAGACTGATGGACATCACAAGCACAGTGAACTCAAGATTCAACAGTACACTAGACTTGGGTACTTCATCCAGCTAACCTATAGTATTTACAACCCCAATTAAATTTATTTCTGATAAAGGAAAGGGTATTGTAGAGGTAGCTAGGAAAAATCCTGATTTACCTAAGGAAAACTCAGTTCAATAGAAAACATCGAACAGAGGTCGACGATCGTCGAACAGAGGTCAACGATCTCAGGCTGTAGCGTCGAACTCAAATCGATGACTTCTGAACTCTGAACTCTTGCATAGTCGATCTTTGAACGGAGCTCGATGATCTGACCCAAGATCGTCGAACTCAGGACGACGATCGTCGAACGGAGCTCAGATCCTTGAACACTCTTTCAGAGGTAAATCTAAAAGCAATCCTAGAAGTCCCTCATCCCAAAGCTTCAACCCTTATACTGAAAGGATAGTGCATCCTAGGAGATACCATCCTGAAGGATATAAGAGTCAGCCAGGGATGTCTTTCATTTCTGAGTTTAAAGGTTATCAACCTAGACCCAAGGTAAACTGGGTCCAAAACATATAAACTATTTATGTGCAGGTGAAGACCTATCCAGCAATGAACCAATAATGGTATCTGTATAGTGGGTGCTCAAAGCACATGATAGGGAGCAAGGAAAATCTCACATCCTTCAAAGTCAAACTTGGACCCAAAGTGATTTTTGGTGATTCAAACTTTGGTCAAACAAAAGGATATGGTGCTGTTCAGATTGGCTCAGTCACATTCAAGAAGGTTGCTTATGTGGAAGGACCGAAGCACAATCTAATCAGCATCAGTCAACTCTGTGATGAAGGATATCAAGTGACATTGAACAAATCCTTTTGCAAGATCAAGTCAGAGGATAACACAACAGTGTTAACAGGTAAAAGGAAAGGTAACATTTACCTTGTAGATTTCCTTTCAACCAACATAGATATCTGCTTATTTAATTCAGTCTGTAAACCAAATGATTTATGACATAAGATACTAGGACACTTAAACCTTAGAACCATTGCGAGGCTGTCCAAGGACAACCTTGTTAGAGGACTACCTTCTGTCCCCTACAAGAAGGAAGGACTCTGTCGGGCTTGTCAATTAGGCAAGAAAACTAAAAATAGATTTAAGTCACTTAATAAGAGTGATTCACCTAGCATATTGTATATGTTACACATGGATCTTTTTGGACCCATTACAGTAGAAAGCTTAGGAGGGAAATCTTATACTTTAGTGATTGTAGATGACTTCTCTAGATTCACATGGGTATTTTTCCTGAGGAAAAAGTCTGATAACTTTAAGCATTGAAAGATTTTCTCAAATGCATACAGATTGAGTTCAATACTCACATTGCCCTGATTAGAAGTGATCATGGGACAGAGTTTTATTCTCTTCTTATTCAAGAGTTCTGTTAAAGTGAAGGGATCAGACATACTTTCTCAGCTCAAAGAACTCCTCAACAAAATGGGGTAGCTGAAAGGAAAAATAGAACCCTAATTGAATCGTCTACTACATTATTGACAGATGCTCACCTTCCTCTATCTTTTTGGGCAGAGGCAGTGAACACCTCCAACCATGTGTTGAACAGAAGTTTGATACATAAACTGAAGGGCAAGACTACCTATGAATTGCTCAAAGGGAAGAAACCTAAAGTAGACTACTTCAAAATTTTTGGTTGAATTTGTTATGTTCACAATAATGACAAGAAGTATTTTGCAAAATTCCAAGCTAAAGTTGATGAAGGAGTGTTTCTAGGATACTCCATGATCAGTAAAGCATATAAGGTTTATAACAACTATTCTCTTAAAATTGAAGAATCTGTTCATGTATCTTTTGATGAGACTAACAAGTTTTATAAGGAGAAGTCTACTTCTACCATAGAACCCTTGCAGGTAAATTCTCTTTCAGAAAATTTGGACAGGTTACATATTGTAGAAAAGGATTAAACACATCAACCTATCCAGCAGAGAGAAGAAATCATTGAAGATGAAGAGGATACTCAACAGCTTGGTGTTCAACATCTTGAAGAAAACCATCTTGAAGAGCCAGTTGTTGTTCCACAAGAGGAAACAACAACACAGGTTGGTGAATAATCAACACCCCTTATTTATTTAGTAACAATAAGAGATCACCCGATCTCCCAAGTGATTTGAGACATCTCAGCTGGTGTGCAAACCAGAAATCAGGTCAACCAGAACCTGATGCTTACTTGCTTTCTATCTCAAGTGGAACCTCAATCCATTCAAGATGCAGAACAAGATCCACACTGGATCATTGCTATGCAAGAGGAACTACATTAATTTGAGAGGAATCAAGTTTGGGAACTAGTGTCAAGGCCTAAGGATCACTCAATTGTTGGAATAAAGTGGGTGTTCAGAAACAAGCTGGATGATCAAGGAGTTATAGTAAGGAACAAGGCAAGGCTAGTTGCTCAAGGTTATTTTCAAGAAGAAGGGATAGACTATAACCAGACCTTTGCACCAGTGGCAAGGTTAGAGGCCATAAGAATATTCCTTGCTTATGCAGCTCACAAAGGATTCAAGGTCTACCAAATGGATGTGAAGAGTGCATTTCTCAATGGAGACATCAAAGAGGAAGTCTATGTTAGAAGACCTCAAGGTTTTATCTCTTCAACTTATCCTGACCATGTTTTCAAATTGCATAAAGAATTATATGGTCTCAGGTAAGCTCATAGAGCATGGTATGATACCTTAGCATGCTTTCTTCTGAAAAATGATTTTATAAGGGGTAAAGTAGACCAAACTCTTTTTATTAGAACCCATAAGTCCCACACCCTACTAGTACAAATATATGTAGATGATATCATATTCGGTTCTACTGATGCAAATTTGTGCAGAAGGTTCTCTAACCTAATGCATTCTAAATTTGAAATGAGTAGCATGGGTGAGCTTTCCTTCTTTCTAGGATTGCAAGTCAAACAATATGTTGATGGCATATTTATTTCTAAAACCAAGTATGCAAAAGAACTGGTTAAGAAATTTGGTATGTCTGAAGCATCTTGTATGAAAACACCAATGCCTACTAATGCTGTATTGGATGCTGAAGAACATGGAAAACATGTTGATCAGACAACATATAGAGCAATGATTGGCTCTCTATTGTACCTTACAGCTAGTAGACCTGATATAATGTTTGCTACATGTATATGTGCTAGATTCCAAGTAAGCCCTAGAGAGTCACACCTAACATTAGTTAAGAGGATTCTTAGGTATGTAAAAGTTGTCCAAATCTAGGCCTCTAGTATCCAATAGACTAAGGATTTGAATTAACTGGATTTTTAGATGCTGATTATGCTGGATGTAGAGTAGACAGGAAAAGCACTAGTGGAACCTGCCAGTTCCTTTGTGACAGACTTGTCTCCTGGTTCTGTAAGAAGCAGACATCTGTGTCCACTTCAACTGCTGAAGCTGAGTATATGGCAGTAGGCAGTTGTTGCTCACAGATTTTGTGGATTCAAAACCAGCTCCTAGACTATGGCTACAACTTAGAAGGGTCAAAATTTTTGTGTGATAATACCAGTGCTATTTCTATAACAAAAAATCCAGTCCTCCATAGTAGGACAAAACATATAGAGATTAGACATCACTTTTTAAGAGATAATGTAGAGAAAAACAAAATTGAAATTCAATATATCCCAACTGAATTGCAAAGGAGAGATATTTTCACCAAACCTTTGGATGAAAAGAAACACACCTTCTTCCTAAATAAGTTAGGAATGTTAGATGGAGGAAGTCTAAAATAAGACCCAAGATCTTAAAACTCTAAAAATAGACCAATACTAGGCTAAAAACTTGTATTTTCTAGTGTCTGTAGGTTTTCTTTTTGTCTCTGAACTGCGCTCGGCGTTTTTCCCAAAAAACGTCAAACGGAGATCGACGCTTTCCAATAACATCGACCGGATTTAAGCGATTTCTAGATAGCTCCAGGCTATCTTCTTCTGTTCAGCGATCGTCGATCGGAGATCGACGCTCTCCAATATCGTCGAACAAAGATCGACGTTATTGAAGACTCTTCAGATTCCATTAGAAGCCCAGATCGTGGAACGGAGTTCAATGATTTTTCCTTTCCGGCGTCGAACCCTAATATAAAATCATTCTTTCGCCATCGTTCTTCGTTTGCGCTTTCATTCACTCCACAAACTTTTTCTTTCCCTCCAAACTCCACTGCACTTGGTTGTGTTTGTTGCTTTTTGCAGGTAAACAATGGTCGTGAATGTTGCCGCTCTCGCGAAGATGAAATTTGATACAAGATTCGACATAGATATGGATTCATTTGATGACAGCGATCAGATTTTCAAAGACATTCTGGAACTTTTCCGAGAACAACAGTTAGTGCACATAATGTACACTAGGATGAAGATTGCTGCAGATGAGATTAATGAATGGGTATTTACAGCACATAATCTAGATAAAAATACCCTTGTTGGTACAATCAATGGGACTCAGGTATCATTATCACCTACCCTCCTGACTGAAGTATTTCGTTTGAGTACTGGAGATGACTCTGTTGAACTTTCAGGAGAAGAATCTGGTTCAATGTTAGACAGAATGGGTCACTCTGCAGAAAACCCTAACAAATTATTGAAAAAGAACTTATCTATTGAACTTTTAATTATTGAAAAAGTACTCGCAAAGCACTCAGCACATGATACCATATCCAGGTATCAGTTCTGTTTGATGGGAGCCCAAGTAGATAAGAAACACCTGAACTGGGGAGCAATTTTCTTTGATTTGATAAAGAAGAAAATAAACAAAAATTTTGTAAACTTTGGAAGGATCTTAGGGGTTTACCTGCACTCCAGGTGGCCTGAACTGCTAGTATCTAATGGGATGCACATCAATGCATCAAAAAGGTTAACCTGTGCCCTGTTTGGAAAATGGGACAGGCAGATAATTAAGCCTTCAAGGACTACCACTGATTCATGCACAAGGACTATTGCAGTCTCTTCCCCTCAGGCTCCTGCCCTCATTGAGAAATTGCCTGCCTCCACCTCTTCTCCTCCTTCTCCACCTCCTACTGTTTCTACCTCCACCTCCACATCAACAATCTCCACATCCATCTCTTCCCCCATTACCATTTCATCCCCAATTTCACCTCCAGCCACCTCAGAACAATTCAATCCACTCCACAACTATCAACCTCTTTACACTCCATCCTTCAACCTCTTGGAAGATTCCTTCTTGGATGCTTCCCCTTCCTCACCTTCTGAGCTTCCATCTACCTCCTCATATCAACAACTTCTGCATGATATTCTTACCCAACCAACCTTCACACCTTCCATCTCCACACCAATATCATCTATCTCCACCATCCCAATCTCTCAACCATCCATCCTACCATCCACAATACCATCTTCTGTAGTCCATCCATCACCAGCCCAAAATATTCCATCCTCCACCTCTACTCAAGTCACACTTGAGCAAGTGGATCTATCAGTTTTGGCAGATAAGCTATATTGGATACTGGCCCCCAAGCTAGTAGACCTGCTGGAGACCACCATGGCTCCACTCCTACAATCAATAAAGGAGTTATCTGACAGGCTATCATTTCTCCCTACTCCTTAGGCAATCACTTCTATGGGGCACCTTGATCCAGTTATCACTGAATCAAGGCAGGGGGAGATTTATTATGAAGCTGAGGTAGTGCCTGCTGCTCCTGAGGAATTGCTGCTACCATAGATTTCTACTCCAGCTCCAGTACCAGTAGTCTCAGTGGACTTCAAGTCACTGTTGTCTGAATTTGATCTTCTTCATAGAAGCTGCTTACCAACTCAGGGAGTTGAAGACCTCACTAAGGCCATTATTCCTATTGCTGTATGTGATTCCAGCTTGATTATCTCTTATATCAATTCTCTTAAGGCTGAGGAAGTTTCTAATTGAGTTGCTGTTGCTGCTGAAGTTGCAAAATCTTCTACTATAGATATGTTATCTTTTGTTGCTGCTACTGATGTAGACTTGTAATTTATCTGGAAGAATCTGCTAGTTCTGAGCCTCCTGCTGCTGTTCCATTTTCTTCTCCTCTTGCTGCTGTTCCATTCTCTTCTGCTCCTGCTGCTGCTTCTGACAAGTCCAAACAACAAGAGGAGTACATCAAAAGGATTGATTATCTCTATGACAGACCCCAAAGCTCAGACAGTGACAAATTCAACACTGACTCTGATGATTCTGCTGGCACAATTACTAAGAAATGGAAAGAAAGAAGCAAAGCAATGATAAGAGTCCCTCCTGCTCAAGCCAAAGATGTCAATGATATTCCATATTACATTTTGCATGACTGTCAGATTACAGAGCCTTGGATGCAATACTCTAAGAATCAGCTAAAGGTTATGAGGAAAAGAAGAAAGCTTGATAAATATGAGAAAGATTCTTCTCAGTTTCCTCCTCCTCCTCCAGAAGAAGGATCTGGTGGAGGCTCAGCTTTTCAATCATCTGCTTCAAAGCATAGCTCTTCTCAATCTTCACAAAGATATCAGCCTAGAGGTCAATATCAAAGAGGCTATCATTCTAGAAGAGGTAAGTACAGAGGAAATCAGAGAGAGCACATAGCTTACTCCAGTCACCAAAGGAAATGACAAGGACACTATGATTCAACATCAAGTCCTTTCCCATACAAGCTTAGAGATACAATTGTTACCATGACTCCTACTTATTCAGAATCAATCAATAGATATGAACCTCCAGTCCCATTTGAAGATCTTGAAAACAACCCATTGTCTTGGACTGCCAGAATGAAGGAGCTTGCTGCACTAGATCAAATGAAAAAGGGCAAAGAGCAAGGAAAAGATATTTCCAACATTACAACTCTATCAGATCAAAGGAAGACAGAATTAGAGAGATATTCTTCAAGAAAGTTCTTTAATCCAGAAAATTATATGAAGCTGCATCCTGAGGCTGTAGTTCCAAGGCCCAGATCCCAAACCTTCTTAGGTGTAGAAGATGACAGAAGATCAAAGAAAGAAGCCCTCAATCCTAACAGGGAAATTCTGTTTAAAAAGGGAAATGAGAAGAAGTGATTTCTGTAAGCTAAACAAACATCCATCTCTGATTATATGCTGATATTCGATCTGTGATCTACAATGCTGCTTTGTCATTGTTGTTTAATTTTTGCTTTTTATGTATGTTTTTTTATTTCCTATATTGTCTTGTAAATAGTAATCCTAACCAAAATAGGAGGAGATTGTTTGAACACCCTATTACTAATTTGGGCAAGGATCACTATGTTTTTAGGAAATTGGGTTGACCTAGTTGTATAGTTGAAAAGGTCAACTTAGAATGAGTTTAAGGGTTAGAACTTTGGTTTGAAGCTGCCCCCAAGACCATTCAAAGATCAGGACTCAGTGCAGAGACAAATATAGTTCTCATCGATCTCAGGTCGACGAAACATCGAACTCAGTTCGATGTTCTCTGAGCTCAATTCTGCAAGATGTCGAACTCCGATCGACGATCTTCGAGCTAAGATCGACGTTCTGTCTTCAGCTATTTTCCCAGTCGCTGAGCTCAAGTCGACGATAGTTGAGCTCAGGTCAACGTTTTTTGTCTACTGTTTAAATCCAATATCTGAGCTCAGGTCGACGATAGCTGAGCTCAGGTCGACAATTTCTGTGAGAGATCGACTCTTTCAGAATACAAATTAAAGAACAGTTATGGAATTCATTTAGATTTATTGCCTGCATTTATTGAAAAGGATTTTGTAGCCATTTCAAGCAATCTGGAGCAAGTTTCAAGGAAGGCTAAAAGGAATTTTACTTACGACTTTACCCAGAGACAGTTGTCATTTTATGGAAGTCATTTATGACAGAGTAACGACCATCTATGTCAGAATCTGATATACTCCCTAGAGAATTATTCTGAACACAGAGAACAGATTAGACTGAGAAAAAGAGTTACAGAAGAGAGACAAAAATCATACTCTGATCAAGAACTCATCTTCTTAAATATACAGATTTCCTGAGTCAAAATCTTCAAGAACACAAGAAACCTTTTTGTGGAGGAGATCATCTGCTATTCTACTCCTCCAAATCCTCAGTTTTCAAAAGCTTCAACATCAAGGACTCCAGACATCTCACATTTCAGCATCTGCTGAAATCATCTTTTGCTGGAGATCTGAAGCAACTGAAGACCTATCACCCTAGCAAATCTCACATTCCTGAACCCTTACAGATCTCAGGGGGAGATTTAGCAACATCTTCCACTTATTTTCTCTCAGTCTGTTGATATAGGATAACATTTTCAAATTACTTTCTTTTTCTTTTCCTTCCTGTAAAAGGGTTTATCAAAACTCCCTTCAAAAGTTCTGAAACTGGTTTCTGAGACCTTGTCAAAACTGAGTGGTGGCAAGACACCTTATCAAAAAAGCTAGTTCTGGTTTTTGAGCACCTTATCAAAAGCTCATTGGTGCCCAGGACACCTGATCAACTATTCCTGCAGTGGATTCCTACCTAGGTTGGTAGAAGAGTTGATGTACCCAGGTTGTTGGTGAACCACTATAGATCTTTATGTCATCTAGTTGCTGTGTGTTTGACTTTGTTGTGTGCTGTGTGATTTCTTATTTCATGTCATGGTTTTTATTTAATTGCAAGCACCTTACACATATACATAAATTAAGTCTTCCACTGTTTTACAGTTTCTAATTGTAAATTATTTTAAAAATACTCCATTCACCCACCCCCCTCTAAAGTTAAGGTAGATCTTTCACTCACTTTCATAATCCTCCAGTGTTCGACGGGATGGGAATGCCAACTCAAGCTGAGGATTGGCTCTCTACAATAAAGAGGGTCATGACCCCCACAGAAACTGTGGAGTGGAAGAAGACCACAATAGCAACCTTACTATTGGCTGGTGAGGCAAGGATGTGGTGGGAAGAGTTGGACGTTTATCTCTTAGTGGGAACGCAACTTGCCGAAGTACCGATGAAGGAATTCTCAAGGTTGTTCTTGGCCAGATACCAACCATCTGCCCAGAATCTTAAGATGGAGAATAAGTACCTCGGTTTGACTCAACGAGAGAGAAGCGTGGATGAGTATCTCCACGAATTTACTCGGTTTGGTCGTTATGCTGGTGCTATGTTTACTGAAGAGGAGTGGAAGACCAACCGATTTTAAGAGGGCCTACGGGGCAACGTACAGCTACTCCTCGCTGGGCCTAAGGCTCATGGATTCCTAGCCTTGGAAAATATGGCTCGTTCATTGGAAAGGGTCACAAAGAAAGTTCTAGAGAAGAAGGACCCAGGGGATAAGAGGTTAGAGTTCAAAGTGCCGAGATCAAAGTCGTGTTTCCGCAGATGGAACAAGAAGAAGAAGACTTCGAGTTCAGCACCTTCGTCTTGTGCGACGGGGGCAAACTCAAGTCGAGTCCCTAGAGCATGCTACAACTGTGGAAAGGTTAGGCATTTTGCATGAGAGTGCTGGAGCGGACGTGCAAAGTCCGACAAGAGGCATGGAGCAACATTTGAAGAAAAAGTGAAGACGGCGGAGTCAACCGCATCCCACCAGGCTCCAGCTAAGCCTACAGTTTATCGTCTTGGCCTACAAGAGGCCATTAAGCAAGTTGACGTGGTGACAGGTATGAGTTAAATTTTAATAGTTTTGTTTTTTTTGAAGTTGTTACCTTTTTGCATATTAGCTTATGAATGTTGGTGCAAGGCTTTGTGTCAATTTTTGACTATCCGGCGAGAGCCCTGTTTGATAGGGGAGCTTCGCATTCCTTCTTGTCTAAAAGATTCATATCACGCATCGGTGTTTCTTACTCGATAGCAAAGGACAAGTTGGATGTGTTGCTGCCCAATGGGTGCTAAATGTGCGCGGATAGAGTCTGTGTGGTAAAGATACGGATCGGGGATCAGGAGTTCGTTTTGCAAGCGTCGGTACTGCCGTTAATGGAGTTCGACGTAATCTTTGGTATTGACTGGCTCTCAGAGCAGCTATCATGCATTGATTGCAACCGAAAGAAGGTTATGTTGGGACTGAATACTGTTCAAGAGACTACGTTTGCGGGCATGAAATGGTCGAGCGAGATTTTGATGTCAGCTCTTCAGGTGATTAAGGAAGTTTGGTCTGGGAAGAACTGTTTGTCGCATTTGTGCAGGCTTTAACGCCAAAACCTATTCTTCACAATATTGCAGTTGTGTCCGAGTATCCTGATGTCTTCCCATACGATCTCCCGGGAGCCCCTCCCCAGCGGGAGATTGATTTTACAGTTTAGTTGTTGCTAGGTGCAAAACTGGTGTCACGCCCTCCGTATCGGATAACGCCTAAGGAGATGGCGGAGTTGAAGGTGCAACTACAAGAATTGTTAGAGCAAGGGTATGTACGTCTAAGTTCGTCGCCTTGGAGCGCACTGGTGCTCTTCGTTAAGAAGAAAGATAGGAGCTTGCGACTCTGTATCGACTATCGGGAGTTGAACAAGCTTATAGAATAGAATAAGTATCCGATCCCAAGGATTGACGATCTAATTGATCAGTTGGTTGGGTCAACGGTATATTCGAAGCTAGATTTGAAATCCTGATACTACCAGCTAAGGATAAGGGAAAGTGGCATCCCAAAGACAGCGTTCAGCACGCAGTTTGGGCATTACGAGTTTACAGTCATGTCGTTTGGGTTGACCAATGCGCCATCCGTGTTAATGGATCTAATGAACACGATGTTAAGAGATTACATGGAACATTTCATGATAGTATTTATCGACGACATCTTGTTGTACTCGCGGTGTGAGGATGAACACTACAAACATCTGCATATGAATTAGAGACGTTGAGGAAGAATCAGCTGTATGCTAAGTTCTCCAAGTGTGAGTTCTTGTTATCCTCAATAGTGTTCCTCGGTCATATTGTCAGTGGTGAAGGCATAACGGTGGATCCGGCGAAGATAGCGGCGATTCAGGAGTGGCCATTTTTGACTACGATGGCGGAAATTCGGAGCTCTCTAGGGCTTGCCAGCTACTATAGGCGCTTCGTAGAGAACTTCTCGCGGATAGCGCTACCACTCACGATGCTGACAAGAAAGGATCAAAAGTTTGTGTGGAGGCAGGAGTGTGCGCAGGCTTTCGAAGAATGAAGAGGCGGTTGGTCACGACGCCTATTTTGCGTTCACCAAGTGGGTCCGAAGGGTTTGAAATTTATAGTGATGCTTCGGGCAGTGGTTTGGGCAGTATTTTGCTACAGCATGGGAGAGTGATAGCCTATGGATCACGATAGTTTAAGGTTCATGAGAGAAATTATCCGATCCATTACTTGGATTTAGCGGGCGTGATATTTGCTTTAAAGGTGTGGAGGCACTATCTGTACGGTGTGAAGGTCAATATCTACACCAATCATAAGAGCCTGAAGTATTTATTAGATCAGAAGGACCTGAACATGAGGCAGTGGAGGTGGATGGAGTTCCTGGGGGACTACACATTCGAAATTCATTATGTGCCCGGGAACGGAAATGCAGTGGAGGATGTGTTGAGTCGTAGGGCACCGATGCAAGCCAACTGGTTGGCGGTGCATGATGAGAGTTTGGTCCTTGATTTGGAGGCATTGGAGATCTCCTGTGTTAACAAGCAGGCTAGTGCCGAGGCAATATTGTGTTGGACAGAGGTGCAGTATGACCAAGCTGATAGGATTGGGCAGGCTTTGATTCAGGATAGCAGTATGAAGCATATTTTGGATTAATCGTTGGATGAGTCAAATTCATAATTTGCGGTTGTAGTTGGACTGCTAAGGAAGGATGGTCGCCTATGCATCCCTAGTGCGGATAATCTTTGGGAGGAGTAGATGACCGAGGCTCATCATACCAAGTACTCAATCCACCTGGGGAGCACGAAGAAGTATAGGGACATGAAGAAGTTGTTTTGGTGGTCAGGGTTGAAGAAGGATGTAGCACTTTATGTGGCAAAGTGCCAATTTTGTGCCTTGGTGAAAGCAGAGTTCCAGAATCCTGAAGGTTTCTTTAAGTCCTTGCCTATCCCGGAATGGAAGTTCGACGACATTTCCATGGATTTTGTGCATGGTTTGCCAAGGTCGCAGATGGGAAACGACGCCATCTGGGTGGTCGTAGATAGATTGACAAAGGTGTCGCACTTCATCCCGAATAGGAAGGAATATCTGGTAGAAAAGTCTGCCAAGCTCTATGTGGATAATATTGTACGGTTGCATGGTGTGCCACACAGTATTGTTAGTGACCAAGACGGACGCTTCACGTCAAATGACTAGAGGCTGGTGCATAAGTTGTTCGGAACTAAGCTGAGTTTAAGTACAGCCTTTAATCCACAGACGGATGGTCAGACTGAAAGGGTCAACAGGACGATGGAGGACATGCTTCGCATGTGCGTCTTGGATTTCGGAAAATAGTGGGAAGATCACATGTACATGGTAGAGTTTGCATACAATAACAGTTTTAAAGCGAGGATTGGAATGGCGCCTTTCGAGGCCATATATGGGAGAAAGTGTCGCACGTCATTGTCTTGGTTGCAGACAGGCGAGTCAAAGTTATACAAACATCAGGCAGTGGAAGACATCATTTCAATGGTACGTACGATTCAGGAACGGTTAAAGATTGCTCAGGACAGGCAGGCAAAATACTAAAATGCAAAGCATAGGAATGTGGAGTTCAGTGTTGGTGAATGGGTGTATTTGAAAATTAAGTCGTTCAAGGGTGTCTCGCGGATTCAACGCTTGAAGAAGCTGAGTACGAGATAGCTTGGACTGTTTGAGATCCTGGAGCGGATTGGAAAAGCAGCGTATCGATTTATGTTTTCGGTGGAATTGAGTGGGCTACACGATGTATTCCACATTTCGGTATTGCAGAAGGTTGTATAAGAGCCTTTTCAGGTTGTTGTGGTCGATAAAGTGTCGATTGATAATGGGTTGACGGCCAAGGTCAAGCAAGTTTGCATTAAATACTTTGAAGTCAAACGGCTCCGCAATAAGGAAATTCGAATGGTTAAAGTCTGATGGGATAATTGCGGACGTGAGGAGCTTTCTTGGGAGCGAGAGCAGACTATGTTGGAAGCATACCCCGAATTATTCCACGCAAGTAATATTTAAATTGTTATGTGTTCCTTTACATAATTTCGTGGATGAAATTCTTTAAGGGGGGAGGGAGATTTATAATGCCCCGAAACTTAAAAGTGAAACAGGCAGTGTTTTAACAAAGTTCGGGTCTTATTAGGGTGAACACGGCCTGTGACACGGGCGTGTTACATGGCCGGGTCGTGCTTGGGTCGTCGAGTTGAGGTCGACGAGCGTTGAGTTCTCGAACACGTCCTTTGACACGGGAATGTACTAGGGTGTTTCAGGTACACAGCATGTGACACGAGCGTGTCACATTGTCGTGTACTCCTCTAGAAGTTTGGTCCTGTGTCGACCTCGGACACGACACGGAACTCGGCCGTGTACTGTATGACACGGGCGTGTCAGATTGGGAACGAGCGTGTGGTCATCCGTGTCCACTAAGGGTCGTGACGGTTGGCGTGGCTGTTATTTGTGACACGTCACTGGTCACGGGCGTATCGATGAGCCGACACGGGCGTGTTAGGTTGGGACATGGGTGTGTCCTAACTCGTGTGCTTTTTTGTACTCGATAATCGTGTTTGATCGAGGCACACATCCTGGGACACGTTCGTTTGCAAAGCCGTGTTCGGCCCAGGATTAAGTGATTTTAGGAAAATCTTAGCCGTTCGTTTTCTTTAAACAAGATCTGACGTCCCATATGAGTTCCTTCTTTCTTAAGTCCGGGAATAGAGGATTAATTCCTCATTTCCTCTTAAGTTTTCTCTTTCTAAGGAGTTAGAGAGAGGAGAGAGCAAGGAAGAAGGAAGGGGAGGAATCTGGCAACCAGCAGAGCATCGGAGCACGAAATTGAGAACTGATACAAGATCCGTGGAGAGAATTCCCTTGCGAAGCCTTTATATGGCTAGTTTTTCATGGCGCCAAAACAGACTTCAAGGCTAACAATTCTCAACTTTAGCATGTGAAGCACTTCTTGCTTTGCATAATAAAACCCTCTCACGCGAGTGTGCGGTGAGTTTGCGGTGTTCTTTGAGGTAGATATGTAAAGTCCCTCTTGTTTAGAGTCAAGAATCGTAGTACGGACTTAGGCATTGTGTGTCAAGCCTACCCGGACGTGTTTGTCTTGATCGGTGATGTTGCATTGCATGAGTAGCCGGAGAAGACTCCGTGCCTTTGATTATTTTCAGGTTTCTACACGGTAGATTGCAGCAGGGATCCTTGGGGATTAACTCCAAGGCGTTGCCGGAAAACTAGGCGGAAACGTAATTCTGTTAACTTGGCGGCCGGGGAGCCAGCCTTGAACATAACTGGGTTATGTATTGTTTGGGAATGAAATAGGATCTGGGTGAATATTAGCCCGCGCGTACGTCTTAAAGTGACTAGGCGGAGTGAGCAACGGGCGGGTGGAAACGGACTTGGGCTTTGCGGTTCAGTGCTAGAGGCCCCAACGTGGAACTGGCCGTAGGCATAGTCGAGAGTCTTGGACTGTGGTCAGAAAGACTCAAAAATGCTCATAATGTTTATCGTCCCGAGGATTATGGTGAAGCCACGAAATTTTCCGGATTCACCGAGAATGTGCCCTGAGTGCACGGGGTTTTTGGCCAAGCGAGCCTACAACTGTGGCGAATTATACTTATGCACTTAATTGTTTAGCTGGTCTATTGAAATGCAGGGAGGACACACCGCCGTCCTGAGTAAGGGGCGGGGTCGTTATAATTTGGTCAGCTTTAGCTAACCGTTGCTTTGTTTGCCACCGTGCGGTGGAATGTCTCTTGCATGTGCTGTGGAACCAAGCGCCAAATAGCGGGCTAAAGCCCAAGTTGCTGAGCTGGCCCTCGAAGGCCAAAGAGAACTGTTGTTTTACTTTTTTCATGTGTGGCCGGCCTGTGAGCCGATGTATGTAAAACATTATATTGTCAAGTGAACATTTGTAAGGCCATAAGGCCAATTACTCTTTTGTGTATTTGTTGTATTTCATTCCTGTGGTGTATAGTGGACATTCATGCTGTTGTTGTGCAAATTTTGTGTTCTCTTAAACTGTTTAAAAGCTTCCGCTAGAATGCTCTGTGTTAGGGAGAATAGTTGAGATTTTGATATTCTTATGTAACCCTTCCGACTGTCCGTGGTATATGTGGTCGGGTTCTAGCTGGACCTTCTGTTATATGCCATATGGCGGATGGGAGTGTTACAGCAGGAGTGCGCACAAGCTTTTGAAGAGTTGAAGGGTCGGTTGACTACGGCGCAAGTGATAAGTTCTCCGAGTGGGACCGAAGGCTTTGAGATCTACAACGATGCTTCAGGCAATGGTTTGGGCTATATGCTGCTGCAGCATGGATGTGTTATAGCTTATGGCTCGCGTCAGCTGAAAGTGCATGAGATAAATTATCCGGTCCACGACTTGGAGTTAGCGGTCATGATTTTTGCTCTAAAGCTGTCGAGGCATTATTTGTACGGCATAAAGGTTGATATTTATACCGACCATGAGAGCGTGAAATACCTGGTGGATCAAAAGGATCTGAATATGAGGCAGCAAAGGTGGATGGAGTTCCTGGGGTACTATACATTCCAAATTCATTATGTGCCCGGGAAAGGCAATGTAGCGGCGGATGCGTTAAGACGTAAGGGTCCCGCACAAGCCAACTGGTTGTCGGTTCATGACAAGTGGTTGATTCGGAAGTTAGAGGCGTTAGATATCTCTTGTGTTGACAAGAAGACTAGCGTCGAAGCGCTATTGAACTGGGCGGAAGTTCAGTATGAGCTAGCTGATCGGATTTAGCAGGCTTTGGAGCTGGATAGCGACATGAGGCAAATCATGGATGTAGCTTTAGATGGGTAAAATTCCTAATTTACGGTTGAAGATGGACTGCTAAGGAAGGACAGTAGTTTGTGCGTCCCAAACGTGTGTAATTTATGGGTGGAGTTGATGTACGATGCTCATCATACAAAGTACTCGATTCACCCAGGGAGCACAAAGATGTACCGAGATCTGAAGAAGTTGTTATGGTGGCAAGGACTCAAGAAGGATGTGTCACTATATGTGGCAAAATGTCAGACTTGCGCCTTAGTGAAGGCAGAGTTCCAAAAGCCTGGAGGTTTCTTGAAGTCTTTGCCTATTCTGTAGTGGAAGTTCGATGATATCTCAATGGACTTTGTGCATTGATTTCCAATGTCGCAGAAGGTAAATGATGCCATCTGGGTGATCGTAGATCGGTTGACAAAAGTTTCTCACTTCATTCCGAACAGGAAGGATGATTCGGTTGAGAAACTTGCAAAGCTTTATGTGGACAACATTGTTAGACTGCACAATGTACCCCGCAGCATCGTGAGTGATAGAGATGGGCAATTTACGTCCAATGACTAGAGGTTAGTGCAGCAAATGCAGGGAACTAAGTTGAAGTTCAGTACAGCCTTTCATCCGTAGACAGATGGTCAGACCAAGAGGGTCAACAGGACGATGGAAGACATGCTTCGCATGTGCGTCCTGGATTTCGGGAAGCAGTGGGAAGGAAATCTGTATTTGGTGGATTTTGTGTACAACAACAGCTACCAAGCGAGCATACAAATGGCGCCCTTCGAGCCTTGATATGGTAGAAAATGTCGCACGCCGTTGTCGTGGTTAGAAACGGGTGAGGCGAGGTTGTACAAAAAGCTAGAGGTGGAAAGAGAGACTTCATTTGTACGAACCATTCAAGAGTGTTTCCTGATCGATCAGGATCGACAAGCTAAATACTATAATGCCAAGCATCGGAATGTGGAATTCATTGTTGGAGACTGGTTGAATTTGAAGATAAAGTCGTTCAAGGGTGTTTCGCTGGTACGAGGCTTGAAGAAGATGAGCCCGAGGTACCTTTTGCCATTTGAGATCCTAGAGCGGATTGGTGAAGCGACTTATCATCTAGAGCTATCGGCGGAGTTGAGTCATCTACATGACGTATTCCACATATCAATGTTGCGGAAGGCAGTGCGAGAGCCTTCGCAGGTGATTGCAGTTGATCAAGTACCGGTGGATGAAGGGTTTGCGACAAGGGTCAATCCCATTCGTATTTAGGACTCTAAAGTCAAGCGACTTCATAACAAGGATATAAGGATGGTCAAGGTCCATTGGGGAAACTGCGGTCGGGAGGAGCTCTCGTGGGAGCGAGAGCAGACCATGCTGGAGGAGTACCCCGAGATATTCCACTCAGGTACCGCTTTTGGTTTTGTCTATCTTTTCCTTTCCGTAATTTCGTGGACGAATTTATTTTAAGAGGGAGAGAGTTGTAAAGCCCCGAAACTCAAAAGAGGGATGAGTGCAATTTTTTGCTAAGTCTGGGACTTGGTAGAGGTCACACGGCCTTGGATACATGCATATCCCAGGGGCGTGTCATGCTTGGGTTCGACGATTGCCAAGTAGTGGACAAAACATAAGTCGATGAGTGTCGAATAACGAACACGGCCGGAGACACGGGCGTGTCCCAGGCCCTGTCCTACTCGGGTTGTTGGCCGAGTTGTGTTGGGGGAGATACATGGCCTGAGCCCAGGCGTGTGCGGGTCCGACACGGGCATGTCAAATTTGACACGGATGTATCGAATACCTGTGTTCTCCTCGGGTTGGTGCTGGACCTGTGTCGATGGGGGAACACGCCCAGCTACACGAGCGTGTCCTGGATGACACGGGCATATCAATCTTGACACGGTCGTGTTGAAAGCCCATATTCTTTTCGAGACGCGACAATTTCAGTGTCGAATGAGGCACACGGCCTTGGACACGGGCGTGTCGCAAGCCATGTTCGGCCCAGGTTGTTCATTTTACGTATGAATCGTGGCTGTCAGTTTCCTTATTTTGGGATCCAATGGCTCAGGGTTGTTCTTGTTGTGTTATACTCGGGAATAGGGCTTAGAAACCATCATTTCTTTTGGGTTCAGTCAATTTCTAAGTTCTAGAGAGAGGGGAGAGGAAGAAGGAAGAGAGATCGGGTCGCTGGAGGAGATTCAGAGGGCCAAATTGCAAGACGAGTCCAGATCTACGAAGGCGAGATCGTCGCGGTTCTTTCCATTAGTATAGATTTCCATGGAGCCAAAGAGGAATGCTAGGGTAATGATTCTCTTCTTGAGCATGTGAAGCTATCCTTCTTTTGCATAAGGAAACCCTCTCCCTTGAATGTGCGGTGAGTGTGCAGCGTTCCTTGGGGTGGATGTGAATAGTCCGCCTTAATTGCATATAGAGTCCGAAATCGAGATACGAACATAGGCATGATGTGTGAAGCCTACCCGGACAAGTTGGTCTGGATCGGTGATGTTTCATTGTTCATGATTAGCCGGAGAAGACTCCGTGCCTTTGGTTGTTTTTGGGTTTTCTACGCGGTAGATTGCAATATGGAGTCATGGGGAATAAATCAAAGGTGCACCCAAAAAACTAAGCGGAAATGCATTTCTGCCAACTTGGTGGCCTGAGAACTAGCCTTGAACATAATTGGGTTTTGTGCATTTTTAATCGTCTTGGGACTCGGGGAAGCTTGACACCCGCATATGGCTTAAATTGATATTGCGGTGTGAGCAACAGGTTATGCGGAACCGTTCCCGCTCTGTGTCGTTCAGTTAAAGAGACCTAAAGTACATGGTAATTACCATTGGCATAGATGGAGGGTCTTGGGCTTAGGTCGGAAAGACTAAAATGCTCACGAGTAATGCCATTCAAGGGACGGTGGTGAGACAGCGGTTTTGACCGGGTTCACCATGTAAGTGCCCTAAGAGCACGGGGTGTGCGGCCGTGTGTGCCTGCACTTATGATGTTGTGATTATTCTTTATATTGCTTATTATGCAAATAAGTGCAGGTAAGGAGCATCGTCGTCCCGAGTTTGGGGGAGGGATCGTTATAATTTGGTCAGCTTTAGCTGATCGTTACTTTTGTTTTCCACTGTTGCGGTGAATTGTGCTTGCAGGTGCTGTAGAGCCGAGCGGCAAATAGCGGGCCAAAGCCCTTGTTGCTGAGCCGGCCCTCGAAGGCCTTGTTGTGTTTACTTGCTTTAATTCATGTGTAACCGGCCTGCGAGCCAAAGTATGTAAGTCACTATTTTAAATTTAGTGAACTATTGTAAGGCCATAAGGCCGGTACTTTGTAATTTCATTCTTGTTAGGGTTTGCTAGTGGACATTCATGCTTGTGGCTGGGTTCTTATTTCTTGCAACTTAATAAATTGCTTCCGTTAAATGCTCTGTGTAGGATGTTATGATTAGAAGAATGGTTTCAATGAGTAACACTTCGGTCTGTCTGTGGTATATGGCGTCGGGCCCCGGCCGGACCTACTGTTATATGTTTGTGACAGATAGGGGTTTTACCTTGTGTTTGCTACTTTTTCTAATAAATGCAGGGTTTCTAAATGGGCTTCCCCGGACACGCATCAGGGACATTTCTACCTTCCTCTTTCTTTTTGTACATATATCATGTATCATTTTCTCATTCCGCATACTTATCTTACAACATTGGGGATAATTTTGGAACTAAGTAGGGGGTGTTTTCGTGCTTTTCCTGCTTTCTTTTCTGCACTCCTCTTATTTTCTCTTATATTTCCAAAACAGAAACAAAAACAAAAAAAATTTGAAAACAAGAAATTCCAAAAATATTTAATTTTACTTTGTAATTTTTTTTTGTAAAAAAAATCATTTAAATAATTTTTGTAAATACTCTTCTCTCTCCCCCTTCCTTTTCTCTCTTATTCTTCTAAATAACTTCTGTTTTTCTCCCAATTTTTGTAAATATAATGAAAATGTTCTTAAAAATACAAAAAATTTCGCAAAACTTAAAAATCTAAAAAAAATTAATTTTCGCATTTTCCATTCTTTAGTATGTATATATTAAAGAAATAAATACAAAAATACCAAAAAAAGATAATAAATTTAAAAATTCAAAAAAAAATTTTATAAAACAAACAAATCAAATATACCATTCTTAATTTTCTTGTTATCCAAAAATTTTGTTTTGAGTTTGTTTATATGTGAATTTTATTAATTCTTTGTTCACTATTCGTTTGTTAATTATTGATTGAAAAATTTTAATAGTCGGGGTTAAGTTTTAAAGAGTTCATTATGTTTTGTTAAAAATAACGAATTTGTTTTATGCACTACTTTTAATTTTTCATTGATAGGAGCGCATGTAATATGTTAGAAAGTAACGACTATAGAATTAAATTATGTTTTACTTTTAGCTTTCTGAAAAATTAGAACGTACAATTTATAAAGGTTGCACTCAAAATTTTTTTAATTAAAATTCTAGTTTTCTCTTCTCCCCTTATTTATCATGTCTTACTTAGCATGATAAAAATTTTACCCTTAAAAAATCCTATGTCAATGGGAATAAGACTTTGTTCTGTAAACATAGGCACCCAATAATTTAAAAAGATTATATGTTATGGAGTAAGAGGATAAAATTCATTACTCATACACCTATACATTGGGTTAATTTTATTATTATGAAGTTGAAAAAGAAAAAAAATTGTTGGGTATTGTATCCATAATTACCTGTATTTGAGGAAGCTTCCTGTCAAGCTAAGATGAATTCACAATGTATTTGATGATATATTTTTAAGTTGTGCTTGCAGTTACTCCACTCTAAGTACACACCAATGTCAGGGTGCAGTAGGTCAATATACACGGGTCTGCGCAACGTAATCCCTCGTTGAGCAGATCAGTGTGTTGGCTTATGTGTACTCTCTCTATTAGAGTGTACTTATTTTCAAGTACAGGGCTGAGACAGATCAAGAGAATAATCCGTATTCTTGATGATTCGTCGAGAATGAGTGATGATTCTCGCCGATTCACTCCGAATGGCCTGCCTTTCAGCTAGAAATCCTATAAGTAGAATTCGACGGGAATCATTAGTGATTCTCGTCGATTCGTCGAGAATCACCAATGATTCCCACCGAACATGCCTTAGGCAATTTTCGTTGGTGCGCTGGACCGGACCAAATGTACAGGCGCTGTTTTGAACCGGATATAGGGCTACTTTTTGTGGGGGCCCACAACGGTCATAGAGGATGACCTACAGTATATATATTCGTGTATTTTGAACAGTAAACAGTAGCAAAGACCAAGAAAAGAAACGAGCCTCCATCGTGACCTAAAGGATCGCGGATTTGTTTCCGCCGCCATCGCCGCTCGGAACACCATCACCGCACGGGAGAAAGTCACTGCCTCTAATCTTGGATTCATCATGATCTCTCGGTGACAAAAGCTTAGTCAAGCAACGCGTCTCACGTTTCTATCTTGAGATCCTTTGTCTCTTGGTTTGTAGATTAGGAATACCTTCCCTTTCCGAATCGATTGAGACGATCGATCAAAGTGTGATCGTTGGTAGACCTTGCTAGCTTTACTACGAAGGTTGGATCCACAAAGCTCGCCGCCGCAAACCGTGTCGCCGCCGATTTTGGGGAGATCCTCTCTTAGTGAGCGCTTTGGTCGTGTACTCTTCGTCTTCGTCGAGAAAGCAACATCGAACGAAGAGGGACACCAAGCGCTCCATAAGTAGTTTGTATTTTATCCATTCTAGTTTTTCTTTTGTTCTAAAGGAACGTCGGTTCCGCGTTGTAAGGGTTGGGTGCAACCCGTGGTGGAGGAGTTGTGACTCCTTCGGTTGGAAGGGTTACTTCCATTAGTGTGAGGATTGGATTTCAATCCGGTTAGTGAAGTGACCGAGTTGTCCCTGGTTGGGAGATAGGTCGAAAGGGGAAAGTGGACGTACCCATATCGGGGAACCACTATAACTGCCTGCGTATTTTTGGGATGTGTTGTTTTGTTTAATTGTGCAGGTATAATTTTAATTCCACTAAAAGACTGTGCAAGACACCTATCCCCCCCCCATAGGTGAAGGTAGTTGACACTAGGTGGACTTTCAAGTGGTATCAAAGGGAGGTTACTCAGCAATAAGGTTAACACCTTGAGTAAGATCCCGATTTTAGTGTTAAGAAGAAGACGAGACTCAAGCATGGAGCTAGAATTTGATGTCCCTCCTCTGAGACTCCCTTCTTGTACAACGGCGTATTACCCCATCTGGAAGATGAGAGTTTTATTTCATCTCGAGGCCATTGACCCTCGAGCGTCACTCATATTGGAAGAGGGTCCCTTCATTCCCATGAAGGCTTCCGGTTTAGGAAAGGATATCCAAATCCCCAAGAGTCCCAAAGAGATGTCGGAGACCGAGCTCTCACTGTTCAACTTGGACAAGTTAATACGTCAGATCATCACTGACGTATAGTCTGGTGTATCTCGTTCAAGAGTGGACAAGTGAAGGACATCCAAGTCCTTGTGGCAAACCATCTATGACCTCATGGAGGGATCAGAGATAGCAGGGACCAGTTGTCAGCAAGAGGATGAAGCCTATGTGGGTGTCCTCATTTATGAAGATGAAGGGCATGATCAATCTATCTGTATCAGGGTTCCTGTAACCTTGTCAGAGACTAAAGAAGAGGTTGAGGAAAGCAGTTCTGATGAAGCTGACTCAACAGTCTCTGCTGATCTTGACGGTAACCCTGAACAGCAAAGCCAGCAGCAGGTAACTTCTTCATCATACCCCTCTCCTCTTGATATTACTGAAGACAGGAATAGGTCAGAGGGTTTTCCCTCTAGTTATGCAAGGGATATGGATAGCTTCAATCAAATGATTGAAAATCTTGATTCCCTTGAGAGTGTCCTTCAGACGATCAACTTACTTGTTGAGGAACAAGCTAAGGAGATTGCTCAGCTGAAGATCTTGATGAATCTCCAACTAGAATCCATCTAGGTAAAGGTCTCAAAGATCTCGGATCTAGAGAGTCGTCTAGAGACCTAGAAGAGGATAGTTTCTAACTTTTCCAAGATAGATGCTATCAAGAGAAAAGCAGAAAATGGGTGGATCTCCACAATTATTAATTCATGGAGAAATGGGGAAACTGTGTTCAGACCCCCCCCCCCCACCCCGAGTAGGAAGGGCACTCATCATGCTTTCAGGTATGACAATAGGAACAACCATGGTCACTGCAAGAATGGTCAGCCCTCAAGTGGAAATACCCACGGTGCAAGAGCTGACATAGCTACCCATGAAAGAATACCCAAGGCTCATCCTGAACCCTTCGTATTCTCGACCTCAGCCCCAACTCATCATGAATCTGCAGGAACCAGCTCTCACTGTATCTCTTTCCACCGTAGGACACAGGAAAGGGGGGTCAGGAAATAAGTGGAAAGTACCCATGGTGCCTCTTGAAGTGTGCTGACTGAAAGGAAGGCACCACCTCCCAGGCCTCATGACACTCACCTCATTCATTCTTTCAACTCTCCCATGTGTCACGGTGGAAAAGGCGAATTTGTGAGCAGAACCGGCTCTATCCCGTTTAGACCTAAGATCATGACTACCTCAATCAGCAGATCAGTTCAGAAACGGTGATACAACATTCACGAGTGTTGGTGCTGTAGCAAGGTGGGTCACTTTTCCATAGATTGTTGGCACAATCCCTCAGTGCCAAGGGCTAGGGTATGTCCACTTCCTCTGAGCAGAGCTAGCCTTCTTGACAGGATTCTTGTAGGAAGGCATTCGATATTTTATGCTGATAAGAACCTAGGACCGAATACATATTGGGTTCCCAAGGTAGGTGTCGCAACCCGCATTTTCTCCGAATTAAGAATTATCAGAGTAAGAGAAAACACGCGTCATGATGTCACGTCAAGCAGGGGATAACTGCTGACGCTTAGGCAAATCCAACTACAATCTTTATGCAAGAAAATCATGTGCTTAATGAATAGAAAATCAGTTATGTTTAGAGTCCGTATCCCTCGGCTCAGTGGATCATCTAGTCCACAAAAGAAAACTATATTTAAACGCTGCGGAAAAATACTTTAATTAGGTTTTACACCCTAAAGAGCGCATAAGGGTCCCGAGAGAACCACTCATGCTATGCAAGACACTACATTTAGTTTATATAGTATATATAAGAAAACGGTTTTCGTACGTGATTTGGAAAATAGTGATTAAGTTTACAAAACATGCCGATCATGAGCTTCATTTATAAAAATAATTATAGTTTAAAAATAACTAGCAACCTAGCATAAAACCTTCTCAAAGCAAGTAGACTATCTCCAGAAAAATAAATGGTAGCAGCAATAGTATATATCCAGTACAAGGTAAAAACTACTAGTGGGCGCCAACAACCTGACACGAACCCACCAGCACACATATATGTCTGTAAGAAAGTACTGAAAACAACCTCACTAACAAGGTAAACAGAACTCCAAGGTCCGGAAGTCCACCAACAACAACACCTCCAACTAGCCACCAGACTGGCTACAGCTCAGAACCTGAGGCATTCCAAAAGAAAACAGAATACCTCAGCAAGCAAAAATCAAGGTAAAACTGCATGAAAGAGTCAACCAAAAGGACAAAATAACAGGAAACATGCAGTAGAAAGAGTCACAACTGTCCAAAAAAGAACAACAAGAAATGCACAACGTGCAAAGAAACAGCAACGACCCAGCCCAGGAACAACATCCTGCAGGGCCTACTAGACTACCAAGAGCCAGAATGCTGCAAACTACCAAAGAAGAAACTTCTAACACCCTAAACTGCGGGAAGTGATAGTAGCAAAACCAACAACGAGGAACCGGATCGAAGGCAAACGCAGTCCCCCAATCCACCATGTCCAAGTCAAAAGCTCGAGGGTCAACACGTGAAAACACAAGGGACCTTCCACCCGACATGCCCAGCCCGTACCTGGAGCAAGAAATCCATGGGTGGCCTTGGCTATATCACTCAACTCCACCCCCATAAAGAGCTACAACCACCACTACTAACCACGACCCACGATTCGGCCTTCAGGAAAATAAAGAAAACGGCCGACAAGGAAAACCCAGAAATACAACTGGAAATCCACTCGGAAATGAAATACAAGGTAAAGGAAGAGTGTTGAAATAAATCAACACGACTAGGCGTTGAGTGAAACCCACTCAGTGCCTACCTAAACTTTGGCGTTGAGTGAGCTAGCCTCACTCGCCGCCAAAATAATGTTACTACCCACAAACCCACTAAAGAATACGGAGCTCGACGACAGTCGAACGACCAAGGCAGAAGATCCAGAACTCGAGTAGTTGCCTGCCACTTGAGTATCTAAACTCCCGCACTCGAAACCATCTAAATTCGCCTATCAAAAGAAAAAAACAAAGCGCACGATCAGTGATGCACGATCAGTGGTCGTGCGCACTCATCGGCTGATGATCGTGCGGAACGAACCTGGAAAACCTGACAGAAAACCTAGCAACTGCGCACGATCAGTGTCGCACGATCAGTGGTCGTGCACACTGTTGCCAGCGCTCGTGCGATTGCCCGAGACAGAACTTTGGAAACTGAAATTTATACGCGCACGAACAGAGGCACACGACCAGTGGTCGTGCGCCCTAAAGGTTGATGACCGTGCGCGGTCAACCTGCACCGTTTGGAATTTCCCGAACGACACCGGAACGCGCACACGACTCACGCCACTGCAGTAGAAGTAGACAACTATCACGTCGCGCGCTACTACAATTCAAACTATGCCTAACCATTCGAATAATATCTTAACGAAGGAAATTGGCAACCACACCCCCCCTCCTAACTCTCCCTCTCGGCTACACCCGAACCAGAGCAACAATCAAAAATAAAGGAAAACAACGGCTCCACGCCGACAATTTGGATTCCAAACATCACAACATAGTTGGGGTTTCAGTAGGAAGAACTATGCCCTATAGTTAGCAAGAAAATGAGAACAACAAGGCCTCTAACCTGGGCTAACCGGGATTTCAATTTCAGCAAATAAAATCAAAGAAAACACTTGGCAAGGGCAAGAATACCACTTGCCTCAATTCACAACGAAGCTTTGGACTGCTTTCCTCCTCTTCGCACGGATCAAAACGGCCGCAACACCTAGAACAAAGACTCGGCCATTAATGGAGGAAAACTTCCAAAACCGAAAATTCCAATCCTTCCAAAACTCCACGAAAATCAAATTTCTTACCGCAGGAATGAAGGTCTTGACGAGAGCAATCCAAATCCACTCTCGGAATCGAATTCCGTCCACAAACGCTCCGGGAATCGGCGTCCGAAGGCAAGGTAGGCGGTTACTCCGTTTCTCTCGTACAAGGGGCCGGCGGTTTTCTTACGGGGAAGAAGATGATGGCGGTTCCTTTCATTCTAATTCTATATATATATATATAATTATATAATTATATTATTAATTACAAAATTACATAAAGCACCAAATCGACGCGAAAACCGAACTACCTCGGAATTCGACGAAATTCGCACCGTAGCTAAATACCCACGCTACGAACACAACGGCGAAGTCGAAATTAACTTTCGACGAACAGAACTCGAGTTACACCCAAATAAAGCCAAACACCAACATCCCCCCGAGAGGCCACACCGGGTCACCAAAACGACTCGGTTTGCTAGGGAGATCTTGCCAACAGGCTACCAAACAGGGCACTCAGTTCTAAGGAGCTAAACCGTACTCCACACATGGCACAAGCCACGGAAACGCATCATCGTAACGCCAAACGAGAATAAAAATAATCGCTGAAAAAAACGGGGCGTTACAGTCACTCCCCCTAAATGAAAGTTTCGTCCCGAAACTTTACGCACAACCCTCCTACAAAAGAAGGAAAAGTAACAAACAGAAGTTACAAAGGGAAACATACCGATCAAATCAGAGAAACAGGTGAGGGTACGCCCTCCTCATGGCCGACTCTAGCTCCCAAGTCGCGCTCTCCAAATCCTGATTTTTCCATAGAATTTTCACCATCGGTATGGACTTCTTTCGCAGCACACGCTCCTGAGTATCCAAAATACGAACTGGCACCTCAACGAAAGAGAGGTTGGGCTCTAACTGGGGCACAACATCCAAGAGTTGCCCACTGCTGCGCACACACTTCCGCAATTGGCTAACATGAAAAACATTATGAACACCAGGGAAGTTCGCTGGCAAATCCAATCTATATGCAGACACACCAATCCGCTCCAAGACCTCAAACGGGCCCACATACCTTGGGTCCAATTTCCGATTTTTACCAAATCTCTTCACA
The DNA here is from genome assembly GCA_039513925.1 of Platanthera zijinensis. Taxonomy (NCBI): domain Eukaryota; kingdom Viridiplantae; phylum Streptophyta; class Magnoliopsida; order Asparagales; family Orchidaceae; genus Platanthera; species Platanthera zijinensis. Next base: position 143,887,401 of record CM077093.1, on the reverse strand, counting down.
CCAACCATTGGAGAAACCTTGAGGTATACATGATCCCCTACTAAAAACTCCAAAGCAGACCTACGCCGATTGGCGTTCTTTTCATACCTCTCCTGGGCTAAACGAAGCTTCTCCTGAATAAGCTTCACGGCGATTTCCATCTCTTCCAGAGCATCAGGACCCAACAAAGGCTTCTCACCAGCCTCAGCCCAAAACAACGGAGTCCTATAGCGCCTCCCATACAAAGCTTCGAACGGAGCCATCTGCAAGCTTTCCTGATAACTGTTATTATAAGCAAAATCCATGAGTCGCAGACGCTCATCCCACGCTCCACCGTGGTCTAAAATATAGCACCGGATCATATCCTAAACAATCTGATTGACCCGCTCCGTCTGCCCATTGGTCTGAGGGTGGTACGCAGTAGAATACCTCAGATCCGTACCCAAACCCTCCTGCAGACTCTGCCAAAACCGAGAAGTAAACCGGGAGTCTCGATCAGAAATGATGCTAACCGGCACACCGTGGAGTCGGATGACTTCATTCAAGTACAACTCCGCTATCTTCTTCATCGGGTAATCAATCTTATAAGGCACGAAGTGAGCACACTTTGTCAATCTATCCACTATAACCCAAACAGAATCAAATCCTCTCGGGGATTTTGGCAAACCCGTAATGAAGTCCATAGATATACTCTCTCACTTCCAAGTCGGGATCTCTAGCGGAGTCAACTTACCACCAGGCCTCCCATGATCGGCCTTCACACGCTTGCAAGTGTGACACTCAGCAACATATCGGGCTATATCTCCTTTCATACCATACCACCAGGCAACTTGCCTTAAGTCACGGTACATCTTCGTAGATCCTGGATGGTAGGCAACGCTGGAACCATGAGCCTCACTGCAAATCATACTCCTAATGTCCCCAACAGCGGGAACGCAAAACCTGCCGCGGTACTTCAAAGTACCCGCATCATCAATAGAAAAATCTGGCAACTCTCCCTTCTCTGTCCTGGTAAAAAGGTGCAACAGATCCGGATCGTCCTTCTGATGCAGTCTAGTCAAAGAAATCCAGGACGGCTCTTCCACTGATAAGCTACTCTACAAACTACAGCATCCCACTGAAATATCCATAAGGAGGAACTCCTCAACTAATCGATCGGCAGAGAGGTTAAAGATCTTTCCCGTCTTTCGGCTCAGGGCGTCGGCCACCACATTGGCCTTGCCCGGATGATACTGGATTTCTACGTCATAATCCGCCACATACTCAAGCCACCGCCGCTGACGCAGATTCAACTCCTTCTGCGTGAACACGTACTTCAGGCTCTTATGGTCAGTAAAAATCTTGCACTGAGCCCCATAAAGTAAGTGCCTCCACAACTTCAACGCATAGATAAACGCTGCAAACTCAAGGTCATGCGTAGGATAATTCCGCTCATGAGTTTTCAACTGCCTTGACCCATAAGCAATTACTTTTACGCATCCCAGTCCTATATGCGAAGCATCCACATAGACATCATAATCCATGCCCTTAGTAGGAAGGGTCAGAACGGGAGCAGTACACAATCTCCTCTTTAACACCTGAAAAGCTTCTTCGCACTTCTCGCTCCAAACAAAAGCCACATTCTTCTGAGTCAGCTTGGTCAACGGTACGGCTAGAGAAGAGAAACCCTCCACGAATCTCCTGTAATAGCCAGCCAGCCCTAAGAAACTTCTGATCTCCTTAGGAGTATTCGGCCTACTCCAATCCGTCACTGCTGCAATCTTTTCTGGGTCAACCGAGATCCCATCCTTGTTCACCACGTGGCCTAGAAAAGAAACCTGAGGCAACCAAAATTCGCACTTGCTCAACTTAGCGAATAACTTGTGGTTCCTCAACTCTGATAGGACCAAACGCAAATGCAGCTCGTGCTCCTCAGCACTGCGAGAATAAACCAACACGTCATCAATGAAGACCACAACGAACTTGTCTAGGAAATCCTTGAACACCCTGTTCATCATATCCATGAAGGTTGATGGTGCGTTGGTCAGACCAAACGACATCACCAAAAACTCAAAGTGCCCATGCCTCGACCTAAACGCAGTCCGTGGGATATCTGCCTCACGGATCTTGAGCTGATGATAGCCCGAACGAAGATCGATCTTGGAGAACACCGTGCTACCACGCAACTGGTCAAATAAATCATCGATCCTCGGCAGAGGGTACCTATTCTTGATAGTGACCTTGTTCAACTCTCTATAGTCGATGCAAAGCCGCATCGACCCATCTTTCTTCTTTACGAACAAAACAGGAGCACCCCAAGGCGACGAACTCTGCCTGATAAAACCTTTAGCCAACAACTCATCTAACTGAATTCGCAACTCCTCTAACTCACGAGGGGCCATCCGGTACGGCGCCTTAGCAATAGGACGCGTACCCGGCTCCAAATCAATAACAAACTCCACATCCTGCTCAGGAGGGATACCAGGAAGATCATCAGGAAAAACATCGGCGAAACCACGAATAATAGGAATCTCCTCCAAGCGTGGCATGCTATCAACGGTTCCAACCGCCGAGACTAAACAAACACAACAATCAGAAAGAAACAATCTCTGAACACATACCGCAGAGAGAACAGGAGAATCCTGACACGGATCAGCATACACGCTGTCGGGCTGACCGTCGTCCCTGATGAAGTCCAAGCGCTTTCCTTTGCACTGAATGACCGTATCATACCGAGAGAGCCAGTCCATGCCCAAAATGACATCGAAGTCCTCTAGATCAATCATCTTCAGATCCGCGTTCGCAAGAAAATCCCCCAACAAAACCGGGCAATCCAAAATACCCAAATCTGACAACACAGATTCACTAGAGGGAAACTTGACACGGAAGGAATCCCGAACACAATCTAGAGACAACCGATGACGCTCTACAAAGGCTCTAGCCACGAACGAGTGGGTAGCGCCGGAGTCAAACAGAACACGCGCCCAGCGGTTCTTCACCTTAAATTTCCCTATAGGAACGCACAAAGCTAAGGAACTAGCACAACCGTACCGCAAACAATCTAGCAACTAAACTACCAGGCTAGAAAGAAAACAACAAACTACTAACCTGAGATCACCTGGGTCGAAGTCTGAGCCTCCTCGAAAGAAATCACGTTCAGCTTCCCTTTTCCCTTGTCCACACGCTGAGGTGGAGGTAATGCCTGCAATGGAACTGCAGGAAGAGCTGACTGGACCTGAGGACACCTCGACTTAACGTGACCCTTTCTGCCCACACTGATAGCAAACTCTATCCCTGGACCAACACTGGGCTGCATCATGCCCGGATCGCTTGCAAACTGAACAGGAGACATCTGTCCCAGGAGCACCCTGAATAGCATGAACCTGCTCCTTCTTCTGAGCTGCCGCCTTCTTGAAACACCTCTCAACAGGATGGCCTGACCGACCACAAAAACTGCACACCACCCTGCTCCTCTTTCCCGGAACAGCATCGGGTACTAGGGGTTTCTTCTCCTCTACCAACTTCCTCTTATCCTTCCTCAACTGCTGGCCTCTGCTCTTCGCCGTCTCAATGGCCTCAACCTTAAGAGCAGCCTCTATAACTCCAGCATAAGTCACTGACCCATAAGCACTGGCCAACTGCTGCACCTCACTCCTCAAACCACCGAGAAATCGCTTAACTCGATCAGCCTCAACGCTGACCAATCCAGGGGCAAAACGGCTCAACTTACTAAACTCTATCTCATACTCACCCACCGTGAGCTGCCTTTGCTTCAGATAGAGGAAATCATTCATGAGGCGGTCACGCTCGACCGAGGGTAAGAACTTCCTCAACAACATCTCCTTGAACACTTCCCAAGGACATCCGGCTACCAGGCTCTCCTTCACTCTCAGCCACCAACTCTTAGCCAAACCTTTAAGCTGATAGGCGGCTATCATCACCCTCTGATCATCTGAAATCCCTGAGTATGAGAACATCTCCTCCATGGAGATCAGCCAGTCGTCTATCACCATGAAATCTGCCTTCCCATCATAAGTGGGAGGGCTCAGCCTCTGAAACTGCGAGATGAAGGCCATCTCTGCTGGCACCACCACTGGAGGCCTCAAGGGTGCAGGAGGAGGAGGAACAGCTAACCCCCCTGCAGGAACTTGCGCACCCTGAGCCTGCCCTGCCACAACTGCCACCAAAGACTGAATCTGGGCTTGCACCTCCTCCAACTGCCTACCCATAGCTTCGCTACTCTGACGCAGACCCTCGATCACCGCATCGTTCTGAGCTCCAGAAGATTCACCCTCAGACAGGGGAGTCGATCGAGTCGCAGGATGCCTAGCCATCCTAAAAATCATTACAACGCAAATCAGATCCAAATCCCACGACTAGAACCGACTACCAGTACAGACAATACATATGTAGATATAGACTTAAAGCTGCTAAACTTGCTCTGAGAGTTTATCTTCTTCACAATAATTGGATGATATGCCCTAACCTAGGATGGTTAACCACCACCTCACTAACTCTTGTGCCTAGATCGGATGCATGAACTTATGTTAGTTTGAAAACTTATGTGTGTACATATGTCATCCTGCAAATTTTTAGCTCGGCGCGTTGTGCTTATGTAATGTTATGATATGCATGTTTGTGTTATGCATTCTAAAAAAGGCCCTAATGCATGATATGAGCGGCGTACACATGAAAATGTTATGCATCCCATACTACATAACATTTCCATGCAACGAAAAAGAAACGTGCTAGTCACAGTCATGTGGTGAGGTTATGCATCCCATACTACATAACCCTCACATGTAGCCCCTATGGTGGATCCATATACGAACACATATTATGCATCCCATACTACATAATATGCCCCGTATACTTCATGTTATGCTATGAGTGTAGTGTTCGTGCTTTTGCCAAGACGTGCTGATGACATATCGGTGTGTGAATGACATGATGCTGAACTACTAAAAGCATCCAAGGAAGGTTGCCCAACTAACTTGTCAAGCAACCTCCCTCTGATACCAACTGTCACAACCCACATTTTCTCCGAATTAAGAATTATCAGAGTAAGAGAAAACACGCGTCATGATGCCACGTCAAGCAGGGGATAACTGCTGACGCTCAGGCAAATCCAACTACAATCTTTATGCAAGAAAATCATGTGCTTAATGAATAGAAAATCAGTTATGTTTAGAGTCCGTATCCCTCAGCTCAGTGGATCATCTAGTCCACAAAAGAAAACTATATTTAAACGCTGTGGAAAAATACTTTAATTAGATTTTACACCCTAAAGAGCGCATAAGGGTCCCGAGAGAACCACTCATGCTATGCAAGACACTACATTTAGTTTATATAGTATATATAAGAAAACGGTTTTCGTACGTGATTTGGAAAATAGTGATTAAGTTTACAAAACATGCCGATCATGAGCTTCATTTATAATAATAATTATAGTTTAAAAATAACTAGCAACCTAGCATAAAACCTTCTCAAAGCAAGTAGACTATCTCCAGAAAAATAAATGGTAGCAGCAATAGTATATATCTAGTACAAGGTAAAAACTACTAGTGGGCGCCAACAACCTGACACGAACCCACCAGCACACATATATGTCTGTAAGAAAGTACTGAAAACAACCTCACTAACAAGGTAAACAGAACTCCAAGATCCGGAAGTCCACCAACAACAACACCTCCAACTAGACACCAGACTGGCTACAACTCAGAACCTGAGGCATTCCAAAAGAAAACAGAATACCTCAGCAAGCAAAAATCAAGGTAAAACTGCATGAAAGAGTCAACCAAAAGGACAAAATAACAGGAAACATGCAGTAGAAAGAGTCACAACTGTCCAAAACAGGACAACAAGAAATGCACAACGTGCAAAGAAACAGCAACGACCCAGCCCAGGAACAACATCCTGCAGGGCCTACTAGACTACCAAGAGCCAGAATGCTGCAAACTACCAAAGAAGAAACTTCTAACACCCTAAACTGCGGGAAGTGATAGTAGCAAAACCAACAACGAGGAACCGGATCGAAGGCAAACGCAGTCCCCCAATCCACCATGTCCAAGTCAAAAGCTCGAGGGTCAATACGTGAAAACACAAGGGACCTTCCACCCGACATGCCCAGCCCGTACCTGGAGCAAGAAATCCATGGGTGGCCTTGGCTATATCACTCAACTCCACCCCCATAAAGAGCTACAACCACCACTACTAACCACGACCCACGATTCGGCCTTTAGGAAAATAAAGAAAACGGCCGACAAGGAAAACCCAGAAATACAACTGGAAATCCACTCAGAAATGAAATACAAGGTAAAGGAAGAGTGTTGAAATAAATCAACACGACTAGGCGTTGAGTGAAACCCACTCAGTGCCTACCTAAACTTTGGCGTTGAGTGAGCTAGCCTCACTCGCCGCCAAAATAATGTTACTACCCACAAACCCACTAAAGAATACGGAGCTCGACGAAAGTCGAACGACCAAGGTAGAAGATCCAGAACTCGAGTAGTTGCCTGCCACTTGAGTATCTAAACTCCCGCACTCGAAACCATCTAAATTCGCCTATCAAAAGAAAATACACAAAGCGCACGATCAGTGATGCACGATCAGTGGTCGTGCGCACTCATCGGCTGATGATCGTGCGAAACGAACCTGAAAAACCTGATAGAAAACCTAGCAACTGCGCACGATCAGTGTCGCACGATCAGTGGTCGTGCGCACTGTTGCCAGCGCTCGTGCGATTGCCCGATACAGAACTTTGGAAACAGAAATTTATACGCGCACGAACAGAGGCACACGACCAGTGGTCATGCGCCCTAAAGGTTGATGACCGTGCGCGGTCAACCTGCACCGTTTGGAATTTCCCGAACGACACCGGAACGCGCACACGACTCACGCCACTGCAGTAGCTGTAGACAACTATCACGTCGCACGCTACTACCATTCAAACTATGCCTAACCATTCAAATAATATCTTAACGAAGGAAATTGGCAACCACACCCCCCTCCTAACTCTCCCTCTCGGCTACACCCGAACCAGAGCAACAATCAAAAATAAAGGAAAACAACGGCTCCACGCCGACAATTTGGATTCCAAACATCACAACATAGGGGGGGTTTCAGTAGGAAGAACTAAGCCCTATAGTTAGCAAGAAAATGAGAACAACAAGGCCTCTAACCTGGGCTAACCGGGATTTCAATTTCAGCAAATAAAATCAAAGAAAACACTTGGCAAGGGCAAGAATACCACTTGCCTCAATTCACAACGAAGCTTTGGACTGCTTTACTCCTCTTCGCACGGATCAAAACGGCCGCAACACCTAGAACAAAGACTCGGCCATTAATGGCGGAAAACTTCCAAAACCGAAAATTCCAATCCTTCCAAAACTCCACGAAAATCGAATTTCTTACCGCAGGAATGAAGGTCTTGAAGAGAGCAATCCAAATCCACTCTCGGAATCGAATTCCGTCCACAAACGCTCCAGGAATCGGCGTCCGAAGGCAAGGTAGGCGGTTACTCCGTTTCTCTCGTACAAGGGGCCGGCAGTTTTCTTACGGGGAAGAAGATGATGGCGGTTCCTTTCATTCTAATTCTATATATATATATAATTATATAATTATATTATTAATTACAAAATTACATAAAGCACCAAATCGACGCGAAAACCGAACTACCTCGGAATTCGATGAAATTCGCACTGTAGCTAAATACCCACGCTACGAACACAACGGCGAAGTCGAAATTAACTTTCGACGAACAGAACTCGAGTTACACCCAAATAAAGCCAAACACCAACACCCCCCCGAGAGGCCACACCGGGTCACCAAAACGAATCGGTTTGCTAGGGAGATCTTGCCAACAGGCTACCAAACAGGGCACTCAGTTCTAAGGAGCTAAACTGTACTCCACACATGGCACAAGCCACGGAAACGCGTCATCGTAACGCCAAACGAGAATAAAAATAATCGCTGAAAAAAACGGGGCGTTACAGTAGGGTAAATCTTTTTCGTAGGATAGTCTAGGTTCCCGTAAGCATGAGGGGAACTAGACATGTGATGTTCCAAGTATTACGTGGAGCAAGTATTTGGAATAAGAGCAGTGCTAACTACAATGGCATACTTAAATTGAACGCCTGGTTTTCCTCAAATAGAGGATGTGCATGATCTATTTTATTATCCCAGGTACACGCATTCAGTTCAATACTTGAGTTGTATTATATTGATGCTTAGAAATGTAGTTATATATGTATATATACGTATATCCACACAAATATTTCATCTCATACTCTAAAAGCAAATGTTTATATAGACATATAAACACGTACACATATATGTTTACACGTCTGATGAACGAACGCAACTACTAAATGACACATAAGTACAATTTGAAGAATTCTTTGAAGTTACACATTTATATATTTGATAATGAATCTCAATAGGCATAAGTCAGCCCATTTGAGTATGCCAATGGGTGTAACAAAAGAATACAATCTCTCACCTAGAATTTCTCTGGAATTAAGTATAGGTCTTATATTGTGTTCAACTCGATCGAGGTTACATAATCAAGAAATAACTCTGAGGCAAATATTTATATGCCTCGATTATTGACTCGAGTGTAACAAAATTAACATGCCACTTGGAGTTGTTTAGAAAATCCCATTGAACTCTCCTCAATCATACGAAAGACACTATTAGAAAACCCAGTCGAAATCCCGTCGAACCCGACCGGTTCGCAAGGTTATAAATAGCCAAAAATCCCGCCAACCCTTCACATCCCGACGATCCGCATTCCGGCTTCTCGCATAGTTCCGTCGACTTCCCGAAATCACAAGAATCCTGAGCTCTTCTAGGTTTCCTGTCGCTTGCAGCTTAGATAGCCTTGGTCCTCCTCTATGCCTCCGTCAACCAAGTCCCATGGACGCAAGGGCTTCCGACACCTTCTCCTTCGACTTCTTCCCGTCAGGCGATCCGGTCGATTCCTGCCGATCCAGTCGCCGTTGCTCCGCCAAACCCTCGGCACTAGGGTAACGTTTCCTCCTCTTTGAATTGGCTTGTCTGAAGTGTGGCTTTTATACTAGAGTGACTAATAAGGTTTAGACACTTGGGTATTTCCTACTTAGGTTTGAAATGGCTCCAAGAACCTCAGCAGGCCTTATCACTGGATGCAAATTGGTTCGAACAGGCTTCTCTCATGCCTCGGATGAATTCAGGAACATAATCCTCATGCTCGAAGAGGCCGGACTCACTTTCATCTTGGAGCATCCATGCAAAATTCTGGACAAGGCGGTGTTGGAATTCTTTGCTACTGCAAAGCTACGTCAGGAGGACACAGTAATCAAGAGTAAGATTGCCGGAGATCGGATCAAGATGACAGCAGGAAAACTGTCAAGATATCTGCAGCTCTCCAGCTCTTTCAAGAGGATTTTTCTGGAAGAACAGGATCGAGCCAGGACCCTTTTATTCTGTGGACTAGCTAGAAGAACCAAATCTATCAAGAGGAAAGAAAAGAATGAGGAAAGAAAGCTTCTGTCTGATATCATCTAGAAAGTACTGATCTGTAAGCCAGGCTCCCACGACCATATCTCGGGTAAGATGTTCAAGATCCTAGTAGTCATAGTCTGTCGGAAGAAATTCAACTGGGGGGCGATGTTGTTTGAGAGAATAAAAGATACTCTACAAACCCTAGTTTTGGAAGAATAATTAGTCTTTATCTCAATCAGCTGAATGGGGATAAGTTCGATATGAGTAAAGGAGTTCCTCCACACTATCTGAAGAAAATGGACTCAAGTGTCTTTGATCGATGGGAGAGGAGGATAAGGCAAGCTGCCGTAGCTGAAGCGCAAGATTAATCCCCGCCAAAGTCCTATGGGGATGAGGACAATAGAACTCTGAAAGATCCCGTGGTTGACCCCAGTGACGTTCCTTATCTGTTGACTACAGGAACTGAGGGGGAGTCTCTATCCGCTCCTGCTGATGTTAGATCTGAAATCTCTCTGATAGCAAGGGATGCAGTTGAGAACCTGGAAAAAGAAAGTGAGAATGTGGAGGAAGATGAGGTGGCCTTAGACAGTGATGCCCTAGACAATGATGATATGGAAGATAGAGGTGCTGATGAGGAGGATGATGAGGTTGAAGATGAAACAACCTTGAGGGAAAGGGTGGAGATGATGGAGCCTCAGGATGATCCCTAAGTTCCATCTGAGGACAAGCTCCACTGATAGATTATGAGAAATTTGGTGCACAAATGGAGGGGGAGTCCTCTCAGCAGAGGCTGCTGAGCATTCCTGAGAAATCTACAGAGGGTTCCCCTATCCCCCCAGTGGATACAGTGCATGTATCAAGCTCATCCAATGAATCTGCGGAAGGAGAAGGCCAAGGCATGCCTCAGGGTCCTCCACTGCAAGCTAATCTAGCTAATAATACTGTGAACATTGTTCAAGGAATTCTGGATGAACTCAAAGTTACTTTTGAGAAAGCACAAGACAAAGTGCAAAAAAGAATTAAGGAATCTAAGGATATGATGCTAAAGAACGTAGTTGAAATAAATCACAAGCTGGAGGTAATGGAAAAGAAGTTCGAGGAAAAGTACACAGCAGCCGGCATAGCTGACTCTCTTCTTATGCAAGGACTTAAAAAGAACACGGATGACCTGGAAGTGGTTAATCAGAATGCACATGTTGTGGCTAATACCATCCAGAAATTCGATGCCAGCATGGTGACTCTGAACGCTAATCAAAAAACTCTGCTAAATGACTATTCAAAGACGGTAAAGCACATTGATGAGTCACTGCACGCTTATGCAAACTCAATTGCCCTCGAAGCCAAAAAGGGGGAGGAAGATTATAAGCCTAAGATGGCGGGGCTTCAACAGATAATCATTTACAACTTTGATCAATCAAATAAGTATGTTTTTTAAAGTTGTCATTGGTTAGTATATCAGGCTTCAGGCATTCACGTTCTAGTTGCCCCACTGGAGGAGGAAGTTTGCTGCTGCTGAAGAAGAAGTACGCATTGAAGAAACTCCACTTAGTGAGGCTGAGAATAAAAAGGCTGTTAGGGCTGCTGCAAGAGCTGCACGCAGTGCCATGTTTGACCAGGAAGCCCTAGCAAAAGCAAAAGGCAAGAGGATACTCCAAGAAGGGACATCCAAGGAAACTCCAACTTAAAAGAAAATAAGATTGAAGGAGGATGAAGTGAGGAGCGAAAGATGGAGTCTGGTATCGAGGAGCATTATTTTGGATACTTTTATGCTACAACAAAAGGGGGAAATCAATCGGAATGATGTATACTATCAGTATGAGTTAGAGATGCACAAGATGTATGAAGCTAAACGAAACATATTTTTCAGGAATAACAAAGTGGAACATAAAGATCCTCCCCCAAGATACTATCCGAAGCCCAAGGAATATTTTGAGACACAAAGCAAGAAGTACTTGGCTCAGCAACTGATGGACGAAATAGCTAAGGAAAAATAGACTTAGGACTTGGGCTTATCTTTTTGTTTGTTGCTTTTTTGTCTTTTCATGTTAATCATTTGAAAATTTCTTGTGGATATCTATATATATATGTGATTTCATGATTAACTCAAGTATTGTTCTGTTTACTTTAATGTCTCTATGTCTTGCTTCTTTTGACTTGCTGTGATTATTATCTGGATTGGTGTAATTCATCTTAGCTAGTAAGATTTTGGCTTCTTCAAATAGGGGGAGATTGTTGGGTATTGAATCCACAATTACCTGGATTTGAGGAAGCCTCGTGTAAAGCTAAGATGAATTCAAAATGTATTTGATGATATATCTTTAAGTTGTGCTTGTAGTTACTCCACTCTAAGTACAAACCAATGTCAGGGTGCAGTAGGTAAATATACACGGGTCTGCGCAACATAATCCCTCGTTGAGCAGATCAGTGTGTTGGCTTACGTGTACTCTCTATATTGGAGTTTACTTATTTTCTAGTACAGGGCTGAGACAGATCAAGAGCAGACAAGGAGAAAGGATGGGTCAAAGCAACTCACGGGAAGAAAGACGAGAAATCATCTAAGTTAGATTCTTCGAGAATCACTAAGTGATTCTCGCCGATTCGACAAGAATCAGTAGTGATTCTCGCCGAATCGTCGAGAATCACTCAGCGATTCTCGCCAACTACATCAGCCTGACTAAACGCTTTCAACGCCTTCAAGGATTCTGCCAAGTCAGAATCGTCGAGAATGACTCCGCATTCTCGACGATTCGTCGAGAATGAGTGATGATTCTCGCCGATTCACTCTAGATAGCCTGTCTTTCAGCTAGAAATCCTCTAAGTAGAATTTGACGGGAATCATTAGTGGTTCTCATCGATTCGTCGAGAATCACCAATGATTCCCGCCGAATTTGCCTTATGCGATTTTCGTTGGCGCGCTGGACCGGACCAAATATACAAGCGCTGTTTAGAACCGGATTTAGGGCTACTTTTGGTGGGGGCCCACAACTGTCGTTGAGGATGACCTACAATATATATATTCGTGTATTTTGAACAGTAAACAGTAGCGAAGACCAAGAAAAGAAAAGAGCCGCCATCCTGACCTAAAGGATCGCAGATTTCTTTCCGCCGCCATTGCCGCTCGGAACACCGTCGTCACACGGGAGAAAGTCACCACCTATGATCTTGGATTCATCTTGATCTCTCGGTGACAGAAGCTTAGTCAAGACGCGTCTCACATGTCTATCTTGAGATCCTTGGTCTCTTGGTTTGTAGATCGGGAATACCTTCCCTTTCCGAATCGATTGAGACGATCGATCCAAGTGTGATCGTTGGTAGACCTTGCTAGCTTTGCTACGAAGGTTGGATCTACAAAGCTCGCCGCCGCAAACCTTGCCACCGTCGATTTTGGGGAGATCCTCTCTATGTGAGTGCTTTGGTCGTGTACTCTTCGTCTTCGTCGAGAAAGCAACATCGAACGAAGAGGGACACAAAGCGCTCTATAAGTAGTTTGTATTTTATACATTCTACTTTTTCTTTTGTTGTAAAGGAACGTCGGTTCCACGTTGTAAGGGTTGGGTGAAACCCGTGGTGGAGGAGTGGTGACTCCTTCGATTAGAAGGGTTTCTTCCATTAGTGTGAGGATTGGATTTCAATCCGGTTGGTGAAGTGACAGAGTCGTCCTTGCTTGGGAGATAGGTCAAAGGGGAAAAGTGGACGTACCAAAATCGGGGAACCACTATAACTGCCTGCGTATTATTGTGCTGTGTTGTTTTGTTTAATTGTGAAGGTACAATTTTAATTCCGCTAAAAGTCTGTGCAAGACACCTATTCCCCCCCCCCCCATAGGTCAAGGTAGTTGACACTAGGTTAACTTTCAAAAATCATATTAGAAAAATAAGATTTCATTTTCCTAATAATCCAAAAAGAAGAAAAATGGAGGTTCGAGAAAAAATTACCTCGCCTCAAAATCCAAGCCACTTTATAAACCGCCAATACCCCTTAGCCAATTTCACGACTCTAAAATTAATTCAAAAAACTTTTTGAGAGGATAATTTGTAAATTGCATTATTTCTCGTAAAACTCCTATAAGCTAAAGTTCATATAATTCCAAACTATTTTTGTTAATCTAACCATTATAATTATTGATTTCTATTTGATTACATCAAGAAGTCTTTTGGCCAAACTTTTGTCCTATTTAAATCATCTACATAATTTTAGGACTTAACTCTTCCACCCTGTTTGTTTATTTAGATCTCCCTTATAATTAATTAAGTGGTAGCTAAACTTAGAGATTTTTTATTCCTTATAAGTTCACCTCAAACTTTTGCTCTTGAATAGCAAAAGCTTAAGTATGGGGGTATTTGATAAGTTGAAAATATTCATATTTTATAGTACTTTATTTATGCCGTTTTAAGTTATTTTCACTGTTTTGAGCTTTTATTACTTAATAAAATGTTCACTTTTTTTATTATCTTCTAACATTACTTTATTTTGTTTTTCTGAATATTTTAAGAAAAAGTCAAATTTTCATAGTACATGCCCGTGTCAAATAGGTCACGCCCGTTACCTGGGCATGTTACTTTGATTCCAGAAAAATTCAACTTCCAGCAACTAAAAGACCATGTCACGCCCGTGACATGTCTGACATGCCCGTATCGACCGCTTGACATTTCCAGTCAACGCCTCCATCCAACAAAGATAAAATTGACTTTCTCCACCCAGCTGTCTAGTCACGCACCCCGACACGCCCCCGACACGCCCGTGACGATGACGTGTCACGTTCCCGAAGCTTCCAGAACGATGCCAGCTCGCTAGATTTCGACTTCGGTAGCAAGCTTGACTGACACGCCCCTCGTCACGCCCTTGACTAGGTCGTGTAACTCCCAAAATTTTGTCCATAAATAAAAAATTTATGTATTATCCAAGGGTTAAACTTTTTGAGCCATTTTAGTGTCTTTTGAGGGATGCTTGGTGTATTCCATTACATGTAAGGAGATTTCTCCCCCCTCCCTTTTATGTTTGTTTTAGATTAAGCTTTAGCTTTGTAATAGCTTCATTTTCATAAATAAAAAAGTAGTTTTTCTCTCCCTAATTTGTATTTGAATGCAATTCAGTGCACCCTCTTTATCTTCTTTTTATTCTCATGTTATTCTTAGTATTTCTCTTTATGAAAAATGTGTAGGAGTTTACCAAGTAAATTTTTCAAGCTTTTAATTAGTTGTAATGTTAGTTTTTATTTTAGTTTTTGTTTCTAAAAGGAATTGTTATTAGGATAGTTTTTTCAAGTTTTCATATTACTTTAAAAGTATATCTTTTTAATCCTCATGAATTTGTAAAAGAGGTTTCAAAAGTGATTTTATTTTCTTAAACTTAGTTTTTATTTAGGTTGTAAAACATTTTGTCTCTTTTAAATTTTATTATCACTTTTTATTCACTTTAATGAACTCTTAAGAATGAAAAATCTATCGTTTTAATTTTTAAACAACTTTGGTTTTAACTTTAATTTCCAAAACTTTTTGCACCTTTTAATTTTATTTTGTCTTTTTATTCATTTCTAGCACATTCTAAGAATAGAAAAGTATTTGTTTTTATTTTTAGGTAACTTTGTTTTTTCGGTTTTGTGTGTGTGTGTGAGTGTATGTGTTAGACTTTATTGTTATCTTTATTCCTTTATAAAATATATGTTGCGTGAGTGAGTTTATGAGAAAATTTTTTAATGCTTTCTTCAATTATGTAGAGTGTGTGAGTGTAGGACCTAAATTTTCATGCTTTATTTTATCGCTTTCTTTCAAATATGTAGAGTGCGTGTGTAGGAGATAATTCAATTGCTTTCTTTAAATTCATGTAGAGTGTGTGCGTGTGCGCATTTATTTTTGCCTACTCGTTAAGAGTTAAATGGCGTGTTTTTATTTCCCGCCTACTCATTCGAGTAGGACTTGTCATTTACCGTCTACTCATTTGAGTAGAACTTGTACTTGCATTTATTTCCCTCCAACTCGTTTGAGTTAAATGGCGATATAATTTCCCACCTACATGTTTGAGTAGGACTTGCCCTTATTTATTTTATTTATGGTTTTGAAGTTTGCGTGAGTTCCCCTTTTTGTTAGCATTTCAATTTTTCTAACGTTGTGATGTTTATGTTTTCTTCTTATAATCTTTTAGGATTTAGTCTCGAACTCACACCTTATCAAAATTATAAAGCCGTCCTCATTCCGATGAGTGGCTAATCGTTATTAGCCCTTGGCATCGAAGAGAATTAAGACATATAAAATGATTTGAAATAACTCAAGTTCTTTATTTTCACTATAATTTTAGGACTTAAGGTTTGCCCCGGGTTAACAACGCGTAGGACTACATATCGATTGGTGGGCTCTATTTCCGTTATCCATACGCTAGATAGCCGAGAGGCCGTGCATATGGACCGATCCCCCTTGGGTAAATAGAATTGTGTACATACCCTCGAGAGAGGAGAAGCGTAGTTCTACCGGATTGGGTCCCCACCCAATAGCGGGGTTCTTAGCGTAAAGCGGGCATTAAGAGGAATCCTTCGTCGGACTAACGTTTGGTCGAATAGTCTTAATGTTCAGGTAAGCGAAATTCCTAGAGATAAGTGAGCTCACATTTCGGGAACCTCCACGGCCAAGTTTCCTTTTATTAATTTGAAAACTAAGTTCAATAATTATTAAAAGTTATGTTTATCTTAATCCGATTCGGTGCCGAGCGTTAACCCATCATCAAATAATTTAAGTGATTTTCAGCTTACTTTTCTTTCCACTTTAGTTAAACAAAAATCCACCTTACTTTCAATATAATAATAGTCCTCCTAGAGGAGTTGGAATAATCAACCCGACCCCGAGAAAAATGTGACCTCGGTATTCTCCTGAATATCGAGTACTACATGCGATAGGTGCACTTGCCTCCTTTCGATAAAAACTCGCTTTTTTGCAACTCCGCGACGGTCGAATCATCGAACCAACCACCTAAATAAGAGTCTGTTCACAGGCCCATAACTCGGCCTTTTTTACCTTTCCTTATAATCACTTTCGATTAATAAAAGGAAATACAGTCGCAAGAGTGGCATTTGCTGAGGCTGGCGAAGTCTGGTGTTGCCACAATCTGCGGCTCTAGATCTCTATATCTGTACACATTAGTTAGCAGCTACTTGTTATTTTCTCCACCCTCTTTTCACTTTGCAGGAATAAGTGGTGCATTTCGTGCATCAACACTGAGGTGAACTCGCGAACACATACTAATCTTTGCAAAAGAGAAATAAATGGTCGGAAAATTTAAAATATAACACGAGTACCTAAAGAGAACTCGCAAACACCTACTAATATCCCTAAAAGAGAAGTCAAAAGCAGGTTAATTTAAAATATAACACGGGTAACTGAAGAGAACTTGCGAACACCTGTTAATCTCTGCGAAAGAGAAATCAAAAGCATGAAATTGAACATATGACGAGAGTATTAGAAGTGAACTCGCAAACACCTGCTAATCTCTGCAAAAAAATAGTCAAAAGCAATTAAATAAACATATAATGTGAGTACCAGAGGTGAACTCGCTAATAACTGCTAATCTCTCTAATAGAGAAGTCAAAAAAGGGTATATAAACATAAAATGCGAGTACCTGAGGTTAACTCGCGAATACCTACTAATCTCTACAAAGGAGAAACAAAAAAAAAGGTTAATTAAAAATATAACATGAGTAAGTAAATAGAACTGGCAAACATCTACAATCTCTACAAAAGAGAAGTCAAAAGCAGGTAAATTTTTTAACCTAGAAATCGACGATCCTCTCCAAGGTGGCTAGCTCGTAAGTCGCGGACTGCTCCAGCTCACTCCGATAGTTTGCGGATAGCCATTTAGCTAGCCGCACTGATAGACAATTTTTTTGTGTGGATAGATTTCTGTCCACACAGTTGTCTCAAGTTCAAAAGTGTCGCGCACTATTTCCCAGGCCACACCAGTAGGTCGCACAGCTCGTCGGGCAGATAGCTTTCTCTCCAGCTCGCCACTAGTAGGAGTAATCTTATCCAGGTTGCTACTCGTTGGCAGACTCTTCTCCAGGTCACCACTAGTTAGAGGAATCTTCTACAGGTTGCCACTAGTGGGCAGACTCTTCTCCAGGTTGCCACTAATGGGCGGACTCTTCTCCAGGTCGCAACTAGGGGACAGACTCTTCTTTAGGTCACCACTAGTGGGCAGACTCTTCTCCAGGTCTCAAATAGTGGGCAGACTCTTCTCCAGGTCACCACTAGTGGGAAGACACTTATCCAGTCCTCCTATAACAGGAGACCTAACTTTCCTGTCCATGGTGGATTCCTTATCAGTCTACATGACATAAAGCTGATACATTTCAAAAGGAGGCAGACTCGTTCACAGTCTGCAAGCAGGAGGCGGGATCCTCTTCAGTCCACACAGTAGGGCACGGACTAATTTTTACCTGAGGATGCTGACACATTCTCAGTCCAGTAGCAGCAGAGGCAGACCCCTTCTCAGTCCGCCAACAGGAGACTTCCAATCAAGAGGCAACCTTTGCAGCTCACCCAGACCATCGAGAGTTATCTCATCAAGTCCAATTATGAAAGTTTCCTCCTCGAGCCTTTAAATAGGCCCCCATACCTCTCATTTTGGTGGGAGGAGAACCAGGGGAAACCATGGAATCCAACCCTACAACCATAATTACCTAACCGCCAACACTACCTGCAGATAGACTTCTACATCAACCCATACGGACTCAGCATGTAGCTCTTGTGGCTAAGCAGTGACCAAGGGGTGGACATCCCTCTACTCCAGCTCGATAGTCGTTAAGAAGAGGTTCACAATAGCTCAAGGCAACCTCGACAACCTTACGTGTCAGACTGTGCAGTTAAGCCAAGTGGCCTTGGACAAGAATTTCTTTTCAACAGACAAGCAACCTGTATGACATGAAGGCTTGGGGAATCAACCCGAGCAGTCTAGCGACTTGAAGCAACAATACATGCGGCCTGGGAGACCTCCATTTTTCCTTATTTGCCAGTATCCCTTGTACCTTTATTCGTTTTTCCATGTAAAAGAACTTCACCTAAGTTGTAAATAGGTTTATAATCAAGGGAAAGCCAGCCACAAGAGAGGCATTTGCCGTAGCGGGTGAAGTCTGGTCTCACCGCATGCTAGCGGCCAACTCTTTTTCTCTTTCTCTCTTCTTCACTCGTGACTCAAAGAGACAAGCTATTTGGCAGTCTCATCTCCTCCCATCATCCCCCTCACCCTAACTCTGACATCGTTCTTGAGGAGCATTTCTTTCATCAAAATTTTACACGCGGCCTTCAGATCCTCAGCAGTTGATGAACAACAGTTATTGTTAAGATACATGATTGATCTCAAAATACACCGAAGATTGAAACAGTTATAACCTTTGATCCTTTTTCAAACTTGAAGCAGAAGAGTTCAACGTTCCTCATTAGCGCCATTAAGTGATTAAGAGTTCTTACTTTCATATAGCTGATGCACTAACATCTTATGCAGAAGAAAAGCAAGTTTTTTCTCCCTTTACACAACATATTTGAAGGTAAGTTGTTCTATATGATTTCAAAGAACCCCGTCTACCAATCTATTCTAGGACAAGTGATTTGGTATCTCACTTACAAGCTTTTGAATCAATTGTTTCACTGAAAGATCTATCAGATGCTATCAAATGCAAGTCTTTTATAATATCATTCAGTGCTCAAGTGTTTGATTGGTTCTACCATTTACCGCCTCTATCAATCACTAGGTATAACGATCTTCAAAGAGAATTTCTCTCAAGGTTTGGTTGTTACATTCCATTTCCAACTAAACCTCTAAGAGTGGTTTGCCATGACTAGGTAATGACAAAACCCTAGGAAGCCCAAGAAGACAAAGTGAGCCTAGGAATGTAGGTGAGATCACAATGGTATGCAGATAGTAGATTTCTAAACAATAGTTAAGGATGACCATAGGGCTTCACCATGACTCCATGACCCCACCACAACATCCCTAACCCATTAGAGGGTCCATTAGAGCCATAAGGATCTATTGGGGTCAACCCAAAGTGGTCAAATTGCCTTATGTCTACCATAGCCCTAGATTGGGCAAGGTGCACTAACTAAGGGCAGTTGTCTTCTATCATGCCAAATTGACCATACCTAGACCTTCCTAAGCCCTAAGGGAGTCCAATGGGTCACCATGGCCATTGGGGTCAACCAAAGAGGCTAAGTTGACCCAAGTCAACCTTAGCCCTAAAAATGTCAAAGTGCCCAAACTAAGAGGCAGGTGACCTCCAAGATGCCAAACCAACCCTACCCAAGTCTTCCTAGACCTTAGGGGATGCAAATGGATCACCAAGAAACCCTTGGGGTTAACCCAAATGGCCATGTTGACCAAAGTCAACTCTAGCCCTATCATGGTCAAAGTACCCTTTCGAAGGGTCAAGTGACCCCCAAAGTGCCAAGTCAACTCTACCTAACCCTACCTAGACCCTAAGAGAGGCCAATGGGTCACTAAGGACCCATTGGGGTCAACCCAAAAGGTCAAAATGACCAAGTTAAACCCTATTCAAGTGTTCGGTCAACTTAGCCCTTATGAGCTAACCCAAGCTTGAGCCCTTTTCATTTGGGGTAACCACCTCCTAATTATCCAATCTAATGAGTTTATGGGCTGCCAATAGGCTACAGAGATGAACAAAATCGTCCTTGATGACTAGAAGAGAGAAAACTCCATTTTACCCTTTAATGGAGGAGAGAGAAAGTGGTTTAAAATGGCCATTCATTGCCAAGGGAGACCAAGGGCCTCTCCAAATGATGGGTACATTCTTCCGTATCAGTTTTGAGGAGTTGAATAATCATAATCAGCCACCAAAGTGGCTGAATTTAATTTCTCTAATAAGGAAGAGAGAGAAGGAGGGGAGAGAAAGCCATTAATGGCCATTAGAGAGCAAGAGTTCCTATCCAATTGATTTGAAAGCCTTGGTTCATCTTCCCCTCATCAGTTAGAGAGGATCAGAGGTTTTCCCCAGCCTCTAGGTGGATGGATTCAGAGGATCCCACAATGTCCGAAATTCTCATTCATGGCCATAAATTGTGAAATAAAGTTAGACCCTCCCTCTCTCCCATTTGGCTCATTTAAAACCTTCCCTAGCCAAAGAGCAATCGTTTACACCATCCCACTGAAGGAGCTAAGGTAATTGGCTGTATAGTTGTAGAGCACGAAAAGCTCCACAACCGGCCATTGCGCACCACCACCAAACCCGTCGGCTAGCATGGTTAAAGGTCCTCCTCTACTCCTCTCTTCGTGGGCTAGATCTTCAAATCTTTTAGGAGAGAAATCAGGCTCAATTGAGATAGATCGGGTGAGAGAAATTTCAGAAATTTCATGGATTTTCCACCTTGTGAGTTCGCCAGAAACCGCCCCTCCGACGGCCGTGCCGCCGCCAGACGATAGCCCCCACCTCAACGAAGGTGGTGACTGTGGTTGCCGGCCAGGGAGGTGGTCGGGTGGTCGGTAAAATTGCTCTGAAGAAGCTCCAGGTCGGGCTGATCCCAGCCCATGGTTGGAGGAAGAAGATGACCAGGAGCCCCACGATTTTGCTTTAAGATCCATGTTGGATTTGATTTTATTAAATCCTAATATTTCAATTTCTTTCCTGCTTATTAGTCTTTTTTAAAATAAATATTAAAAATACCTAGGTTCACCTATAGAAAATTTGGCCAAAATGAAAATTGTAGCCCGTGAAGCCTAGTTTAATTTAAAATTTATTTCAACTAATTTGGGTATGTGGTTTGACCACATAACTCATTTTGGTGAGGTCTATACCTAGGTAGACTAGAGATTATTTTGAGTGCCCATATCAATCTAGCCATCCAAATGACTTGAAATTTTGGATGGCAGTCACTATTACATATACCCAAAACATAGCCAAAAATAGGAATTTTTTGAAAACATTTTTCTATAGTTTTTGTAATTATTTAATAAACCATGATTAAATTAATTAAGGGACCTAATGACCTCCAAATGCTCCCAAATTTTGGAGAGAGGTTCTTGGGGGCATTATGGGCCTCTGTATAAAGTTTCATCTCATTTGGTGATTATTTGTTTTGTTTTTTAACAAACCCTAGCCTTGCCTTAAGAATGGTAATTAGGTCATAGTACTTCTTGTTGGTTTAAGTGGTCAAGTTACCTCAACAGAGGCTGGGACTTTGACGATTGGTTTAATATGAATTTAGACACCCTCCCATGGATGATGGGGTGGGTTGGGGTAGATTTGCCCTGGGATCCAAACTCAAACCCTAAGGATGGGCTTTGGAGTTTTGTGAAGGGCATGGGGTCAAATGTCCTTGAATGATTTTGAAACTTGGTGGAGAGGACTCTAAGGTAGCTAAAGTCCTCTGGTATAAACCTTATTGGATTTTGTGATTGTAAAACCCCACAAAGCCCTAACCCTAGTTTAGGTCACAAAAATTTAAATGGTATGTTGGACAGTCAAGGTATTGTGAAAAGTTGTAAAACTTGGGTGGTGTTGTGAAAAAGTCAGTAAGAGCTTTTGGTAATTTTATTGTGAGATTTGGGAGCATATTTTTAGTATCTCCTTTACAATATATGAATTAGCCTCTATTACTTATTTGGTTATTATAACCTCACTATTCACTAGAATGTTATGAAATTGAGGCAAGGGAAGTTTTAGACTATTTTACTCATACATGAATTTTTTTTATTTTTAAATGTATATTACCAGCACTTATTTCACAAGTTTATAGATATGGGTATACGTTCAATAATAAATTCAGAGCTCCACACTTGTTGAAATATTGTGAAACCTGATCAGTAGTGATTCTTGGTTAACATGCTAATGTGGAAATTTTATTACAATTTTTAGATGAATAATCTCTGTACTTAGTACATTAATTTATCAATTTAGATTATTGTTCAAAATTAAGTTTAGAGTTCTTTGTTCACAGGGAAATTAGTAAACTTGATCTGGAGTGTTTATAGGTCATTATGTTCCTTCTTGAATTTTCTCAGAATTTTTGGAAGTGTATTTGCAGCACTTGCTTCTTTAAATTGATATAAATTGGCTATGTTCAAAATTATGATTAGAGATCTAAATCTTAGTGAAAAATTGGGAGACATTGAATTTACTGTTAAATAGTCATCTTGTATTTATCATAATTTTCTGGAGCATTTTTCATACCTGAAAAAGGAACTTCATGTTCAAACTAGGAGATTTGGATTTCTTAAAAAATTAAATAAATTATCAAATAAATTAGGAAATTATGAATTTCTGGATTTAGCCTAATCATGTAATGATATACTCCAAAAAATTTATTAAAGGCTTTTTTATGATGATTTGGAGTACCTCCTATCATGTACATCATATAGTATAGGATGGTCTGTATATAATAAACTACTGAAATTATGCTAGAATATTAATTTGGCTATGGGTCGGAGTTAGTGGATTTGCTGGTTATGATAAGGTATAATGAGTTCATCATCGGGAATTATATTGAGGAATAAAGAGGGGTTGACTAGAGTAGGTGGTGCTCGGGGTCGACGAAACATTGTTTTCCCTATAGAGAGAGGAAGAGTCTTAATACACTAGGGTTAGATCCAAAGTAATATAAAAGTGATTAGGTAATGGGTAATAACCAATAAAAGTAAGTGACTTGCGAAAGGGAATGATGGGCTTCTGCTACAATCGTAGTTCCTAGGGCCCTTTGAGAACTGTTCACCAGGTATGCCGGGGTCAGCCCAGGGCTAATAAAAACCATAGGAATAACAAATGTTAAAGAGTAACTAGTATAACTAGGGGTTCACTTTCACACACCCCGGTGTCTTGGGAAGATAGGGTTACTAGGATGTTCGGGCGGTAGGCTCGGTGGTTGTGGAAATGTGTAGGGTAGTCCAGTTAGCCAATTGCTCGGTAGATATTTGTAACGGGCAGGATAGCCTGGGGAGCTTTAGCTCAGTTGTTGGTTGTGATGGACGAGATTGTCAAGGTAACTTTGGCTCGGGGGATAATACATTAATTTTTCATGTTCATAAGAAATAAGGTGGTGGGTCTTCTATATTGGAGGGTCGTGGCACCGACACCAGTATGTTGACTAGGCAAGTGTGGTTTTGCACTTTGCCAAATTAAGTCCGGTGCGCCAGCCGGCAAGAGTACGCAGGACCTCCTCTTAGTTCACCCGTGTTAAGGCATACGATAGGTCTGACTGGTAGTGCTGATACCTGTTTAGAGGTGTGAGGGGCCCAACCCACAGCTTCCGTTTTCCACTACAAGGGTATCTTGGGAGGTTCAGCTCCAGAAAGGGGGAACTAAAGATCTGTGTACACAGAGTCGAGTTGGTGAGTTCCACATGCATGTTCACATCATGGCATAATTGAATGTCATAACATAAACATTGCATATAACCCTTACACCTATTGTATAAAGTTGTATGGGAAGCTTTATACAATAGGCCCTTCAAAATGGTCTATTTGTTTAAAAGTTCGCGCGAGCGTGCTTATAAGTTAAGGTTTATTCGGTATATATATATGTATGCTTGCTAGAAAATTGTCATCCTATCGTATAAATTGGTATGGGACTTTTTATACGATAGGAGCCTTATAGAATATCCCTTAGCTTATAAGTTTGTATGGGAATTCTTATAAGTTATGGTTACATGTTTCATATTTTGCCTTCTTATACGTATTCTTACTCTACATTCTTTTGTTAATACTACATGTTTACATAGAATTGATAGATTAGTTCAGCCGCCATCTGCAACCTTTGTTATTCTCCACCTTCATTACCTTTCCTCTCCTTCTCCCCGCTTGGTGCCTTTGAGCAATGGGGGAGTGCTGGGAGATGATAGGACATAATCTTTCAGACCAAATCATTTTAGGGGATCGCGAAGCCGAACATGGAGATGCAACCCCGTAGGTCAGTGCGCGTGGAGACGGTACAGTCTAGTACCGGAGTTCAAGCAGCTTGGATAGTGAGTCTTGCTCGCTAGTAGTTATTATAGATTTACTTCCACGATGAGTGACTTGTAGTGAGGACTCTGATGTATAGGGCATGAGCCCTAATTCTATTACTTCTTATATTGTTGTTGTTGAATCTCCCTTTGTTGAGATTTATTTTATATACATGTGATTCTTGTGGACTAGTTTTTAGTTCATTCTTACACTTATACTTTATTGTACACTTCTGCGATCGATATGGCCGGCAGAATCGGCGTTTTGTAGTGACGACCCACCCGGGCGTGTTGGTGTCAACGCAAAGCGGCGGTTCTGAGCCTAAGACCCCGGTGGTTTAAAAAAATGTTGTCTTATAAGTGGTATTAGAGGAAACCTCGATCAGAAAAGTAGAAGTCCACTAACCCTAGGTCACCCCCGCGCGAGCTTAGTTTGAGGACAAACTAGCATAAGATGCAGTAGCGTGCCCATATGTGAAATCACATGTAAAAGTCCACTTCATCATTAATTTGAATTCTTCTTTGTAGCCTACGGCAAACTCTGCCTCAGCAGGGAGCTCATCCGGCTGCGAAGATCTCATCTTATAGTTCTCTAGCCAACAAGTTAGACTCAACCCACTAGGACTCATGACTAACCATGACAACTTATGGTATGCCCTAGTCATAAATAGACCTTCGGTATGAACTTGCTTAAGGTAAGTAGATACCCAAAGAGAATAAAGGAGGAGTTTAACACGATAATGGCAACCTAAGACATAAACTCAGGTTACCCTACGGTCCATTACTCAAACTGGTAGGATTGCTTTAAGGAGAATTTAGGCCATTAATCTAATAGCAGAATTGTAATAGAATCATAGTCTCAACCCTCGTAGCAGTAATAAGATTACCTGAAGATAACCTGTAATGTCCCTAGCAGATCCACCATGACAATGTCACGGCTCCACTCTAGGAGATGCTAACGGGCTGTAGCCCAAGCACCGAAACGCCTCTCCAGCCCACTGACAGGTAGTTGGTGGCAAAAACCTCCCTTTGATGAGCGAACTCAACAGTTAATTTTGGCAAAACGAAGACTTCCCAGTAGGTCACCCATCCCAGTACTACTCTTGGCCAAGCACGCTTAACTATGGACTTCCTTCACTTCTCATCACCAATTGAGGTGCAACTCAATTGGTGATGAGATGTGAAAGAACTCCATAGTTAAGCGTGCTTGGGCGAGAGTTGTACTGGGATGGGTGACAAAGCTGAATTGGTGATGAAATGTGAAGGAACTCTATAGTTTAGTGTGCTTGGGTGAGAGTAGTATGGGATGGGTGACCTCCTAGGAAGTCCCTGTAAGACCCCTTTTTTTTCTTTTTAAACACCGGGGTCTCAGGCCCAGGATCGCCGCTTTGCGGTGACACCTTCACGCCCTGAAGGGTCATCACCACAAAGCGCCGATTCAGCCGGCCAATTCGATCACAGAAAGGTAGCACAATAAATTAAAAGCAAGTCCACAGAAATCACATGTATAGAATTAAATGTCTCCACGAAGGGAGATTCCACAGAAATAGTATAAAAGGTACTGAAAGTAAGGGCTTATGCCCGGTACATCATAATCCTCACTACAGGTCACTCACGCGGAAGCAAACTATAACATCTACTATAAGTCGGGACTCACAGTCCCAGCTATTTGAACTCCTGAGCTAGACTTCCCTATCTCCAAATGGGCTGACCTCCGAGGATGCTCCTCCATGCTGGGCTCCACGATCCCCTAAATGATGTGGTCCGAAAACCGTTAGTCATAGAGACTAAGCCCTACCATCCCCTACCCCTTCCCACATTGTTCCTAAGTACCGAGCGGAGAGGAAGAAAGGGAAGGACATGAAGGTGGAGATTAACTCAAAGAAAATAGGTGGCAGAGGACCTATTCTAGCAATTCTATAATACATGTGGCAGTAAACTAAAATATGGAAAAATAACCTTAACTTATGTGCGGAAACGCATAAGCCAAGGGATCTTCTGCAGGGCTCCCATCGTATAAAGAGTCTCATACCAATTTATACGTTGGGGGTAACGGTTATTAACAACAATATATATATAAAGAATTTGAACTTAATTTATAAACTTGCACACACAAGCTTATAGACAAAGGGATCGTTTTGCAAGGCCTATTGTATAAGCGTCAAATTCCACTTATACAATAGGTGTCAGGGGTTAAATGAAACCGTTATGTTATGACATGCTAGTGGGTATGAATATGAACACGCAAGTGCAACTCACACACCCGACTCTGTGCACACAGACCTTTAGTTCCCCCTTTTGGAGCCGTTACCTCCCAGGATACCTCTGTAGTGGCAAACGGAAGCGGTGGGTTGGGCCTCACCCACCTTTAAACCCGTAAAGCACTATCGGTCAGACCTATCGTACTCCTCAATGCTTGGTGTACGAAGTGGACTCCTGCGTACTCTTGCCGGCTGGCGCACCGGACTTCTGTTGGCGAAGTGCTAGCCACACTTGCCGAGTCAGCGTATTGGCGTCGGTGCATCGACCCTCCAATATCGAAGACCCACCACCTTAATTTTCTTTCCTGACTATCGACATGCAATATTTATCGTATCAAACCAATCGAGCCGAAGCTCCCCGGACCATTCCGTCCGTCTCTTAACCAATCGAGCCGAAGCTCCCCAGACCATTCTGTCCGTCTCTTAACCAATCAAGCTGAAGCTCCCCGGACCATTCTGTCCGTCTCTTAACCAACCGAGCCGAATCTCCCAACTTTCTTCCTGTGCTAATAGTGTTTGTTAAACGTACAACCCTAATTACTAAGTTACTCTTATAAGTTTGTTAATACAGTTTATGTTAACCCAGGACTGCCCCCGGTATACCCCGTGAAGGGCTCTCAAAGGGCACTAGGAACTATGATGGTAGCTGAATCCCATCATGGATCTGGTCAGTGTTATGGTTGAAGATGGGGGGGAAGAGAGAAGGAGAGAGGGGTCGAGAGGAGAAGAGAGGTAGGATGGAAGAAGTAGGGGAGGGAGCGGAGGAACCTCCGGCGGACTCGATCGCGGAAATCAGCTTAAAGCCGAGCGCAGCTGCGGGCTGCTATGTTTTCCTTATCAGTTTGTTAATACAGTTTACGTTAACCCAGGACTGCCCCCGGTATACCCCGTGAAGGGCTCTCAAATGGAACTAGGAACTATGATGGTAGCTGATGTCCATCGTTCCCTTTCGCAAGGCACTTATTGTTATTGGTTGATTCCCTTAACCCATTCCCTTCTTATATTACAGTAGGCTAATCCTAGGGTGATTTTGACTCTTCCTCTCCTCGGGGAAGACGATCTTTCGTCTAACCCGAACACCTCTAAACTCTAGCCAAACCCCTTCTCCCTACTCTTTATGTCCTTCTATTGTGAAATCATCCACATCTATCCACCCAGCCAAGATGACGAACTCCTACAACTATCCCAGATCATGTCCTATTGCAAATTTAACAATTTACTATATGCAGACCATCCTAGGCTATGTGTCAAACCGGATAGGAGACAATCTAAATAGTCATCCAATTGGCCTAAATTATTTTCTGGAGACTTATCATGACATAAATAGACTAAATCCAGAAAATTGTAAATTTCCTAATTTATTTGGCATTTAATTAATTTTTTTTAAAGCTTCTAAGGGCTACCCATTGAACATGAAGTGAACTTTTCTGGTATGTATAAAGCTTCATAAAATCATGATAAATTTTAAACAACAATTTTAAAAGTAAAGCCAAGATATAACAATTTTTCCAGTATTTTAAGGACTCTAATTTAATTTTGATAATAAATCCTATCTCCTTTCATTAATGAAGTAAGTGCAGTAGATAATAATCCAAAAATTCTTAATTAATCTTCTAGAGCAGATACTGTCCTAAAAACATCAGTGGCCAAATTTCATAATTCTTTAATGGGGATTTAGTTCAAGAATAAATAATTACCAAAATCTCATAAAGCTATATTTGTGAAGCAAGTATTGTAAATATTCTCCTAAAAATCATGAATAAAATTATACAACTAGATATTGATCTGAAAACATCATTGGCCTGGTTTCGTAATTTTACAGTAAGTAATTTGCTCTAAATGATTTATTGACCATAATTCCCCTTTTGGAACTTGTGAAGGAAGTACTAGATATAATCAACTAAAATTTGTAACAAAATTCAGGGATATTCATTTAGACCTAAAGCATCTGCTGACCAAGTTTCATCAGATTCAAATGAACAGGGTAATCAAAATAATTAAAACACCAATTTGGGAAAATTAATACCTAACAAAAAAAGTACTTGAAGTATAATTCATAAAATTCTAATAAAATTACTAAGGGTTCTACCTAGTCTAAAACTTACTCCACCCAAGTTTCACAACTTTTAACTATGGTTTAGTGGCTGTGTTTTCATAATTGAGCTTCTACCCTAAAATTAGGGTTAGGGTTTTGAGGTGTCTACTTACCTCCAAATCCTCTAAGATTTCTACCAGAGAACTTAGGATACACTACCTTAAACTCTACTGAGTTACAAGGTCACACAAGGGCATTTGCCCCTATTCCCTTCACAACACTCATAAACCCTTCATTAGGGTTTGAGTTTGAACCCTATTGTAAATCAACCCTAAATCACACATATTCCTTAAGAGGGTGACATTAGCCATGCCAAGTCAGTGCCAAAAATTTCGGCCTTTGTTGAGGTGATTTGACCACTCAAAACCCCAAGGGGGTGTTTGGACCTAAATAACCCTATAAGGGTCAACCTAGGGTTTGATAAAAACCTATTCAAAACATATCCAAATGAGATGGAATTTTTACCAGAGCCTTAACATGCCCTGTAAGACTACCCACCCAAATATGGGGGATTTAGAGGTGTTTATGACATCTAATTAATTTATACATGGTTTATTAAATTTTTCTAAAAACTATAGAAAAGTATTCTCCAAAAATTCCCATTTTTGGGCAGGCCCTAGGTATAGCTAAGGTAGACCACCTGACCAAATTTCAGCTCATTTGAATAAGGCATGAAAGGTGGGCATCCATTTGAATCTCAGGATAGCCCTAGATATTGGTCCCACCAAAATGGGTGTTGTGGTCAAACCACTTACCAAATCGAGTTAAAATAATTTTTAGAATAATCTAGACTCGAAGGGCTACAACTTCTGTGACTGGCAATTTCTCCCAAAACGACCTCTAAGTGCCTTATTTAATAGCATCAAAATTAGCTTGATAAAAATGATAAATTACTATATATTATATATAAATATAATAATTAAGTATTATAAGTTACTGTTCATCTTATCAAAAACCCGAACCAGCAACCCTAAAAATGCTTAAAACCTGTAGCTTTTCTTGAGCCACCATCGGCCATTTGGCCACCTCCCTGGCCAGCCACCGCCACCACTACCTCCATCGAGGTGGTGTCTATCAGTCGGCGATGGTTTGGCCACCGGAGGTGGTTGTTTCCGGCGAACCCGACCACCATGAATTCCGGAAAAACCCATGAAAATGCTCACCCAATCTAGCTCTATTGATCCCGATGTCTCTCCTAATAATTCCTAAGATCTATCCATAGAAGAAGAGGTTGAGGAGGACCTTATTCGCGGTTTGGAGTTGAGCCAATCGTCGGGATTCCATTTGCGCGGTGGTGGCATCGCCAAAATTCCTCAACAGCAAGGTAATAAGCTCTAGCTTTCTCGGGCAAGTGTGAAAACTTCCTCTCTAAGTTTAGGGAGTCTTTTAAGGGAGAAACAAGGCTACGGGTGGGGGTAGGATGTAACGGCCATTAAAGCTCCATTTATGAGTTTTCGGCCATGGCTTGAAGGGAGAGGAAATGACTCAAAACAGCTAAGAGAAGGCTGGAAACTCCTCCTCTCCCCGAGAGGGGTTGAATCCAGTTGTTTCAAGGGGGAGAGGATGGAGCCGAGCTTTAAAAGCTATTAATGGCCATGCAAACCGACGCTCGTCCATGGCTGGAAGGAAGATGAAACGGCTGCCACGTGGCACAGCCGGTCAATATCACAAAATAAGGCTTAATTAAGTCTTAATAAGAGAAACGACCGAATAATACATTCTGGCTCACTTCCTGGACCGGCCCGGTTCAACTGAACAATCAGCCAAGCTAAATAAATTTCTAAGTAAAATGGCGTTGAGTGAGCTTTGCTCGCTCAACGCCATCCAGCCTACTAAATATGGCATTGAGTGCAGTCTGTGGAAGCAACGCCGTCTAGCTTATGGCGTTGAGTGAGCTCTACTCACTCAATGCCATCCAACCTACTTAAGATGGCGTTGAGTGCAGTCTGTGCACTCAATGCCTTCTAGCTTATGGCATTGAGTGAGCTAAGCTCACACAATGCCATCCAGACTACGGTGTTGAGTGAGCTCAGCTCACTCAACGCCATTCCAAACCTCATCCAACGGCATTGAGTGAAGTCCGTGCACTCAATGCTGTTTAGTTTATTGTGTTGAGTGAGCTAAGCTCACTCAATGCCATCCAGACTACGGCGTTGAGTGAGCTCAGCTCACTAAACGCAATCCAGACAACACCAGATGGCATTGAGTGCAGTCACTGCACTCAACACCATTTACCTTATGGCATTGAGTGCACTCGACGCACTCAACGCCAACCCACCTGTAAGATGGCATTGAGTGAAGTCAGTGCACTCAACGCCATTCTTCTTATGGCGTTGAGTGCACTCGATGCACTCAACGCCCGAGTCCTAATCTTATTTTAAGCAATTTTTTGACCTATTATTTGCAGACTAAGGTGATTTTCACCTTCCTACCTAAGCTCTCTTGGTCTTCTTGGGCTTCTTAGGGTTTTGTCATGACCTAGTCATGACAAAACCACTCCTAGGGTTCTAGCCGGAAATGGGATGTTACAGTCCCCATATGGCTTAACTTACCTATCAAGTTCGCTCCTTAAAGGGAGGCTATGGCCACTAATAAACCGCCAGTGGGCTTGAGAGGGGTTGGGGTGCTTGGGCGGCAGCCCGGTAGCATCGCCTAGAGCGGAGCCGTGACATTATCACGTTGGATCGGCTAGGGACGTTACAATAAAAGTGCACTTTCATTGTAACGACCCGGGATTTGGCCCACTGCCCCCCATGACATCGCTAACGGGATGCAACCCAAACACCCGAACCCCTCTCCAGCCCACTGGCGGGTTGTTGGTGGCCACAACCTCCCTTTAATGAGTGAACTCGATAGTTAATTTGGGCCGTACGGGGACTTCCAAGGAGGTCACCCATCCAAGTAATACTCTCTCCCAAGCATGCTTAACTATGGAGTTCTTTCACTTCTCATAACCAATTGAGATGATGAGAGTTGAAAGAACTCCATTGTTAAGCGTGCTCGGGCTGGAGTAGTACTGTGATGGGTGACCTCCTTGGAAGTCCCCATACAACCCAGCTTAACTGTCCAGTTCACTCATTAAAGGGAGGTTGTGGCCACCAATAACCCGCCAGTGTGATGGAGAGGGCTTCAGCTGCTTGGGCTGCAGCCCGGTAGCATCGCCTAGAGCG
This sequence comes from Platanthera zijinensis, assembly GCA_039513925.1. NCBI lineage: Eukaryota > Viridiplantae > Streptophyta > Magnoliopsida > Asparagales > Orchidaceae > Platanthera > Platanthera zijinensis. The sequence goes on along the minus strand of CM077093.1, from coordinate 143,855,504 downwards.
GAGCCGTGACATTGTCATGTTTTATTGGCTAGGGGCGTTACACAACCACCGAGACAAACACCGAGGGTCGGATAGGAATTCAAGTTCGGAAGATACCCATTTGGGATTGGGAACTTTTTGACCCCGATAAGGTTGTCGTAAATGTGACTCAGAGGGTTTAATGTATGGACTATATCAACATGTTTCAGGTTGGAACCCCAAGTTGAAGATTGATGCCCTAGGGATTGTACACCAAACTATGACCGATATAACAGGGTAATATCAAAGATACTTAGCCTACGGTAGGTAGGGGATTATCTTTTATTTATTGGGGGCTTACCTTTTGTTTATTGGGGACTTGTCCTTTGTTAATTGGGCGAATTAGTATTTACTTGGGTTTACTTTGACTTAATTTAGAGAATGAGGCATAACAAACATAGTGAGTATGAAGTCGAAATAATTCGACGTTATTAAGGCGAAGATAAGAATTTGTAAAGACATGTTTGGAATGATGACCTGTAGCATTACCAAGACAATGACTTGGTGATAAGACGTAATAATTACGAGGATTACCTATGATCACAAAAAATTAGATGACGGGTAACAGGATTCAGGATATATGAGAAGGTAAAAATTTAATCACTATGATGTATCACTGGAAGTATGGTGTATCTCAGAACATGTATCTCCCCGGAGTGAAGAAAGAGGCAAAATTACCATACACTGCCCGCGTTAGTGTGGAAGTTTGATGGTATAAATAGGGATTTTCATACACATGATTCCTCATCCCCATTCCGGGCACAATTATAAAGGGAACATCGAGGATAGACTGGCCGAGGTAGCTGCGGTCACCCCAACCCGGAAGAAAATTCCCGTGGGTGTTTTGTGATGTTTGGGAGTAGAAGTCTGTTATCATGGTGTGATCAAGATGATCGTGTCAAATCAGGATGGATAGTGTACGCCCAAGGAGAGAAGGTCAGTCCATGCTTATCTGAACTCTCGGTCTACATTCAACACAGCTATCCAACCTCATACATAGGTACAGGATTCCACTGTCATGGATCTAAGATGAGGATCCAAAGGAAGTCGACTCGAAATTTATGAAGAACCCAGATACCTAGGTGTGACTACTTCAAGATAGGATACTAGAGGCCCAGAGTAGACCAACCAAATATTACGATGTATGAACTTGACAAGTAGAGTCTCAAGATGGAGACTATGATTCCCGAAGATACGTCTGGTGCATAGAGTCTCGCGGGTACGCAGGCGGAAGAAGCTCAGTCCATGAAATATTGGGCATTATAGGATCCGGGAGCGGATCAGCTCTTTGGCTTACAGGCTGGAGAAACCACCGGAGTGAGCGGGTTTTCACGATGTCTTCCACGTCTCCTCTCTTAGGAAGGCTCTACTACGGCCGGAACAGTAGGTTCTTGGTATAGATGGCTCGGTAGATTTTGATCAATCGGTAACAAGATGAGCCGGTCAGGATAGATGACACATCGGTGCGGGTCTTGCGATGCATGAAGGTCCTACTGGTTATGGTCCTGCAGACGAACCATGGGCAGGTGGAGCATACCTGGGATTCACTAGATCTAATGCAATAGAGGTACCCGGATCCCTCAGGGTAAAGTATACATTCAACTTCCTATGGGATGTTACAAGCAGTTACCCTCAGTAGAAACCCCGCATGGCTAAATTGAATATCGAGGATGAAATTTTGATTTTGTTTATTGCGATTTGTAACATCCCATTTCCAACTAGGCACCTAAGAGTGGTTTTGCCATGACTAGGTCATGACAAAACCCTAGGAAGCCCAAGAAGACCAAGTTAGTCTAGGAATGTAGGTGAGATCACAATGGTCTGTAGATAGTATATTTCTAAACAATAGTTTAGGATGACCATAGTGCTTTACCATGACTCCATGACCCCACCACAACATCCCTAACCCATTAGAGGGTCCATTAGAGCCACAAGAATCCATTGAGGTCAACCCAAAGTGGTCAAATTGACCTAAGTCCAACATACCCCTAGATTGGGTAAGGTTCCATAATTAAGGGAAGTTGTCCTCCAACATCCCCAATTGACAATACCTAGATCTTCCCAAGCCCTAAGGGATTCAAACGGGTCACCAAGGAACCATTGGGGTCAACTAAAAAGTCTAAGTTGACCCAAGTCAACTTTAGCCCTAAAAAGGTAAAAGTGCCCTAACTAAGGGGAAGGTGACCTCAAAGATGCCCAACCAACCCTTCCGAAGTCTTCCTAGACCTTAGGGGGTGACAATGGGTCACCAAGAACCCCTTGGGGTTAACCCAAATGGCCATGTTGACCAAAGTCAACTCTAGCCCTAACTTGGTCAAAATACCCTTCCTAAGGGTCAAGTAACCCCCAAAGTGCCAAGTCAACTCTATCCAGCCTTACCTAGATTCTAGGGGAGTCTAATGGGTCACCAAGGACCAATTGGGGTCAACCCAAAAGGTTAAAATGACCAAGCTCAACCCTATTCAAGTGTAACGTCAACTTAGCTCAAATGAGCTAACCCAAGCTTGAGGATTTTCATTTGGGCTAACCACCTCCTAATTATCCACTCTAATGAGTTTATGGGATGCCAATAGGCTAGGTAGATGAACAAATTCGGCCTTGATGACTAGGAGAGAGAAAACTCAATTTTACACTTTAATGGACGAGAGAGAAAGTTGTTTAAAAGGGTCATTCATGGTCAAGGGAGAACAAGGGCCTCTCCAAATGATGGGTACATTCTTCCTCATTAGTTTTGAGGAGTTGTATAATCATAATGAGCCACCAAAGTTGTTGAATTTAATTTCTCCAACAAGGAAGAGAGAGAAAGAGGGGAGAGAAAGCCATTAATGGCCATGGGAGATCAAGAGTTCCTCTCCAATTATTTCGAAAGCTTTGATTCATCTTCCCCTCATCAGTTAGATAAGACCAAGGGTTTTGCCCAGCCTCTGTGTGGCTTGATTTAGAGGATCCCACAATGTCCGAAATTCTCATTCAAGGCCATAAATGGTTAAATCAAGTTAGACCCTCCCTCTCTCCCATTTGGCTCTTTTAAGAGCTTCCCTAGGCCAAGAGCAATTCATTCCACTATCCAACTAAAGGAGACAAGGTTGTTGGTTGTACAGTTGTAGGGCACGAAAAGCTCCATAACCAGCCATGGTGCACCACCACCAAACCCACCGGCTAGCACGGTTTAAGGTCCTCCTCTACTCCTCTCTTCGTGGGCTAGATCTTTAAATATTTTAGGAGAGAAATCAGGCTCAATTGAACCGGATCGGGTGAGAGAAATTCAGAAATTTCATGGATTTTCGACCTTGTGAGTTTGCCAGAAACCGCCCCTCCGACAGCCGTGCCGCCGCCCGGCGATAACCCACAAATCAACGAAGGTGGTGGAGATGGTGGCCAGCCAAGGAGGTTGCCGAGTGGCCGGGAAAATTTCTTGGAAGAAGCTCTAGGTCGAGCTGATCCCAGCCCTTGGCTGGAGGAAGAAGATGACGAGGATCCCCATGATTTTGCTTTAAGATCCGTACTGGATCTGATTTTATTAAATCCTAATATTTCAATTTCTGTCATGTTTATTAGTTTGTTTTAAATTAAATATTAAAAATACCAAGGTCACTAACAAAAAAACTGGCCAATAATAAAATTGTAGCCCGTGAAGTCTAGTTTAATTTAAAATTTATTTCAACTAATTTGGGTAAGTGGCTTGACCACATAACTCATTTTGGTGAGATCTATACCTAAGCTAGACCATCCAAAAGACTTGATATTTTTGATGGGGGTCACTATTTCCTATACCAAGAACATAGCCAAAAATGCGCAACATTTTTTTATAGTTTTTGTTATTATTTAATAAACCATGATTAAATTAATTAAGGAACCTAATGACCTCCAAATGCTCCCAAATTTTGGAGAGAGGTTCTTGTGGTCATTATGGGCCTATGTAGAAATTTTCATCCCATTTGGTGATGATTTTGGTTGGTTAACCCTAGCCTTGTATTAAGAAGGGTAATTAGGTCATAGTACTCCTTATGGGTTTAAGTGGTCAAGTCACCTCAATAGAGGCTGGGACTTTTATCATTGGTTTGATATTACTTTAGACACCCTCCCATGGATGATGGGTGGGGTTGGGGTAGATTTGCCTTTGGATCCAAACTCAAACCCAAAGGATGGGCTTTGGAGTTTTGTGAAGGGCATGCAGTCAAATGCCCTTGAATGATTTTGAAACTTGATGGAGAGGACTCTAAGGTAGCTAAGGTCCTCTGGTATAAACCTTATTGGATTTAGTGAGGGTTAAACCCCTCAAATCCCTATACCTTGTTTAGGTCACAAACCTTTAAATGGTAAGTTGGACAGTCAAGATGTTGTGAAAAGTGGTAAAACTTAGGTGGTGTAGTCATAAAGTCAGTAGGAGCTTTTTGTAATTTTATTGGGAGATTTGGAAGCATATTTTTAGTATCTCCTTTGCAATACATGAATTAGCCTCTATTACTTATTTGGTTATTATAAGCTCACTGCTCACTAGAATGAAATAAAATTATGGTACAGGAAGTTTTAGACTATTATACTCATACATGAATTTTGTTGTAATTTTTAGATGTATATTACCCACACTTACTTCACAAGTATATAGATCTTGGTATATGTTCAGTAATAAATTCAGATCTCCACACTTGTTGAAAAATTGTGAAACTTGATTAGTATTGCGTGCTAGGGTTCGAAGAAAATAAACGCAACCAAACTAGCAACCCGATGAGACAAGTATACCTATCGAATTGTAGCTAGGGGACACAAGTGTCGTATTGAAATCCGGGAACTGTTGGCTATGCTTACTCACACGAACGCTATTATCTTATCGACGGGAAAACTAGGGTTTAGAGAATCTAATTGAGATTAAGGAAATAAAACTAATGCTAGAATGAGAGCTATTGAAATTAAGTAAAGTGCTATTAAGTAAAATGATTACTACGAAAGGTTGAAAATATGAAATGGAAATGCACTCGATCAAGATTCACCTCGGCTAAAGACGATTAAGAAAATGCGATAAAAATCTAAACTTAATAGGATAAAGGTCCTTGACCGTGGAGGTTCCTAAAGCTTGAACACGCTTCTCTCGAAGTCATGCCCAACTGAGTTTAGGAAGGTCCGACCAACTCTCGTCTAAATCGGAGGCCTAAAACTCGCTTTACGCGGTGAACCCCACTATTGGATTTTACTCCAATCCGGGAGATTTGGACGTCTGCCTCTCTCGAGGGGTGCGTACAACTCCCTTTACTCTTGAATGCTCACTTCATTCTTTCGGCCTCTCGGCTAGCCCAGAATGAAAGCAAAGGCGGAGAGTATATATCGATAATATACCTCCAACCCATGATTAATCAAGAGTATATCAAGTCCTTAACCTAAAAAGAAAAGATTAATTAAAACATCATAACTTAATCGCTATAACCTCGGATCATCAAGATCGAGTACAAGGAGGATTAGTTAATCATAATGGAGTGGAGGAGGGGGGATGAGTAGTAAAACATAAAAAAACACAAGCTAATCAAAGAACAATTCTATTAATGAAAAGGGGGCAATTTACACTAATTGAAATTAAAATTATAAGTGCATGAAATTGAAATCCTATTCTAGCCCTACAAGTAGTACTAAGCCAGAGCAAAATTACAATAAAAGCTAGAACAAACTAAGATTAAGTTAGGGTTAAACAAAAATTACAAAGAGAGGGAGAGAGAGAGAGAGAGAGAAAAAGCATGAAAAAGATCAAGAACCAAAGGGGCAGCACCTCCCCCACTCAACAAAAGCTTGCTGAAATGAAGAGGGGGGGTCTCAATTTATAGAATTTTTTCACGGGTTGGTCACGCCCTCCGACACACCCTAGGGGGGGCATGTCAGGGGGCGTGACAGTACTATATTGACCTCGGGCTCTGGACTCTGGCGGGAAGGATCATTGCTTCGGTACGTCGGTGGTCACGCCCTAGGTCACGCCCGTGTAGGGGGGGCGTGACAGGCACATCATGTCCAAATCATTGGTCGGAAATCCGTCAGTCACCGAAAAGTTGATGTCATGCCCACGGTCACGCCCGTGATGGGGGGGCGTGACAGTATTGTTTTCGTGCTGTGGAGAAACAACATTTAATGCGGCGACAGGCTTTGCGGTAGAGGGCGACACGCCCATGGTCACGCCTGGTGACACGCCCAGGGAGGGCATGTCAGGGGCGTGACAGCAGTTTTGTTCGTTTTCCTGTCCCTTCCAACAAAAGTCCTCGGGATCGGGTGACACGCCCTAGGTCACGCCCATGGAGGGCGTAACATGGGGGCGTGTCAGGTCTTTTTTGACGAATTTCCTGAAAACCTGCAAAAGGACAAGAAAATGTTAGTGGCAATAATATTTACATAAAAAGGATAAAAATAAACTAATAATTGACATGATTTGTACACTATAAAATAGAAAATACGATAATAGTTTAGGCTACAAAATGTATTATCAAATTCCCCCAAGCTTAAGCTTTACTTGTCCCCAAGCAAAAATATAAAAACTAGATATTTATAAAAAGGAGTAATCAAAAAGTTTTAATTATGCCTACACAAGTACTATGCGAAATTCTATGTAGGGAAAAGGTGAAATGTAAGTCTAAAACAATTATTTAGGTATGGTAAAACTTTTATAAACTTTACTTAATAAAAACAAATCATCCAAAATTTTAACGAGATTTTTTTAAATTGACTTAAGCAAAGCAACGAAAATGAAAAACATGCATTGAGTTGTTACTAGATCCAAGCAACGCATTATAATTATATCAATTTAATTAACAAAAATCTAGGTTTAAATCCAAAATTAAAACTGATTTACTTTTTTCTTTTCTTAGTTATTAAATAAAAATCAAAAAGCGTGAATCAAAAGGACTTAAATAGGACAGAAACGTTTGGTTTAAGAATATGATTAGGAGTGGAATTCAAAGATAAACGTGAAGGTTCAAAATCACACTAAACCAAAATAAAGAGTTTCAAAAACTTTCATAAAAATATATACACATTTTTCTTTTTCTTTTTTTTTCTTTTTTTTTCTTTTTTCAAAACAAAGGCCATAAATATTTTTATTTTCCTTTTGAATTGGCCAAACAAAAATAAACATCACTTTTGAGCATACATTTTTTTCAAAAACCTTTCTCCCACAAAAAAAACAAAATATCCTATCAAAATCGTCAAAATAATTTATGAAACTCAAAAAGGCTAGTGTGATTCGATAGGTTGGAAATTTTGGCTTTGGTGAAACTGAAATGAAGGTAGGAGCTATCAAATGAAATCAGAAAAAGGCTCAAAAACGGCTAACTAGTGGTAAAAGTTTTTAGGTTGGCAGGAAAGCTCAAACGAAAACAAAAATGGCCTAAATCATTTTCACGCTTTTGAATTTATTTAAAACAAAGGTTTGAAAATTTTCAAAAAGCGAGTCCTAGATAATAAAAGAAGATTGATGAAATTAACTTGAAAACAGAAATAATAGGTGACTTGGATCGTTCACATCTACTACGTTATTCAAAAGTTGACTTTATAAAAATTATTCAAAAACGAAAAAGAAAATAGTGGATGATGAATTTTTGAGAAAGTAAAGGAAATAAAAAACAAAAAACCATAATAGAAATGCGTGTTTTAGAAAAATATTTCACCTTAACATGCTACCGTGAATTAGAAACACAGCATGGCCAACATTTTACTTGTGAAACATAATTAAAAAGGACGATTAGAAATATTATAATTAACTAAGTTGTTTATAGGAGATTTTGAGTAAAACAAAAGTAGAAACTAGGGGTACTATTGAAATACCAAAATGTCTAAACTATTCAAAAACACATATATTTTTTAATTTTGTGAAATATTCTCTTTTTTTGGATTTTGGAAAATTTTTCTCTTTTTTTTTTGGAATTTTAAGATATTCATTTTTTTTTTGGAAATATTTAAAATATATACAAAAAGAAAAATATTTACACTAAGAAAAAAATGAAGGAGGAAGTCCTCCCCCAAGCTTAAAATAGACATTGTCCTCAATGGATAAAGAAGGGGAGTGGAGAAGGAGAGAAAAGTAAAGTACAGAATTGAAAGATAGAATTGAAAGATAGAATTGAAAGACAGGTACTTCCCCGGATTTATTTGCTGCGAAAGCTAAGTGATGCCGCTCCTCTGAATGTCTTCTTTGGACTTCGTGATGGATTCAGCAATGTTGAAGCAGGCGATCGTAGAAGCTTCAGCTTGTCAGAGCCGTCCAAGGAAAAAATTGTAAAATAAAGAAAATAGAAAAAGATAACTTGGGTTGCCTCCCAAGAGCGCCCTTTGTTTAAAGCGTCGTTGAGCTCGACGCATCAAAAATAATAATATTGTCCAAAAATATTATTGTCCAGAAATAAAATTGTTTTTTAAAAAAAATTAAGAGTTCAAAGTTAGAGTTCGTGAAGCAGAAACTTAATAATGTTTGGACTGACATCATCATCACCAGAAATGTAGAGTTTAAGATGCTGACCATTCACTTTGAAATTACCCTTATCAGGGTGAGAAATTAAAGTAGTTCCATAAGGAAATACTTTTAAACCAAAAACGGGCCAGACCAGCGAGATTTTAATTTGCCCGGAAATAAATGTAAACGAGAATTATATAAAAGGACTTGGTCGCCCGGCTTAAAGTTTTTAGGGCGCCTTAAGTGTTTATCGTGTAAACGCTTCGTCCGCTCTTTATAAAGTTTATTATTTTCATAAGCATAACAGCGCCACTCATCGAGTTTATTTAGTTGAAATTTTCGAAGGTCACCGACTGAGTGGGGATCGAAGTTTAAAAATTTTAAGGCCCAAAAGGCGCGGTGTTCTAACTCTACGGGCAGATGGCACGATTTTCCATAGACCAGCCGATACGGCGTACATCCGAGGGCGGTTTTGTACACTGTTCGGTAGGCCCATAGAGCATCGTCAAGTTTGGTTGACCATTCATTACAAGAAGTTGAAACAGTCTTTTCTAATATTTTTTTTATTTCTCTATTAACTACTTCGACTTGCCCGTTAGTTTGGGGGTGGTAAGCAGTGGAAAGCTTATGCGTAACGCCGTATTTGGTAAGAATTTTTGAAAATTGTGCGTTACAAAAATGGGAACCCCTATCGCTAACGATCGCGCGTGGCATACCGAATCTAGAAAATAATCTTTTTAGAAACGTGACAACAACTCGGGAGTCGTTCGTAGGAAGAGCTTGGGCCTCAGCCCATCGTGAAACATAATCAACAGCAACTAAAATAAATTTGTTTCCGAAGCTAGAAGGAAGGGGGCCAAAAAAATCAATTCCCCAGAGGTCGAAAATTTCGCACTCTAAGAAATAATTTTGCGGCATTTCATTTTTATTAGAGATGTTTCCCGGCCGTTGGCAACTATCACACCTGCTCACAAAGGCTTGCGCGTCTTTAAACAGGCTAGGCCAATAAAAACCTACGCAAAGCACCTTGTGAGCGGTGCGAGCAGCTTGATAGTGCCCACCTGTCGGACCTTCATAAAAATGTTTTAGAATATCAATTCCTTCATCATAAGAAACACATCTCCTTATCACTTGATCCGCACAAATTTTGAAAAGATGCGGGTTTTCCCAAAAGTAGTTCTTCAGCTCAGAAAAGAATTTCTTCTTTTGCTGAGAGGAGAACTCTTTTGGGAGCACCCGGGCCACTAGATAGTTGGCGATGTGAGCGAACCAAGGAGAAGTAGATGTATTAACTAAAAGCAACTTCTCATCAGGAAAATAGTCATTAAAAGATTTTTCATTTAATTTTTCTATAAAGGGGTTATCTAATCTGGATAGATGGTCGGCGGACAAGTTCTCGGCTCCTCGCTTATCACGGATCTCTAAGTCAAACTCCTAGAGGAGTAAGACCCAGCGAATCAAGCGAGGCTTGGCATCCGTTTTGGAAAGAAGATACTTGAGAGGGCCGAGTGGTCCGTAAAAACAATGATTTTTGAAAGTGTAATGTAAGGGCGGAATTTATCAAAGGCGAATACTACACCTAAGAGCTCCTTCTCGGTTGTGGTGTAATTTTCTTGTGCAGATGTGAGGGTTTTACTAGCGTAATAGATGGGGTGGAAGTTTTTAGATATGCGTTGACCTAATACGGCTCCCACCGCAAAACTACTCGCATCGCACATAATCTTGAAAGGAAGGTCCCACACCGGAGCTATCATAATCGGTGCGTTAATTAACTTTTCTTTAATTGATTCAAAGGCAGAAATACAAGAGTCATCAAAAATGAATGGAGCGTATTTTTCTAAGAGATGGGTGAGGGGCTTAGTGATCTTGGAGAAATCTTTTATAAAACGACGATAAAAACCAGCGTGGCCTAGGAAACTTCTTATAACTTTTATGTTTGTAGGCGGCGACAACTTCTCAATAACTTCTATCTTGGCAACGTCTACCTCAATACCTTTAGCAGAAATTTTATGACCCAAAACTAACCCTTCCCTCACCATAAAATGGCATTTTTCCCAATTTAGGGCAAGGTTAGTTTCTTCGCATCGTTCTAAGACTTTTTCGAGGTTTTCTAAACATCTATCGAAGGAATTGCCGAACACGGAGAAATCGTCCATGAATACCTCCATAATGCTTTCTACGTACTTGTCAAATATTGCGAGCATACATCGCTGGAATGTAGCTGGCACATTGCACAATCCAAACGGCATTCTTCGGTAAGCGAAGGTGCCAAAGGGACAAGAAAACGTAGTTTTTTCTTGGTCCTCGGGAGAGATGGGTATTTGAAAGTACCCCGAGAGGCCATCGAGAAAACAATAAAAGCTATGGCCGGAGAGACGTTCTAAAATATGGTTGATAAATGGTAAAGGAAAGTGGTCCTTACGGGTGGCGTCATTTAACTTACGATAATCTATAAACATACGCCAACCCGTCACTGTCCGTGTCGGGATTAATTCATTATTCTCATTACTAACTACGGTTATCCCTCCCTTCTTTGGAACTACCTGAATGGGGCTAACCCACTTACTGTCCGATATAGGGTAGATAATTCCTACGTCTAATAGTTTCATAACCTCGCCCTTAAGTACTTCTTTCATATTCGGGTTTATACAACGCTAAGGTTGGATAGAGTTACGCGAATTATCTTCCATTAAAATTTTATGGGTATAGAAAGATCGGCTTATGCCCTTGATATCAGAAATTTGCCAAGCAATAGCCCGGCGATGCTTACGTAGAACTAGAAGAAGTTTATCGTTTTGCGTATCCGTGAGGTAGGCCGAAACGATAACTGGTAACTTGGAATCTTTTTCTAAGAAAGCATACTTAAGGTGTTCGGGAAGTTCTTTAAGTTCTAGGGTAGAGGGTTCTTCATAAGAGGATTTTGAGATTCTTTCTTTTTCAAAAATAATATCTTCATAAACTTTTTTATAAGGAATGTAATAAGGGGTGGGGCTAGCAGCCAAGACGGCTTCTTGTAGCGATTCAGTGGGAAGAAAAGAGGAAGAACAAAAATCAGAAAATTCTTTTTCAAACTCAGAAAGACAATCAGAAGATTCATCTCTTCCTTGCAGTGATTCAGTTGTAAGAGAAGAGGAGCAAAAAGTAGAAAATTCTTTTTCAAAGTCGGAGAGGCAGTAGGAAGAATCATCACTCACGGCGTCTACGAAAAAACATGAGTCATCATTTGCTAAGGTGTTCTTCATCGAAGGGGTGATAGAAAATGTGACTTCGTCGTCGCCTACTCGAAGAAAGAGCTTACCATTGCTTACGTCAATGATGGCTCGGAAGGTGGTAAGGAAGGGTCGGCCAAGGATCAGGGGAACCTCGACATATTCTTCGATGTCCAAAATGACAAAGTCCACCGGGAAGATGAACTTGACGACTTTCACTTGAACGTCCTCCACTATTCCTAACGGGTACTTGACGGATCTATCGGCTAGCTGGATACTCATATGCGTGGGGTTAAGGCTACCAATCCCTAACTTTTTAAACAATGAAAAGGGCATCAGGTTTATACTCGCGCCTAAGTCGGCTAACGCGTGTTTAACAAAAAGATCACCGAAGACACACGAGATAGAGAAACTACCCGGGTCACTGATTATTTTCGGCAAACCGTTTGTTAAAATGGCGGAGCACTCGGCGTTTAGCGTGACGTGCGAAAGATTCTCTAACTTCTTCTTGTTTGTGAGGAGGTCTTTAAGATACTTGGCATATTTTGGCATCTGCGAAATAGCCTCGTGGAAGGGAAGATTAATGTGGATTTGTTTGAAGATCTCTAAGAAGCGGGAGTACTGATCATCTTGACGTTGTGTATTAAGTTCAGAGGAGTATGGAGGAGTTGAATTATTTTTGAAGATGGGTGGTGGAGTGGGATTATTTTCTAAAATAGGGGTGATAACTTCTTCAGCAGAGGGTGGAAGCGGAGCGGAGCTTTGATTTTTAAAAACGGGAGCGGAGCTTGCCTCGGGCTCTTCACTTACCATACCGGAGACTTGCTTCCCACTCCGAAGAGTTATAGCTTTCGATTGCTCTCTTGGGTTGGGTTCGGTATTGGAAGGAAGAGACCCTGCGGGTTGCTCAGAAATTATTTTCGCGAGCTGTCCTACCTAATTTTCTAGACTTTTTATGCTTCCGGTTAAAGTTCTTATAGTAGCGTCATTTGTGGTGATATATTTAGAAAGTAATTCCTCCAAGCTTGGAGGTTTTGGGTAATTTTGAAGAGGTGGTGGTGGTGGTGGTGCATAAAAATCATTTTGCGGGGGTGGGCGCATCGCATTCGATGGATTACTCCATGAAAAGTTCGAATGATTTCTTAAAGCAAGGTTATAACTATTCGGAAAATTAAAACCAGGCGGATGAAAATTCGCAGCAGAAAAATTATTAAAAGTAGTTCTAGGCATATTATTAACATAATCTAAATGTTTTAGAGTAGGGGTTCCAGATTCCCATACCTGAGGGGCGGAGGCAGCAGTCATCTCCGTGATTTTTTTGCTTAGGATTTCTACTTGCAGAGCGAGCTGGGAGACGTTGTCCACTTCATAGATACCTACAGGCTTGTTCGGGCGGGACCTAGGCACATTCCACTGATAAGCGTTCATGGCCATGTCCTCGAAAAGATCATGAGCGGCTTCCGGGGTCTTATGATTTAAAGTACCGCCAGAAGCTGCGTCTATCCTTTGCTTCGTACTTTGATTTAGCCCGTTATAAAACGTCTGCACTTGTAACCATAAAGGCAGCGCGTGATGTGGGCATCATCTTAATAATTCTTTAAATCTCTCCCAGGTTTCATATAGAGTTTCAGAGTCTATTTGTCCAAAGGCAGAGATGTCGTTCCTAAGTTTTGCAGTTTTAGCTAGCGGAAAATACTTCGCCAAAAATTTTTCAGTTAATTCATTCCAAGTCGTTATGCTATTTTTAGGAAGTGTGTTTAGCCACTGCTTAGCTTTAGTTCTTAAAGAGAAGGGGAAGAGTCTTAGCCTGATCACATCATTTGTGACACCATTAATCTTGAAGGTGTCACAAATTTCAAGAAAGCTAGCTATATGTGCGTTCGGATCTTCATCTTGAAGTCCGTCAAATTGCACATATTGCTGCACCATTTGAATTATGCTAGGCTTTAATTCGAAGTTATTATTTGCTATAGCAGGGCGGACTATACTAGATTCTGTTCCCTTGAGGTTCGGTGGTGCATAATAGGACATAGTCCTTTGCACGGCCTCATCTACGTTGGGTTCTTCCATTCTTAAAGTAGCAAATGACTCGGAGTCCTCAACCGGCACTTGGATAGTAGGACCTTGAAATCGCGATCTTCTCCGAAGAGTACGCTCAATTTCGTGGTCCAATTCCAAAATAACCGACGGACTCCCGCGGGTCATGCACTAAAAGAACAGAAAAGAAGAAGAGAAAGATAAAAAGGATAAACTAGAAAAAAGATTAGAATTTTATTTTCTTTTCTTTTTGAAATAGATTTTTTTATAGATTAACTCCCGAACTTCCCAAGGACTACCCCGTGAAGTGTTCGCAAGGTACTAGATAAGATAGTGGCGCTTAAAGCCCTTTGCCCTTTTCGAGAGAATTAGGTGGCGTAGAAAAATTGTGAAGTTGGTTACTATTAAGAGCGGTGAAATTATTATTATTATTTTTTAAAACTTTAAAGAAAGAGGATGAGAAAGAGAAGAGATAAAATTAATAGGTTCGTGTTTTCAATATATCAACGGAAGTTGGGTCCCCGGCAACGGCGCCAAAAACTTGTTGTGCGCTAGGGTTCGAAGAAAATAAACGCAACCAAACTAGCAACCCGATGAGGCAAGTATACCTATCGAATTGTAGCTAGGGGACACAAGTGTCGTATTGAAATCCGGGAACTGTTGGCTATGCTTACTCACACGAACACTATTATCTTATCGATGGAAAAACTAGGGTTTAGAGAATCTAATTGAGATTAAGGAAATAAAACTAATGCTAGAATGGGAGCTATTGCAATTAAGTAAAGTGCTATTAAGTAAAACGATTACTACGAAAGGTAGAAAATATGAAATGGAAATGCACTCGATGAAGATTCACCTCGGCTAAAGACGATTAAGAAAATGCGATAAAAATCTAAACTTAATAGGATAAAGGTCCTTGACCGTGGAGGTTCCTAAAGCTTGAACATGCTTCTCTCGAAGTCGTGCCCAACTGAGTTTAGGAAGGTCCGACCGACTCTCGTCTAAATCGGAGGCCTAAAACTCACTTTACGCGGTGAACCCCACTATTGGATTTTACTCCAATCCGGGAGATTTGGACGTCTGCCTCTCTCGAGGGGTGCGTACAACTCCCTTTACTCTTGAATGCTCACTTCATTCTTTCGGCCTCTCGCCTATCCCAGAATGAAAGCAAAGGCGGAGAGTATATATCGATAATATACCTCCAACCCGTGATTAATCAAGAGTAATTCAAGGCCCTAACCTAAAAAGAAAAGATTAATTAAAACATCATAACTTAATCGCTCTATCCTCGAATCATCAAGATCGAGTACAAGGAGGATTTGTTAATCATAATGGAGTGGAGGAGGGGGATGAGTAGTAAAGTATAAAAAAACACAAGCTAAACAAAGAACAATTCTATTAATGAAAAGGGGCAATTTACACTAATTGAAATTAAAATTACAAGTGCAAGAAATTGAAATCCAATTCTAGCCCTACAAGTAGCACTAAGCAAGAGCAAAATTACAATAAAAGCTAGAACAAACTAAGATTAAGCTAGGGTTAAACAAAAAATACAAAGAGAGGGAGAGAGAGAGAGAGAAAAAAAGCATGAAAAAGATCAAGAACCAAAGGGGCAGCACCTCCCCCACTCAACAAAAGCTTGCTGAAATGAAGAGGGGGGTCTCAATTTATAGAATTTTTTCACGGGTTGGTCACGCCCTCCGACACGCCCTAGGGGGGGCGTGTCAGGGGGCGTGACAGTACTATGTTGACCTCGGGCTCTGGACACTGGCGGGAAGGATCATTGCTTCGGTACGTCGGTGGTCACGCCCTAGGTCACGCCCGTGTAGGGGGGCGTGACAGGCACGTCATGTCCAAATCATTGGTCGGAAATCCGTCAGTCATCGAAAAGTTGATTTCACGCCCACGGTCACGCCCGTGACAGGGGGGCATGACAGTACTGTTTTCGTGCTGTGGAGAAACGACATTTAATGCGGCGGCAGGGTTAGCGGCAGGGGCGACACGCCCATGGTCACGCCTGGTGACACGCCCAGGGAGGGCGTGTCAGGGGGGCGTGATAGCAGTTTTGTTCGTTTTCCTGTCCCTTCCAACAAAAGTCCTCGGGATCGGGTGACACGCCCTAGGTCACGCCCATGGAGGGCGTGACATGGGGGCGTGTCAGGTCGTTTTTGACGAATTTCCTGAAACCTACAAAAGGACAAGAAAATGTTAGTGGCAATAATATTCACATAAAAAGGATAAAAATAAACTAATAATAGACATGATTTGTACACTATAAAATAGAAAATACGATAATAGTTTAGGGTACAAAACGTATTATCAATTAGTAGTGATTCTAGGTCAACATGCACATGTGGAAATTTTATTATAATTTTTAGATGAATAATTTCTGTACTTAGTGCATTAATTTATCAATTTTGATTATTGTTCAAAACTAAGTTTAGAGTTATTTATTCACAAAGAAATTAGGAAACTTGATCTGGAGTGTTTATAGTTCATTATGTTCATGCTTGAATTTTCTCAGAATTTTTGAAAGTGTATTTGCAACACTTGCTTCTTTAAATTGATATAAATTGGCTATGTTCAAAATTATGATTTGAAGTTTAAATCATACTGAAAAATTTGGAGACTTTGAATTTACAGTTAAATTCTCATCTTGTATTTAATATAATTTTTTGGAGCATTTTTCATACTTGAAAAAGGTACTTCATGTTCAAACTAGGAGATTTGAATTTCTTAGAAAATTAAATAAATTATCAAATAAATTACAAAATTATGAATTTCTGGATTTAGCCTAATAATGTAATGATAGACTCCCAGTAAATAATTGAAGGCTTTTTTACGAAGATTTGGAGTACCTCCTATCATGTATATCATATTGTATAGGATGGTCTGCATATAACAAACTACTGAAATTGTGCTAGAATATGAATTAGGCTATGGGTCAGAGTTAATGGATTTGCTGGTTATGATAAGGTATACTGAGTTAATCATCGGGAGTTATAATGAGGAATAAATAGGGGTTGACTAGTTTAGGTGGTGCTTGGGGTCGACGAAACACTATTTTCCCTATAGAGAGAGGAAGGGTCTTAATACACAACGGTTAGATCCAAAGTAATATAAAAGGGATAGGGTAATGGGTAATAACCAATAAAAGTAAGTGCCTTGCAAATGGGAACGATGGTCTTCAGCTACCATCATTGTTCCTAGTGCCCTTTGAGAACCCTTCAGCGGGTATACCGGGGGCAGTCCTGGGCTTACCTAAACCATAGGAATAATAAATGTTAAAGAGTAACTAGAATAACTAGGGGTTCACTTTCACACACCCTAGTGTATCAGGTAGATATGGTTACTAGGATGTTTGGGCAGTAGGCTCGGTGGTTGTTGAAATGGGCAGGGTAGCCCGGTGTGTCGATGGCTCAGTAGATATTCTTGACGGGTAGGATAGCCCGGGGAGCTTTTGCTAAGTTGTTGGTTGTGACGGACGGTATTGTCCGGGGAGCTTTGGCTCGGGGTATAATACATTAATATTGCATGTGCATAAGATATAAGTTGGTTTGTCTACGGTATTGGAGGGTCGTCGTACCGACACTAGTATGTTTACTCGACAAGTGTGGTTTTGCACTTCGCCAAATTAAGTCTGGTGTGCCAGCCGGCAAGAGTACGCAGGAGCTCCACTTAGTGCACCAGCGTTGAGGCGTATGATAGATTTTGCTGTTAGTGCTGATACCGGTTTATAGGTGGGCGAGGCCCAACCCACAGCTTCTGTTTGCCACTACGAAGGTATCCTAGGAGGTTCGGCTCCAAAAAGGGGGAACTAAAGGTCTGTGTACACAGAGTCTAGTAGGTGAGTTGCACTTGCATGTTCACATAATGGAATAATTGCACGGCATAGCATAATGATTGCATATAACCATAACACATATTGTATAAAGTGGTATGAGACGCTTTATACAATAGGCCATGCAAAACGGCCCCTTGGTTTATAAGTTCGCGCGAGCATGCTTATAAGTAAAGTTTTATTCGGTATATATATATATGCTTGCTAGAAAACTGATACCCTATCATATAAATTGGTATGGGCCTTTTTATACGATTGGAGCCTTGCAGAAAATCTATTAGCTTATAAGTCTGTACGGGCATTCTAATAAGTTATGGTTATAAGTTTCATATTTTTCCTTCGTATATATATGCTTACTCTACATGCTTTTGTTACCGCTACTTGTTTACATAGAACTGCTAGATTAGTTCCGTCGCCACCTACTTCCATTGTAAATCTCCACCTTCATTACCTTTCCTCTCCTTCTCCCCGCACGGTGCCTAAGAGCCATGGGCGAGGGTGGGGGATGATAGGACTTAGTCTTTTAGACTAATGGTTTTCAGACAAAATCATTTTAAGGGATCGCGAAGTCGAACTTGGAGATGCATCCCTAGAGGTCAGTGCTCGTGGAGACTTGACAGTCTAGTACCAGAGTTCAGACAGCTGGGTCAGTGTGTCCCGTTCACTAGTAGTAGTTATAGATTTGTTCTTGCGATGAGTGACTTGTAGTGAGGACTCTGATGTATCGGGCATGAGCTCTAATTTTAGTACTTCTTATATTTTTGTTGTGGACTCTCCCTTCGTGGAGAGATTTTTTTTATATACATGTGATTCTTGTGGAGTAGTTTTGAGTTCATTCTTACTCTTATACTTTATTCTACACTTCTGCGATCGATATGGACGGCGGAATCGTCGTTTTGTAGTGACGACCCTCCCGAGCGTGTTGGTGTAATCGCAAAGCGGCGGTTCTGGGACTAAGACCCCGGTGGTTTAAAAAGAAAAAAATGGGGTCTTACATTGGTACCTTAACGAAAATAAAGGATCTACAGCTCTTTTTCAAATCAAGAATGAAGATAAAGAATCCAATGCTCACTTTATTGACCAGTTTCAAAAGGAAACTCTTGATATTTTCAATGTTAAGAAGGACTTTTATAAATATGCTTTCATAAGAGGACTTCGACAAGGCACTCTAATTCTTGAAGTCACAACAAAGGAGCCCAAAACCTACGGGGATCTTATGGATTTTGCAAATCAGTTAGTTGGAGCTGAAGCGATGAATCCTTGCTATATATCTAATTTTAATCAGATGGCACAAGTGAAAGAAAAGATTTTATGTCATCAACAGTATGATGGAACTCTTCATGATTATCTACCTCTTTTTCATAATGACAACCTATTACAATGCAATCAAGATCCTAACCTCTTGGTATCTCAGCATGAAATACATTATGATCATGGGATTTCATTTATGTCTCTACATTCACAAATAAAGCATTCATTGTCAAGCCATGATAACTCTAATATATCAATTAGGACATATGATAATTAGCCTCTTTCTTCTCGCCAATACAAGCAGACTTGATCTAAAAGAAAGTATACTTAACTATTTCTATGAAGGAAGTTCTTCAAATTATCAAACAGGAGCCAGATTTTGTATGGCCTTTCCTACTGCGACCTAATCATAGGAGTTGTCTAAAGGATTTATTATGTCAATATCATATGTGCATGAGACAAGATATAGAAAAATGTTGAGCTCTTCATAAGCTTGTAGAGAAATTGCTGATGGAAGGCAAGTGGCGAGAATATATTGCTTAAAATATCATTGTAAAAATCCTCTCTAGTAACGTTTAGTACTCGCTAATTGCTGAAGCTACTTTCAAAATCTATTAGTGGTAAAGTATTCCTTGGCAAAGATCCATCAATCGTGCTGTTACTACCTTATTCCTTCAATTGATCGAATTATTGAATAAGTTATGCAAACTTCCATCAATCAAACCCACTCCGCGTGGTCGCCATATTTCCAAAGAGGCAATCAAACCCACTTCTTAGTGGTCACCTAAATCTTCTTGTTGCAATAAAACCTACTTCGTGTGGTTACCCAAAAGCTTCAACAGGCAATCCTATCCACTTCCCGTCAATGCCAATTATTTCTTAATATAGTTGAGCCCACTTATTAGTGGATGTTTAGATTGAGTAATGTTTTTTCCTTCATATCAGATAAGAATGCTGTGATTTATTTTCAAGTAATGAGATGTTATTGCTTACATTATTGAAAGTGTGGTTAAAATGAATATCAGAATATCGTCTTGGTTGAGGCCCGTAAGACCTTTTTTCGACGAAAGTTCATATATATGTACCTGTAGGGACCATCAAGAGTTCTCGAGTTATTCTCAAGTACTCGTGTTACATGTCTTATTATATATGCTTCTTACTTCTCTTTTGTATAGATTAACAAATATTCATGAGCCCATTTCCGGTACTCACGTTCTATATTTCTTTCAAATCTACTTCTTCTCTTTTGCAGAGACTAAAATGTATTTACGAGTTCTTTTCAAGCACTCGCACCTAAAAATTTTTATGTTTTACCAATATCTAACTTCTCTATTGTAGAGGTTGGTATGTGCTTGTAATTTACCTTAAGGTACTTGGAAGTTATGTTTCTTCTATACCACCTCTCATCTTTGTTTTGCAGAGCTTATCAGAAGACATTCACAAGTCTTCTTCACTTTGCGAGACCAATTCAAAAAAGGAAGTATTTACACTTTTAAGGAGAGACATCAGGTACTATCACCCACTCTTTGATCTCTTTTCTAATGGGAGGATCTCGATTTCTTTGGTTATCTCTACTTTTTCAAAGTTTCTTAGAAAATAAAAAAGTGCGGGGATTATATTAACCTAGAAATCAGCAATCCTCTCCAAGGTGGCTAGCTCGAAAGTCAAGGAATGCTCCAGCTCACTCCATGAGTTTGCGGATAGCCTTTCAGCTAGCCCCGCGGATAGGCAATTCTGCCCGAGCGGATAGATTTTAGTCCGCTTGGTATTTGCCTGTTCGACAGAGTCACAGACTTATTCTTAGGCCGCACTTATAGGTCGCGTGGCTAGCCGTGCAGATAGCATTATCTCAATATCGCCTCTAGTAGGACTCTTCTCTAGGTCACCACGTGTGTGCGAAATCTTCTCAGGTCACCACTAATGGGAGGACTCTTCTCAGAACACCACTAATGGGCAGACCCTTCTCTAGGTCGCCACTAGTGGACGGACTCTTCTCCATGTTTCCGCTACTGGGCGAACCGTTCTCTAGGTCGTTGCTAGTGGGAAGAATCTTCTCCAGGTTACCACTAGTGGGTAGACTCTTCTCCAGGTCCCCAATAGTGGGCGGACTCTTCTCCAGGTCACCAATAGTGAGCAGACTCTACTCCAGGTCGCCATAAGTGGGCAGACTCGTCTCCTGGTTGACACTAGTGGACGGGCTCTTCTCCAGGCCGCCACTAGTGGGCAGACAATTTTCAAGTCTACCTATAAAAGGCGACCTCACTTTCATGTCCACAGTGTATTCCTCGTCCACATTCTTGGCATAATGTGGATTCATTTAAATAGGAGGCGGACTCGTTCTCAGTCCGCAAGCAGGAGGTGGGAAACTTTTCAGTTCGTACAGTAGGGCGCAGACTCATTTTTACTAGTAGAGGCGGACTCATTCTAAGCCTGCCTATAGTAGATGCAGACCCCTAATTCCGCCAGCAGTAAACTTTCCATCAGGAGGCCTTTACAGCTCGCACAGACCATTTGAGGTGATGTCATCAAGTCCAGTTCTGGATGTTTCTTCCTCGAGCTTATAAATAAGCCCCCATACCACTCATTTTGGTGGGAGGAGAACCAGGGGGCAACCATGGCATCTAACCCTGCGGTAATGATTTCTTAATAGCCAACACTATCTACGGATAGACCTCCACATTAACCCGTATGTACTAGAGCAGGTAGCTCTTGCGGCTAAGCGGTGACTAAGGGGCGGACATCCCTCAACTCTTACTCGGTAGTAGTTAAGTTGAGGTTCACAGTCACTCAAGACGATCTTGGTGACCTCCCCGGTCAAACCACGCAATGAATCCAAGTGTACTTGTACTAGATTTACTTTTCAAAGGACAAGCAACCCGCGAGACTTGACGGCCTGGGGCATCAACCCGAGCGGTCTAGTGACTTAAAGCAGCAAAACGCATTGCCTGAGCGACCTCCAATTTCTTATCTGCCATCTTCCCTTGTACTTTTTTTAAATTTTCCATGTAAAAGAACATGAGCTAAGCTATTATACAGGTTTATAATCAAGGGAAAGCCCGCCACCAGAGAGGTATTTTTTCGTGGCATGAAAAGTCTGTTCTTATCGCATACTAGCGGCCAACTCCTTTTTTATTTCTCTCTTCTTCACTCGCGACTCAAAGAAACCAGTAGTTCGGTATTATTGTCTCCTCACTTCATCGTCCGCTCCCTAACTCGGACACCTTTTTTTTGGCGCATTTCTTGCCTCAACAAAATTTAAAGTATAACACGAGTACCTGAAGAGAACTCGTGAACACCTACTAATCTCCGCAAAAGGGAAGTCAAAAGCAACTAAATTAACATATAAAATAAGTAATTGAATATAACTCGCAAACACATGCTAATTTATACAAAAGAGAAGTCAAAAGAAGGTAAATAATCATATAATGCGAATTCTTGAGGTGAACTCGCTAACACATGCTAATATCTCCAAAAGAGAAGTCAAAAGTGGATAAATAAACCTATAATGCGAGTACCTGAGATATTCTTGGGAACATCGACAAATATATGTGAAAGAGATGTCTAATTTAGTTAAATTTAAAATACTACGGGAGTACCTAAAGAGAACTCACGAACGTCTGCTAATCTATACAAAAGAGAAGTCAAAAGAAGCTAAATAAACATATAACTCGAGTACCTAAGGTGAACTCACGAACACTTGCAAATCCCTGTAAAAGAGAAGTCAAAAGCAGGTAAATTAAAAATATAGTTCCAGTACCTAAAGAAACTCGCAAACACCTACAATCCCTACAAAAGAGAAGTCAGAATAGGTAAATAAACATATAACGCGAGTGCCTAAAGAAAACTCACGAACAATTGTTAATCATTGCAAAAATGAAGTCAAAAGAAGGTAAATTAACATATAATATGAATACCTGAAGAGAACTTGTGAACATCTGCTAATCTATGCAAAAAAGAAGTCAAAAGCAGATAAAAAACATATTAAGCGAGTACATGAGGTGAACTCACGAACACCTGCAAATCTCTGCAAAAGAGAAGTCAAAAGCAGGTAAATTAACATATAATACGAATGCCTGAAGAGAACTTGCGAACGCCTGATATTATCTGTAGAAGAGAAGTCAAAAGCAGGTAAACAGACATAAAATATGAGTACCTTTGGTGAACTCCCGAACAACTTTAAATCTCTGCAAAAGACAAGACAAAAACATGTAAATTAAAATTATATTTTGAGTCCCTGAAGAGAACTCGCGAACACCTTCTAATCTCTACAAAAGAGAAGTCAATAGCAAGTAAATAAACATATAACATGAGTATTTGAGGTGAACTCGTGAACACCTGCTAATCTCTACAAAACAGAAGTCAAAAGCAGGAAAATTAACATATAAGAGAAATACCTGAAGAGAACTCGTGAACAACTACTCATCTCTGCAAATGAGAACTAAAAATTAGCTAATTAAATATATAATACGAGAACCTAAGGTGAACTCGCGAACACTTGCTAATCCCTGAAAGAGAAGTCAAAAGCAGGTAAATTTAAAATATAGCGTGAGTACCTGAAGAAAACTCACGAACACCTACTATTCTCTGCTAAAGAGAAGTCAAAAAAGGAAAATAAACATATACGCGTGTACTCGAATAGAACTCACAAACACCTGCTAATCTCTACAAAAGAGAAGTCAAAAGTATGTAAATTAACATATAATGTGTATACCTGAAGGGAACATGCAAACATCTACTAATCTCTGTAAAAAAGAAGTCAAAAGTAGATTAATAAAAAAATATAGCGAGTACTTGAGGTGAACTCGTGAACACCTGCAAATCCCTTAAAAAGTGAAGTCAAAAGCAGGTAAATTAACATATACCACAAATACATTAAGAGAACTCGCGAACACCTGCTAATATCTGCAAAGGAGAAATCAAAAGCAGGCAAACAAACATATAACACAAGTACCTATGGTGAACTCGCGAACACTACAAATCCTTGCAAAAAAGAAGACAAAAACAAGTAAATTAAAAATATAACGTGAGTGCCAGAAGAGAACTTGCGAAAACCTGCTAATATCCATAAAAGAGAAGTAAATAACATGTAAATAAGCATATAACACGAGTACCTAAGATGAACTCGTGAACACCTGCTAATGTCTGCAAAAGAGAAGTTAAAAGAAGGAAAATTAACCTATAACGTGAATACCTGTAGAGAATTCGTGAACAGCTTCTCATCTCTGCAAATGAGAAGTAAAAAATAGGTAAATAAACATATAATACGAGTACCTAACGTGAACTCACAAACACCTGTTAATATCTTCAAAAGAGAAGTAAATAGTAGGTAAATAAACATATAACGCAAGTACCTGAGGTGAACTCACGAACACCTGTTAATCTCTACAAAAGAGAAGTCAAAAGTTGGTAAATTAACATATAACGTGAATACCTGAAAAGAACTCGCGAACACCTACTCATATCTATAAAAGAGAAGTCAAAAGAAGGAAAATACTTATAACCCAAGTACATGCGAAGAACATGCTAACACATGCTAATCTCTGCAAAAAACAAGTCAAAATTAGGTAAATAAACACATAACACGTGTATCTAAGGAGATTTCGCGAACACCCGTTAATCTCCTCAAAAGAGAAGTCAAAAGCAGGTAAATTTAAAATATAACGTTAATGCCTGAAGTGAACTCATTAATACAAGCTAATTTCTGCAAAAGAGAAGTTAAAAGAAGGTAAATAAACATAAAATGCGAGTACTTTAGGTGAACTCGCGAACACCTACTAATCTCTCCAAAAGAGAAATAAAAAATGTGTAAGTTTAAAAAATAACTTGAATACCTAAAGAGAAGTCCTGAACATCTGCTAATCTCCGTAAAAGAAAAGTCAAAAGAAGGTAAATAAACATATAACACGAGTACCTAAAGTGAACTCTCGAACACCTACTAATCTCTCCAAAAGATTAGTCAAAAGCAGGTAAAATAAAAATATAACGTGAGTACCTAAAGAGAACTCGTGAACACCTGCAAATACCAGCAAAAGAGTAGTCAATATATGGAAAATAAACATATAACGTGAGTACCTGAGGTGAAATCACGAACACTTGCTAATATCTGCAAAAGGGAAGTAATAACTAGGTAATATAACATATAATGCAGGTATCGGAGGAGAACTTCCGAAGACTTTCTAATCTCTGCAAAAGAGAAGTCAAAAGTAGGTAAATAAATATATAATGAGAGTACCTGAGTTGAACTCTCTAACACGCGCTAATATCTCGAAATGAGAAGTCAAAAGCAGGTAAATAAACATATAACTTGAGTACCTGAGGTGAATTCGCGAACAACTACTAATCTCTGCAAAAGAGAAATAAAAATCAGGTAAATTTAAAATATAATACGAGTACCTAGTTGACAGAATATTCGCAAAGAGAATAAAACCAAACTATAAATCCAACTAGGCAAGTATACCTATCAAATTGTAGCAAGGGGACACAAGTTTCGTATTAAAATCCGGGAACCGTTGAGTAATTTCACTCATACGAAGACTATTATCTTATCGAAGAAACTTTTAGGGTTGTAAACTAAATTAAAAGAAGAGACTACTTGCATAAAGAAAAGCACTTGAAATTAATCAGAGAGGCCACAACTAGCGATTAAAACAAGGAGTTAAACAATGATAAAGAAAAGTACTCGATTGAGAATCACCTCGGCCTAAGTTGATCAAAAAGGCAATAATAATATCTAACTTAATAAGGCAAACGACCTTGACCGTGGAGGTTCCTTAAGCTTGAACACGCCTCTCTCGAATTCGTGCCCACCTGAGTTTAGGAAGGTCCGACCGAACTCTCATCCAAATCATAAGCCTAAAGCTCGCTTTACGCTGTGAACCCCGCTATTGGATTTCACTCCAATCCGGGAGATTTAACGACTGCCTCTCTTGAGAGGGGTGTGAAACTCTCTTTACTGTTGAGTGTTCACTCCAAACTACGAGCCTCTCGGCTAGCTAAGAGTGGAAACAAAGATGGAAAATATATATCGATTATATATCTCCAAACACAATTAATCAAGAGTAAATCAAGTTCTAAACCTTACAAAGAAAAAGTAAATTAGAGCATCATAACTTAATCAACTCGAACCTCGGATCCTCAAGATCGAGTACAAGGAGGATTAGTTACTCATGGTGAAGTGGAGGAAGAGAGATGAGTAGGAGTGCATGGAAACAAAATTGGAACAAGTAAAAGTAAACAAACTTTATATTAAATCTAACAACGAGCTTACAACTTGAAATAAAAGATATTACACTTGCAGGAAATGAAAACTAAGCTAGCACAAAAACTGAAACTGAAACTAAACTAAACTATTATAGAAGAGTAAAACTGAAACTAAACAGAAAAATTGAAATGAAAACAGGAGAGACGAAGAACACTAAAGGAGAACTGAAAATGGCAACACTTACCCTATCAAAAAATTCTCTATTTTTTCATAAAGGGAGGGGCTCTATTTATAGATTTTTCAAAGAGCATGAAATGCCCATGCATCCAACCATGAGTTGACCTTGGTATGAAATCTGGCGGGAAATGATGATTGCCTTGGTACGGGTGACCTCCATTGATGGCAGCAACTTACTTTTGTTAAAAAGCGGGACTTCTCCTCGGCAGTAGGTAAGCTTGACGAGCTGGGAGAGAGGGCTCGACGAAATCAGTAGAGAAGGAGGGAGAGATCGACGAATGGAGAAAAGAGAAGGTGGATGGGAGATCGACGAACATCGAAATGAAGACGACGCCGACGACTTTGGAGGAGTTTGTCGAAAGCAGAACTGAAGGCTGAGCTCGAAGAAATGGCGAAAAGAACCGTTCGTCGAACGAAAAAGATTAGGTCGATGACTTTGAGGAGTAGGGAAGATGAGGTAGACGAACTATGGACTGAAGGTGAGGTCAATGAATTTCTATACGTTCGTCGAACGCAGAACTAAAGGCTGAGGTAGACGAAATTGGGGGAGTTCGTCGAACGCAAGAGGTGGAGGGGAGGTAGACGAATGCTGAGGTCAACGAATTGCTGAGCTCGAAGAAATTGGAGATGTTCATCGAACGCAGAATGAAGGCAGAAGGTCTATAAAATTGATCTAAAGGTGAGGTCGACGAACTTGATCTGATGGCAAGGTCGATGAACTTAATCTGAAGGCGAGGTCGATTAACTCTATGTAACGACCCCATCCATTAAATAATATATAATAGAAGGTCCGGCAGGGGCCCCACACTATATGCCACAAACAGGTGGCGAGGTTATAGGTTAATACCAATACATATTCACATCCTAACTCAGAGCATGCTGGCAAAAGCTTTAAAGTTAATTTTAAAATCAACTGCCACGAATGTCCACTATATATAAACAACCACATTTATATATAACCTAAATGGAATGTACACCAAATACACACAAGTTTGTCCTTAAGGCCTTACAGTTAAACTTCACAGGTGTGGATTACAAACATAGGCATGCAGGATGGCCACACATGAAAATAAAAAAGTTCTTTTCTTAGCCTTCGAGGGTCACTAGTAGTAGAAGCGGGGGCTTCAACCCTCTATTTCCCACTTGGCTATCCAGCACATGCACAAGGATATCCCACCATGAAGGTGGCAAACAAGGCAACGGTCAGCATTCAGCTGACAAATTTTTGATGACCCTACCCCTTTCCCGGGGCAGTGGTATTCCTTTCTTGCAGGCATAGCATTTTACAAGAAGATATATCACACAATATGCATTCACGCACAATCAATATATCACAAACGTCGGCCACACAGCCCTGTTGGATCCCTAGTTTGGATTTGGGCTAGGTTTACTAATTAGGATAAGTTTGACCAATATTGTATAGCCAAGGTACAGTCTATGAGTCCTAGAGTTTAGGATAGTCTTTAGGGTCAACCTTCATGGACCAACTAGTAGAGGACTTTAGTAGACTCAGACATAGAAGAAATCAGAGTTCAAAATGATCAGTTCGAAATTTTTCAAACTCAGCTCGACGATCGTCGATCTCAGATCAACGAACTTATAAATCTTTCTCTGAGTTGAGCTTGACGATATTCAAGCTCAGGTCTACGATCTCTTCATTCAGACAGATTCTCAGCACGACTAACTTAGAGCATAGAATTAGCAAGTTATTCTCAGTATGCAGTTTGCAGAGCTCAGATCGACTAACATGAATTCTCAGGTCGACGAACCTTGAACTCCAGTCGACAAATTCTTTTCTGAGGTCGACGATTTCTATCCCGAGCAATAATGAGAGTTTTCCTTAAATCTGTCCCTTATTTATTATATTATTTAGCAGTAATTTCTTGAGTAATTAATGCTTATATTCTCCTGAATATAGCCATTATTGGCACCATTAATTATGGTCTTCATCAGTATAATTACTAGCTTATTTTTTGGGACAGTTGGGGAAACTCATTTAAAGAAAATATTCCAGCTGTATCATTGTCAAGATTAGTCAGCATTTAATGCCGTGATTTCAAATTTCAAAGGAGAATTTTTACAGCAAATATAAAAGAGATCAGGTCTGGCTGCAAAAGGAAGAGGTTAGTTCACAACTCTGAAAGCCGAAGACGAAGGGAGGAAGGCAGCTATAGCATACACAAAGCAGACAGTACTGCGAATATAGAGAAGAGATACAAAATAACAACATACAAAACTTTTTCTCTGTGAAGAAAACATTCTGTTTTCCCTTGTTCTTTTTGAAGACTAATTAAGAACAACCATCAATATCAAGAATCTTCTTCTACTTCAACTCTAGGAATATTCAAGGACAATAACTTTAATCAGTCAGAATGTTCCTGGATCTTTCAAGACAAGGCTGAAGACCTACACCCTAAGCAAGGCTCCAAGCTTTATAAACCATCTCAACATTTCAGAAGGAGTCTTTACAACAGAATCCACAAGTCTTCTCTGTTGTATAGAGAAAAGGGAAGATAGCATCACCTCTCTCACCTCCTGTAAAAGGGTTTATTAACTCCCTTCAAAAGTTTATTATTGGTTTAACTCTTATCTTTGGGCACCTGATCAAAAGCCTAAAGGGTTGTGAGATCTCCTTGGAAATAGATCTTGTGGTGGCAGTCACCTGATCAAAAACCTGATAGTGGATTCCTACAAGGGTGGTAGAAGAGTGGATGTACCTAGTTTGGGGAACCACTATAAAATTCTTCTTTTGTCTGTGTGTGATCATTTTCTTTCTTGTTCTTACTGTGCTGTGATAGATTAAATTAGCCTGTTTTCATTTCCTTTATATATTACTATTGGTATCACTTATTTTACTCTGATAAATTTAAAAACAAAAAAAGTTTTAATTACTCTATTCACCCCCCCACACCTCTAGAGCAAATTAGGTCTAACTCTTATCTTTCATTTGTATCAGAGCAAGGTTTTGATTACTGAAGTTGCTGAAGAAAGTGAAGATGATGTCTTTGAACTCAGTGAAGAGCCAACAATAGCTACAATTCCACTGGAGCAATTAACTCCCAAAGATGTTGCTTAACAACCTCCTCCTACTGAGATTATTCACACTTAGAGATCACCCTATATCTCAAGTTATTGGAGACATATCAGTGCGTGTGCATACAAGGAATCAACTCCACCAGGACATGATGCATGCCTGCTTCATATCTCAAACTGAGCTTCAATCCATAAAAGATGGTGAGCAAGATCCACATTAGATCATTATAATGTAAGATGACCTCAACCAGTTTGAGAGATGTAGAGTTTTCGATTTAGTTCCAAGATCCAAAGACTAACCAGTCATTGGAACTAAATGGGTATTTAGAAACAAAATAGATGCTCAAGGTACTATTATAAGGAACAAAGACAGATTAGTTATTCAAGGCTACAAACAAGAGGAAGGCATAGATTATGACCAAACATTTTCCCCTGTTGCAAGGTTAGAAGCAATAAGGATATTTCTAGCTTATGTAGCCTACAAGAAGTTCATAATATACCAAATGGATATCAAAAGTGTATTCTTAAATGGTTAACTTAAAGAAGAGGTCT
Source organism: Platanthera zijinensis (assembly GCA_039513925.1). Lineage (NCBI taxonomy): Eukaryota > Viridiplantae > Streptophyta > Magnoliopsida > Asparagales > Orchidaceae > Platanthera > Platanthera zijinensis. Next base: position 143,825,703 of record CM077093.1, on the reverse strand, counting down.
ATGTGGAACAAACACCAGGTTTTATCTCTTCATCTCATCAATCTTATGTTTCTAAACTGCATAAAGCTCTCTATGGTCTAAAGAGAGCTCCAAGAGCTTGGTATAAAACCTTAGATAGCTTTCTCTTAGAGAATACTTTTCTAGAGGCATAGTAGATAGGAATTTGTTTATCAAACATCATCATGATAAAATTTTGTTAGTACAGATATATGTAGATGACATTATATTTGGTTCGACTGATTCCAAACTATGCAAAAGGTTCTCTAACCTTATGCATTCTAATTTGAAATGATTAGCTTGGGTGAACTCTCCTACTTCCTTAGTCTCCAAGTGAAGCAGTCCCCTGATGGCATCTTCATATCCCAATCCAAGTATGCTAAGGAGCTGATAAAAAGGTTTGGGATGGCTGATGCTTCAGATAAGAAAACACCTAAGGCTACAAATGCTGTGATTGATTCTCATGAACATTGGAAACCTGTTGATAAGAAACTATATAGGGCCATTGTTGGGTCCCTGTTATATCTCACAGCAAGTAGGCCAGACATTATGTTTATTACTTGTCTTTGTGCTAGGTTCTAGGTGAACCCTAAAGAATCTAACCTTATTTTCTTAAAAAGAATTTTGAGATATATAAAGAGTTGCCCAAATCTAAGACTCTGGTGTCCAACTGAGTCAGAATTTGAGTTAACTGGATACTTAGATGCTGACTTTGTTGGATGTAGAGTGGAAAAAAAGAGCACATCAGGGACATGTTAGATCCTTGGTGCTAGGCTAATGTCCTGGTTTTGCAAGAAGCAAACATCTTTATCTACTTCAACATCAAAAACTGAGTACATAGCAGCTTCTACTAGAAATAACCTGATCGCCTCCAGTCTTGCCACTGGAGCATATGTTTGGTTAAAGTCGATTCCTTCTTCTTGACGATAGCCCTTGGCGACAAGTCTGGCTTTATTCTTTATAATTGTTCCATCTTCGTCCATCTTGTTCCGGTAGACCCATTTTGTCCCAATGACGTTCTTCCTCTTGGGTCTAGGAACAAGTGTCCAAACTCTGCATCGTTTGAACTGATTCAGCTCATCTTCCATGGCTAGAATCCGGGATGCGTCGGAGTTGGCTTCCTCAAATTTCGTTGGTTCAACCTGTGAAAGAAAACTTAGGTGTAAATTTTCGTTAGTTGTACCTCGACGAGTTCTGACGCCATCCCGAGAATCTCCTATGATTTGGTCTAAGGGATGATCCTTCACGTGTCTGAACTCTAGAGTCCTTGCATCTGGGATCTCTTCATCCACTGGAGTTGCATCTTCAGCTGGGATGTGTTCTTCATCCTTATCATCTACCTCTCCAACAGGTGTTGTAGAGGTGATCTTAATGAACGTCTCATCTTTACCTTCAGTAGGTTCATCCAACCTGAGTTCCTTCATCTTTTACCTGCATCTTCAATAGGCACACTAGAAGAGTTGCTTTGCAGCAGACTCGTCTCATCAAATACAAGGTGTATCGACTCTTCTACCACCAGAGTTTTTCTATTAAATACTCTATATGCCTTACTATGGCTACTATAACCTACAAAAATACCTTCAAAGATTTTTTCGCTAAACTTGGTAGTGTGATACTTGCCGTTGTTAAGTACGAAGCACTTACAGCCAAAGATTCTAAAATATGAAATGGTTGGTTTCCTGCCTTTTATAAGTTCGTAAGGAGTCTTATCATGGTTCTTGTTAATGAGAGCTCGATTTTACACGTGACAAGCGGTGTTGATGGCTTCAGCCCAGAAATACTCTGGAAGTGAGGCATCACTCAACATAGTCTGGCAAGCCTCTATGAGTGTTCTGTTCCTTCTCTCAGCTACTCCATTTTGCCGTGGAGTGCGAGGAGAGGAAAACTCATGAAAGATACCTTGACTTTCGCAGAATTCTATCATGGATCCAGACTTGAATTCCGTTCCATTATCACTTCTGATTTTGACTACGGAACAGTTGTATTCCTTCTGGATTTGCCTAACAAAACTAGTGAAAGTACTGAAGGTGTCTGACTTGTGTTTCAGAAAGAACACCCACGCAAAGCGCGAGTAATCATCCACAATAACCAACATATATTCCTTACCTCCAAAACTTCTAACTTGCAGTGGACCAAACAAGTCCATATGGAGAAGCTGTAAGCTTCTATTGGAATCCTTGCCTATTATGCTTTTAAATGAACTCCTTGTTTGCTTGCCTTTGATACAGGCATGACAAAGACTATCCATAATGCACTTGACATTAGGTGAATCACGTACTAAGTTTTGAGAGAATAGTTTATTAATAGTTTTGAGATTAATATGTGCTAGTCTTTTGTGCCATTTGTCAGCAAGAGATGCACTACTTTTTGCTAAAAGACACACTGGTGTAGACGAGTCTATACAAATGAAGTTTAAACAGAAAATATTTCTGCTTCGAGTGCCTGATAAAACAGTTTCCATATTGTCAACCGATTTTATCAAACACTTGTCAGCATGAAATTCAACCACGTATCCTTTGTCGTATAGTTGGCTTATGCTGATGAGATTGTGTTCCAATCCTTCAACATAGGCTACATCCGAAAAGATACGCTACCATTAGTAATCACACCGTAGCCTTTAGTTATTCCTCGATCTGAACCTCCAAAGATGACCTTTGGTCCGTTGCAGACTGAGGTGAAATTCTGGAGTAGGCTTCTTGTCCAGGTCATATGCCGAGAGCATCCACTGTCCAAGTACCGGATTGGTATTTTGGTGGTCTTTGGACATACCTGTAATTACAATCACTTAGCCTTAGGAACCCAAACAAGTTTGGTTCCTTGGTCTCGAGTTAGAATACTCCCCCTATGAGCATTAGCCTCATGAGTGGTCATTCTCACGTTGCTAACTTGAGGTGTTGCAACATTTCTAGGATTGAACCAACAATCGATGCCAAAATGACCAATTTTGCCACAGCACCAACAGTCGAACCTGTTGTATCTTTGCCTAGTGTATTCCTGCTTGATTTTCTTAAGTGATGGTCTAGCAGGAACTTCACTCTTGGAGGAAGAAGCTTCATGATGATTGCAGCTACATGAAGTCTTCTCCTTCATAGGCTTTTCCACAATAGGTTTTACCTTTGGTGTCTTCATGTTGTTATGACCATGAGCATAAGGTCCATAGCTTTGAAGTTGAATCTCTTCATATGGGGCCTTAAAGACACTCTCTCCAAAGTTACAAGGACGAGTCCAACCTTGGTATCTTGACTTAGGCTTCTCGGGGATCGGCCTAGAGAAGTGTCCACAGGTGGACTCATAGTCGTATTCGTTCGTAGGAAAGATAACTTTCTTGAACAAAACTGGTTCTAAGGGAGCTTTCCCTTTTTCTTCAGCTAGAGCCTTCTGGGCAGCCTTATTCTTTCTCTTGGCCTTGTTTCTCCTAGAAGATTTACTAGAAGCACCAATGTGGCCTAAACCAGCACCCATGTCCTTAGCTGAGAACTCAGCAACTAGTGGAAGAACTGTCTTATGCTTGGAGAAACTCTCAACAAGTTTCTTCTCAGCCTCGAGTAGGTTTTCCAATTCTTTGATGATTTCATCTTTAAGGTCGAGGTTCTTGAGAGCTTGATTGTATTCCTCCATAGCAACTTTGAAGTTCTCTTGAAGAGAGTTAGTCCTAGTGACTTCTTCTCTCAAGCTGCTCTCAATAGCCTGTAGAGATTTTATCTCTTTGGCTTGAGTTTTCACGACTCTGCGACATTTTTCGTAAGCCGTGAGTAACTCCTTATACTGTCCCATGAGTTCAGATTCATCCTCAGAGGAATGGCCCTATTGCTCATTATCATCATCAGATTCAGAGAGAGGAGTGTGAGATTTTACCTCCCCAGTAAACCGGGGGACTTGTTCATCATCAGAGTGAGCCATGAGCCCGAAGTAAGCTTCCTCTACTTCACTCGACTCAGATGAGTCGGAGTCACTGAGAGTTTTGCTCTTCTTGGCTAATAAGCTCTTCTCTGTCCTCTTCTTGTGGTATGAGGATTTCTTTTCCTCTCTTCTTCCACCCTCTTTCTTCTTGTGAGGGCAGTCCGCGATGACGTGACCTGGCTGATTACAACGATAACAAACGATGTCAGTTGAAATCTGTTTGTTCTGTTTAGAGTTATACCTTGTCATGGCTACTTGAGCCTTTATTTTGTTGATCACCGTCATGTCGTGATCTTCTATATGAGGTATCTTTGCCTCTCCATTGCTTCTTCTTATTCAAGAATTTCTTGAACTGCCGCGAGAGCAATGAGAACTCTCCTTCAAATAGTTCTGAGGCTGAGGTGCTTGGCTCGGAGCCTTCTTCTTCACTTACTTCATGAGGAGGTGCTGGTGAGGCAGCTTTGCCCTGCCTTGAACTGTCAGCCTTTAAAGCAACCGACTTCCCTTTTGAGGAGAAGCGACTATTCTCTTCTTCATCTTTTCTGGAGTTGATCTGCAGTTCATAAAACATTAGCTTGCCAAATAGATTCTGTGGATCTGTCTCTGCTAGTCTGCCAAAATCTCGGATGGCACAGACTTTGTTATCCCATTCCTTGGTGAGAGATCTCAGAAACTTATCATTCAGCTCCCCATTAGTAAAGGCTCGGCCATACACTCTTAGTCCATTGACTATCTTAAAGAAGTTTTCAAATATGTCAGCTATGGGTTCCTTGTGACCTTGTTGGAAGGCTTCATACTTCTGATTTAAGAGGGATCTCCGATCATCCCTAACTTCCTCAGTCCCTTCCATCAGAGTCACCCGGGATTACCACATCTCCTTGGGAGATTGGCAATGTATAAGATTTTGCAGCATTGAGTCATCGACTGCACTTGCGATAATATTTTTAGCTTTCTTGTCTAGGGAGACAAGTGCAATCTCGTCCTTATCCAAGTCCATCAACTTCTTTGGAACCTTTTTGGTTGGGTCTATTGTAGATGCAGTCATAGGAACATGCGGACCTTCTTCCACAATCATGAAGATCCGGGGATCTACTGCTTCCATGAAGAGCTTAACTCTTTCCTTCCACATAGGAAAATTGTTCTTGGTGCAGATAGGGAGCTTAGCAAAATCCTTGGTCTTACTCATGCTTGATACTTTTCTTGAGACAACTTGGTGAGGATTAGATCAAGGTGTTAACCTTTTAACGATCAACCTCCCTCTAATACCAATTGAGAGAACTAAGTTGTCAACCTAAATCACCTAGAGGGGGGTGAATAGGTGAAATACGTGCCAAATGCGGAATAGAAAATTAACGCAGCACAGATAAGTAATCAAGCAATCACACAGAAGACAAGAGATTTACAGTGGTTCCCCAATCTTGGGTATGTCCACTTTCCTCACCGATCTAGCAAATCACTAGACTCGGCTACTCCACTATCTCGGATTGCAAACCAATCCTACACCTCGGAACTACATTCCTACAAAACTCGATCCCAAACGGATCTACACTCGGAAGATAAAACATCCTACCACTCGGAGATAAATCTCCTACAATGAAATTGTTTGAAGAAAATACAAACAAAATAATACAAATCTGGATCTTATGCTTTGTCTTCTTCGTTGAGAGCTTTCGGCTTGGACAGAAAAAGGTTAAGGAAGACTTGATAGAAATCCGGAGATCTGAAATCTGGAATCACCACGATCGAATAGAAATATCAAAGATAGATGAAGCACGACGTGATCAGATGATTCTTCTTGAGTCTGGATCGCTGGAGAAACTGAGATCGATAGCAGCGGCGTGAGAACGACGATCCAGAGCTTCTTCCGAAAACAGTAATGGCGGCGGACAGAAAGATTAGTGTTTTCGGGATTTTCTCTTTCTTAAAAAGTAATCTCTGTAAACGCGTGTATTTAGTCAAGTATGAAAAGACCTATTTATAGGTGGTCTCCAACGGTCATAAACATAATTAAGGATGACACGTGGACCAATCAGAAAGGACTATTTGAAAATTCACAAAGAAACTTGACTTAGAGAAATTTTGGAAATTCGAACAGACATACTCGAGAGACAAAGACATACTCGAGTAAGAGGTTACATACTCGAGTGGGTATGAGGGATATACTCGAGTATCAAGATAGAAACTACTCGATTGCTTCAGGGATTAATACTCGAGTGACTTAGAGAACCTACTCGAGTATGAGCAAATATACTCGAGTATAAGCACTTAGAAAAATTTCTCAGATAAGACTTGAAGAGTTACTCGAGTATAAGAGTTTGAGATACTCGAGTATGGAGAAGATAGACTACTCGAGTATCTAAGGAAAACTACTCGAGTGACCACTAACCTTCTCGTGTATGAAAAACAATCTACTCGAGTACAGAGTTACTTACTCGAGATTTCAGAGAACTACTCGAGTATGAGGACTTAGAGACTTTCTAGGATAAGAAGTCTAGATCTACTCGAGTATAACCAGAACGCTTACTCGAGTAACTAACCATCTACTCGAGTATAAGGTATCACTTACTCGAGTGAAGGAAAATCTACTCGAGTATAAGCTTTCATACTTGAGTAAATAGAGAATCCACTCGAGTAAGTAGTCCAACCTACTCGAGTACAGACTCACTTACTCGAGTATACTATAGAAGTACTCGAGTATGTGGACTTAGAAAATTCTTCTGAGATAGACTTCAAAACTCCATAGTCCAAGTGCATGTTGATGAAGTGTATCCCAATAGAGAGGCTATACATGAGCCAACACCTTGGATCACACAATGAGGAATTACATTGTATGGTCCTGTGTTTGGTGACCCACCCATTATAGACTGACATTGGTCTACACTTGGCAATAAGAACCTGCACACATACAACTCAAACACAATATCAAATACACCTTAATTCATCTTAGTTCAAGGTCTGACTTCCTACAAATCTGAGGTATTGTGAAGATAAATCCCAACAAAAGTGTATTTATTTTTGCTTGCTTTATTTTGGTAAAGATCATTTTATTTTTCTTTTAATTGTGCAAATACCCATCGTGTTTATCTTTTTGAATATCGCACCCTTAAAAACATAAGTCTAACTATACGCCTAATTAGAACCCTAGTGATTCATGCTTCCTACGTTACCTTTTTTTATAGTAGCGAGAAACTAGATTGAGTAAGTATTTTTGATAGAAATTTGAACTTTGTCTTGATTGACTATTGTTTTAATTTTTCTCTTAGACTTTATTAGTGACTCAATGCTCTTTTTACTCATTGCTTTATTAAGTTTTAATTCTGTAAAAATTTGGGATGATTTGTTTTTATATTTTGTAAAATTTTTAAAATTATGTGCTAAGTTAAAGTAGAAATTTTCTGTTCTTTTTAAAAATTTCTCTACCTATAAATTCCCGTCTTACTCGTTTATAGCATTTTTAAACTTTTCAATAAATCCTCTTTATTTTCCCTAACTTGTAGTCTTTGCTTGAGGACAAGCAAAATAATAAGTATGGGGGAATTTGATGATGCATATTTTAGCTTAATTTATTAGTGTAAAAATATATTATTTTCGTTTTAAATCTCTTTCTTTATGTATTTTTAGGTTTCTTTTTATTTAAATAATATAACTAATGTTTATTTTCTGTTTTTGCAGGTTTTCACAAGTTTTCAGCCAAAAATCCTCTGACACCCCCCCTAACACGCCCTCCCTGGGCGTGTCACGGGGCGTTAAGCTTGATCCCGAGGTTGATAGCTGCCAGATGGAATTTCCCGCCAAAAATCAACTGTCATGCCCCCATTACACGCCCTCCCTTAGCGTGTCACGGGGCGTGTCACCCTCATCCCGAAGCCTGCCGCCGCATTCAATGCTTTCTCTGCTGCTGCACACAAACAGCACTATCACCCCCCCTAACACGCCCTCCCTTGGCATATCACAGGGCGTGTCCTGCCTTTTTCCAATGTCTGATGGATTTGTGACCGCTGATTTTGACATGACGTACCTGTCACGCCCCTCCCCCCTACATGGGCGTGACCTTGGGCGTGACCACCATTATACAGAAGCAATCATCATTCCCGCTAGAATCCAGCACCCGAGGTCAACTTCGTCCCTGTCACGCCCCCTATCATGCCCTCCACGGGCGTGACCTAGGGCGTGACCAACCCGTGGGAAAACTCTATAAATACCAGGCCATTTCATGCATTCCAGACAAACTTTTGGGGAGAGGGGAGGGGTTTCTAGTTTATTTCTTAGGGTTTTAGTGCTTTTATTTTCTTGTTTTGCTCTCTCTCTCCCTCCATTTCAAGCTTTTATTTTCATGCAATGCATTTTCCTTTCTTATAATAGCTTTATATTAGTATTGTAGCAGTCATTAGATTATTTTCATGTAATTGTAACGTCCATTTCCTAGTTGTAATCTCTTTTAGTTTTTAATAAATTCTAATAATTTTTCTCCCTTTCTCCCTTTTTAGTTTTCATGCACCTTTATAATCTACCCCTATCTTTCCCTATTACCATGATTAACTAATCCTCATTTGTACTCGATCGCGATGATCTGAGAATGGGTTGATCAAGTTATGTTGTTTTAGCTTCTTTTTCTTCTTAAAGTAATAACTTTTGATTTACTCATGGTTTTTATTTAGTGGTACTATATTGCCGGTATATTGTTTCCATTTGGGTTTTCAATCTTAGTAAGCCGAGTGGCTCGTAGATTGAATCGATCACCCAAGACTAAAGAGAGTTGCAAGCACCCCTTGAGAGAGGCAGACGTCCGAATCTCCTAGATTGGAGTGAAATTCAATAGCTGTGTTCACCACTTAAGGCGAGCTTTAGGTATCTGATACGGACGAGAGTTCGGTCAGACCTTTCTAAACTCAGGTGGGCGCGACTTCGAGAGAAGTGCGTTCATGCTTCGGGAACCTCCACGGTGAAGGTAGTTTTACTTTATTTAGAACTAGTTGTTTTTTCATTTGGATTTTCCTATTTCAAAGTGATTCTAGATTGAGTACTAACCCTTTATCACTAGCTCTAACTCTTTTTATTTTGCAAGTTATTAGTGTTCTTTTTAGCTTAGTATTTTAATTGCTGTTTTAGTTTAGTAATTAATAGAAAAATCACTTGATAAAATAATAGTGATCTCCTCGAAGTAAAGTAATCATTACGCCTCAGGGAAATACGACCTTGATATTAATCTTTAGTATTCTATACTATAAACGATAAGGTATGCTTGCCTTTATAGGATATAGAATTGGAGAATATTCGAAACCACCACATCCACCTTCTCTTCTCTTCTAACCCTCTCTCCACCTTTGCGATTTCGGACATCAACCACTTAAGTTCTTGCTGAACCCTGCGAAATCATGGACAACATCGATGATTTTTCGCTAGATATTCCTATTAGGAGTGATACCGAGATCACCCTTGAAGATGAAATTCTTTTAAGTCATTCGTCAAATTTGTTTCTTGACCCTACTCTCGTGTAATATCCTGTGTTTGACCCCATATTTGAGATGATTCAGGAAGTTGTTGGGCCCTTTGTGTTACCTGATGATGGAATGGATCAGATGCACAAGGATATGGACATTGGTATTCCCTCATCATACTACCTCCCCTTGCCTAATGTTCAACGCTGGTATGTATACACAGGTATAGGTATAGCTATGCTATTAACGTATCGGTACCCGTTACCGAAACGGATAATGGGCCAGCTAGTTGTGCTTTTAAGTTTTCATAGGCCAAGAAGTTAATACATCTCTGTAGTTAAATAAGTCATGTTGGGATGACAATAACCTGAGTACTTATAGAGGAATCGGAGTAGTTAAATTTATTATTTTCAATTTTCAATTATTTCTCTTTGTTGGCCGCACTCTGTGTTGAGTTTTTTTGTGCTTTAGTCGTTGTGTTACTTCTGGTTTGTGTCATTTTGTTTATAGTTTCCGCAAATAGTTTTCTCTCCCAAAAATTAGATGTTTGGGTAGAATTTTCTTATTTCACGGTTGGAGTGCCCGTGCAAAGGTTTATCGCACGATCACATGTCGTCTCCTTATTTTTGCACGCAGGTCCTAATTTCTCTTTCAGACTATGTGACGAACAAGCTCCTCCCTGTCACGATTCTCTAGCTCCCCCTCCGTGTGTCATCCTCCTACTCTCATTTGACTTCCCATTTATGGAAGATCCTTCGAGACCTGTGCATCTGGTTGATGGTCTTGATGGGCGTGATGTTGCCCCCTTGTCTGCTCTGAGCTGATTAGCGCTACTACTCCTCCTTCCCCAAATATGACACGCAAAAGTGTCGAGGAGGAATTCCCCGACTTCTACGCTGGCTGCATTTGGCTGGAGTGGGCATTTGAGAACCTTTGCGATGTTCTAGTTTGAATCGATAATCATATGGGAATGGTCGCTCATGATCCATCTCATGTGTCTATCTCTTGTGCTCGTCGACATCGTATCACCCCTCCTCCTACAAATTCTCCTCTACCATTGTCATAGAATCGCTCTGCCTCCATTCTCTAGGATTGCACAATTTTGGACTTTAGTTTATCTTTAGTTTTTGTTATTTTTTCTTTTATCTATACTCTTTTTAGCTGGGGCTTCGACACCATGATGGTTATGAACTCTTCTATCCTGTTATCTATCTAGTTTCACGTCCTCTTCTACACCGTGTTCTTTATTTGTGCTAGTTTTTATGATAATAGCATAGTCTGTGGTGTTGTTTTTTATATAATATATGTATATTGTGTGTGGCGTAGAGATTTTTGTCTGCAGGTGGCGCGAATGTTGTAAAGTGTAAATCATATTTGTTAGGGTAGTTTGTGGCATGTTAATTTAATGATAATTTTCTAGTATGCTCACTTTTAATCATGGGAAACCTACCCCTAATCCTTTTATTTATTTTCCATGGTTATTCTGTAGTGGGTTATTTACGCTATGTTTGGGGGAGAGAGTGAAATCGTTTGTTACCCGTGCACGTGCATATTGCATAATATACTAGAAGAGTCTCTTTATTTAATTTTTTATATTCATGTTCATATTCACCACACACCACTGTACCCAATCGAGCGCGCTCATGACCTTTCACACGTACAGAGCATTTTTCATTCTCCTGGGCGCAATTTAAAAATTCCTCACTGGCTTAGTGATTTTGTGACGGAGTAAAATATTGGCTCATGTAGTGTTCCTAGTCTAGTGCTCACATCTCACTTAGAGATTTGTGTAGGTGTAATTTAATTTTATGCCTGTAGTTTATATTTTTAGTTTGGCATAGACATTGTTTATTCAACTTAAGACCGATGAATCCAGTGTGAATCAAATGGTAGTATAGGATTGTGTGTAGAAGTTTAGTAGCATTGTATTATTCAGGTTGGGAGGAAGGTTAATTTCTCCCGAGGGATAAGAACTTGCCCCAAGCTACTCTTGAAGCATGGGAACACGGTTAGTCCAAAGCACAAGTGTAACGTAGGCCATAATTTTGGCCTGGTTGAGCTTTTGCGCCCATCCTATCATCCTATCCTTATTAGCCCTGTTGTGCCTACCCCATCAGTTGATTTAGCTCCACTATTTTTTCACCAAAGCAAAAATTCCGATCCAGGTCGCACACCCATGTTTAAGCTTCAATTTTAATTTTATATCTACGTTGGGGTGTTGATGTGGTAATTTTTTTGTGAACATGTGGATGTGCTATGAAGATATAATTTGCTGAAAATGTTGTGAAAAGGATAAGAGAAAATAGAAAAAAAAAATTGTGAATTTTTTTGGGAAAAAAGAGAAAAAATAAAAAAGTGAATTGAAAATCTTTATGTGTGGAATTTTTGGTAGAGTAGGCGGTGCACACACCATATAGTCAATTCCAAGTGTGGGGGTGTGGTTCACCCATATTTGTTTTGTGATGCTCGAGGATAGTGTTGTTTGCTAGCTCAGTTGGGTTTAGTGCGTGAGCCATCACTTTTATCAAAAATGTCTACCTCACCTAAACCAAAGCCCAACTACAAACCTAAAGCCTACTGATCCGCGCTTTGAGAAAAATTAGTACCATGGAGAGAGTGTGGAAGGATAAGCATATGACCATTAACATTGATGGATTTCTTTGGAGGTTATCCTGAGACCCAATCTTTGGCAATTTTCACCTCATCATTCGGTCTACCTTCGTCTTATGTGTGACCGGATGATTCACCGTGATTCAAATGTTGAGTAGATATAATATATTTATACGCTCTTAGAAATTATAAATTACTCTATATAGCTAGAAATTTCTTCTGCTGCTTCTTTGTGCACATGAGCATGCGACTTCGCATCGTTCTCCATCCTTACAATAGCTTTGCAAGCTAGTTCTTTCTATTCACGCTAAGAGATAATTTGCTCGAAATGAGCAAATGGTTATGTCTGGGAGTGTGATGAATTTGATATTTATAGTATTTTTCTAACTCATCCGGAATAGATTTAACACATGTGCACTACACTTTATGCTCAATATTATTAATATTTCATTCATTCTATAATTGTACACAATGTGCACAGAATAGGTCTGATGTGGTGTGCAATAGCAAGCTTTTGTTGTTGGGGGTAAGAATTTGCTTCTCTTTATTATTTTCTGTTGCTTTTATGATTCTCTGTGAGTGTTGGAGGCTTGTGCCCCTAACTGTGGTTTTCTTGTGCAGGTGCGAAGAGCCCAATTCTATTCTAGTTCTTTTCTATAGGAATCACATGGTAATGCATTTTTGTTCACGCACAATCAACGTAATCATGCGATGCCTATAATGTCATTTTCTGGCGCTCTGCTCTGGGCCGTGCGATTTGCTCGCACATTGGGTGTTTTGCATGTGCATGACCAAATCGCACGACCTCCTCTTTTTGTCTATAATTTTATGAAATTATTGCCCATGCATTTTCTTCAAGCACGGTTGCATTGAACTGTGCGCGAAGTGAAACACACGATCTCTCTTTTCCCGAGTTTTCAGCATTCTATCACCACCCGTGCATTTTTTCTTATACAAGCTAATTTTTCTCATGCGTAATCAGAATCTTATGGTTTGTTTGTCTTCCATGCCGGGTGTTTTTGCGCTGTAATTATCGCATAATGAATGCACAGTCGTGTTTTGACCGTACATTCCTTATTTTGTGATTGGTTACAATTTAAGCCACAAGATTTGCCCTATGTGTAAAATACATCATTTGTCCCGCTCTATGCTCCCATTTTCGCGCCACTCTGCCGCTCCACCACCGCCCATCACCCCGAGGGTCTCCAGCCACATTTTCCTTGCAAATCTCAAGCTAGAGTCTCCTCTCAGCCTGCTTCATCATTTGCAAGCATCCAACATTTGTTTCATGTGATTTATCATTGCTCTCAAAGAGTTCTCTGGTGAAGAATGTGATTGGAGGCTATTGACAAAGAAGATGGGTAGCATGGAAGAAGGTGCCATATCTTCTGGATTTCGGACGAGAGTCAAAGCCTCATCTCGGAAGAGGATTAACAACCCTCGACTCTGACTGCGAACCTTTGATGAGTCTTCGTGCATTAGTTGTATTCTTCCCCCTTCCTCTCTTGTAGTAAAATTCTCTTATTGTATTTGAATGTTTTGTGGATTATTGCTTAAACCCAAATTTCATTAATTCTATCTTACATGTTTATGTGTTTGCTATATGATTTATGTGCGTGAGGAGCTCCCTCCATTTCATCTCATCATCCCTGCAATTTTGTGAGTGTTGCACTAGAAATTGCAAGTTGTGTGTGTTGTGAGGAGGTTCTAGCAACCCAAATCAATTTCCCTCCATTAACCTATGATTCCATCCACCCTAGCGAGGTGGAGAAGATGATCTACACTTTTAATTTAGTTGCCCTTTTTCGAATCACTCCCCAAAATAAAGTTCAGTATTTTCTTTTTTTCCTTTATAACTATATCTCTAAAAAATGTGTGTAGGGTATGTCCGCTAGTCGGAGTTTGCCACGAAACAAGTAGATCCTACTACGCTCGACATGCCATGTCTAAACCGCACCTACCCAAGCATCTATCGCCACTGCACGAATAAATTCTAACGCAGCACTTAAACCACACGGAGGAATGATCGACTCTAAAATAACGATCGAAAATGAGTCGGATTATTCCCTAAAAATTTAACATAACGGTTGCCAACCCCTTTTGAGAACGAACCATGGCTATAGGCCAAGATCCGCTCAAGCAAACTGGACCTTCTCGGTCCAGATTTGTAAAGAAATTCGTCAATAATGAAAGATATTCAAAATTGCAAGCGATGGTATTCAAAATCACGGAAATAACAGTTGTTAAATCTCCACAAAACTAAAGAAAGAACGCACAAGAGGAGGGAAGAAATGTTACCTAACCCGGATTCACCTTGCACACAAGATAAGGTGGGATAATCACTGTCTCCACAGAGCCACAAGCGTCCTACTGAATGCGGGGGGGGGGGGGGGGGGGGGGGGGGGGGGGGGGGGCAGCTACCTTCTTCCTTGGCATCACACTGAAGGAATCCTCGCCGGAGTCAACCCGAAGAGGGGTGGACGAAGCAAGAGGCGGTTTAATGTCCCTTTCTATGAGTCAATTGCACAAGTGCCAAAATACGCAAAATATCTTAAAGAATTACTTTCTAATAAAAAGAAGTTAAAGGATATATCGTGAGTTTCCCTTAACGCTGAATGCTCGTCATTTTTATTAAACAAATTACCCCAAAAAATAAACGATTCGGGACGATTTTCAATCCGGTGCCTTTTTGTTAATCTATTAATAAAAGACACCTTAGTAAATTTGGGCGCCAGTATCAACTTAATGTTGTATTCTCTTTTTCAAAAATTAGGATTGGGTAATCCAACTCAACGAAAATGACCATCCAGTTAGCAGATCGTTCCATAAAATACACACAAAATGTTTTTAAATGCAGGAAATAAGTAAATAAAGTCCTCCCATAATTATAAAATTATTACCCAAGCATGGAATAATTTTATATTCTCATGTATAAAATATAAATAAAATAAGTAGCTAAGTGCATGTTTTTTTAAATGAGTCTTCAAGTGGGCTTAGCAGGCCGCGGACGGAAGTTGTAACGTTGTTTTCCATTAGTGTCATCATGGATCCTAAAGTCATTATGTTGTAGCGCCATGAAAACCGGATCGTCATCAAGTAGAGGTGGCGAGGCCGCGACATCAATCCTTCCACGCTCAAAATCATGTATCTCTGATGCGTGGTCCAAGAGGAAGCGGTGGAGAAGAGCAGCAACCAAGCTTCTAAGCTCTGTCTCGAGCACTCATGAGTCGTCCGAAGGGGTCGGTCATGCCAACGGATGGGGAAGTGGTAGGTATCACCATCAGTAGTAGCAAGTGGCTCGGCCGAAAGTATCCTGTCTAGAGTAATAAACGTCCTGGGGAACCTATGTAACATGTTAGCAGTAGTAATAAAGTAATGCAACTCACCATCCGATGATATACCTGTGGGGACTGTAATAGAGAGATCATCTGAACTACCGCTCCCAAACTCATTAGAAATGTTAGTGGATGGAGTGGATGACAAAGAATTCAACTCTTGTTTAGGAGAAACAAACAACGTAAAATCTGAGACTTTAAAAATGGGGGAGATACCCCAATCAGCACTCAAATCCAAAACGAAAGCATTGTCACATAGCTTCTTTATAATCTAAAAAGGGTCGGTGCGCTTTGGTGCTAACTTTTTAACGGTGCCGATTGGCAGTCGTTCGGGAACTAACCAGACTAAGACATAATCGCCAACTTTAAAGTGTAACACACTCCTATGTTGATTAGAATGTGGTTGATAAGACTCGTATTGACTAGTCAAGGTAGCCCGTATACGTGTGTGTGGTACAAGAATGTGTTGGGCGAAGGATGGTGCAAATTGACTTGCTTTGTACGTTGGAGGCAACGAAACCAAGTCAAGAGGCATAGGGGCCTTGTACCTGTGGATAATCTCGTTGGGAGGCATACCCGTGGACCTATTTTTTGAATTATTGCAGGCCAATTGGGCATGGGGAAGAAGTAGATCCCAAGTACCTTTGTGATTGCTCACAAGACAACTAAGAAGATTCCCCAATCTCCGATTAACAACTTCCGTCTTCCCATCAGTTTGTGGATGGTAAGCGGCGGAAAACAATAATTGGGTATCCATTAAAATTTCCAAAAATAACTCGTAAACTTGACCTCTCTATCCGAGAATATTGTCTTCGGCACTCCTCGGAGACTAACAGTAAAGTACAAATTCGTGTTTGTCCCCTCGTGCGCACTTTTCAGTCAAGAGAGACGATTTGGGCTCATGGAAGAGAAGTAAGTCTAGAAAAGGACACGGGTAGTGACACGGGCGTGTCCCTACCAGGGTGGAAAATCATGGATTTTCCAGAGAAGGACATGGGTCGTGATACGGGCGTGTCCCCACCCGTGTGAAGAGGACACAGGTAGGGGCATGGGCGTGTCCACTACCCGTGTGTGTAACTGGCATAATCGATCCTATGTCCCAAGCATGACACGGGGAGGGTCACGGGCGCGTCCATTCCCGTGTGAATGTCTCTAGGAAACCCGGCCGTGTCTCCCGAGTAGGACACGGGTAAAACACGGACCTGAAAACGACCGTGTCTCGTCGATACGGGTGGTGGACACGGGTGTGTCCCTACCCGTGTTTGTGTCCATATGATGCTATAACCGTCAATGCGCTTCACAAGATCAGGATACGGGTAGATACACAGGTGTGTTCCTACCCGTGTTGGTCCTATTTATATAGGATTTGGCAATTTTTCATCCTCTTTCCAAGCCCTCTTTTTCTATGGAGAGACTGCTGTTGGAGCAAAGACTTTTTCCATGGTGAGAAAATACCGCTGAGGATAAGAGGATGTTGTCACGAAGAGTCACCAGATCCATGGCTTGAAATAACAGAAACGCCAGAAATGATGTTTGTTTCCTCCCCCTCTCCCTTGGTTTTAGATCTGTAGTTAATCCTAGACAAGATATCGACTCAAAAGAGTCTTCATGTGTGAGATGGAGACTTCTAGGAAGAGGCCATACTAGGACTTATGTTCTAGGGTTTAGTAATCTTCAACCTCTCCTTCCTTCAATGTGATGGTGGGGATGGTCTCGTGAAGAGGAATGGCCTGATGAGGTTGAATAAGGGAGGAGAATTTCTAGGTGTGATTTTAGAAGATCCGCTAGAGGAGGAAGATGAACCGATGCCGTTCATTCCGCCTCAAAAATGCGTGCAGAAATCTGTATTTTTCACGCAGTAATCTTCATGGCCATTTTCATGTATGTCATGGCCAGATCCGGGCTTTCGAATAAACACGAAAGTCGTGGGCCTTGGGGAAATACCTTTCCAACGATGGGTTACACATTTTTGTCGGATTCCTATAGCATCAGGAATCCATGTTTGAAGCTCTACTCTCTATTCAATTACTGCATGCTTGGTTCTTTGTTTATGTAAACCTAATTTAGTATTATTAGAGGAATTATGAATAGTTATCATAAAGTTCGTGGTGAGTTGTTAGTTGATCCTTTATAATCAAATGATGAAGTAAAACATACATGAATGAAATGATTGGATGGTAGATCCATAGGTGAACTAGTGAGTAGACAAGTTGGATTGTATAAAAACCTAGATATGTGAATCGGTAATGTGATCTGTGAGCTCAAAATGTTGGAAGAGGATTGAATATGGTTAGAGAATGGATATGTGGAAGAGTTGATAGTACGTGAATGTTTGTCGCACTTGATCGTTTGTGTTAATAAGGGATTTGGTAAGGGAAACCTTGTGAGCTGTTGAGCTCGATACGTGAAGTAGCATGCGGTGTGATTCGACACGTGGTGTTGTAATCCTGAGTTAAGGATAGTGTTGCAGGTGTACGGGCTCGCTAGTTGTCACACCGACGGGAGTTGACAGTAAGACATTGGGTGGTTGGGCTTGGTCCTAAGTGCTCATTCCCGAGGCTCCCTCCGTGCCAATTGAACGTTTGGGCTTGGTCCTCGTGCTTTTTCCGAGGCTCCTTCTGGGTCACAACTTAGGCCAGATCGGTGCTTGGTTCTCGGTGCACATCTAACCGAGATTCCTGCTGAGCAGTAGTATGCTTGTGAGCTCTGCTGATGTGTTCTTAACGTTGAGGCGTAGGGAGGCCTAGGCTAGGTAGTGTGAATGTCGACCTAGTAAAAGAGATGCCTGCTCTATTGTCTCCGTCTGGCCACGATGGTTGGCGCCTGAGAGGTTAGTTACCTGCTTGAAAAGTGGGAACTTCAGAGTCTGTGTCGACCTAGCAATTTGCTTCTGCATGTGCATGTTGAGTCATAGCATATCATTCATTGCATCACATTATATTGCATAAACAAGATCCTAATAGTATAAGTTTGTATGGGCACTTTTATACGATGAGTTACCTTTCTGATGAGCTGATCCTTAACTTATATGTCTGTATGGGCATTCATATAAGTTGAGTTACTTTCAGTTATAGCTTAAATTCTCATACTCTGTTGTAGATGTAGAACTGCTAGCTTAGAATGTTGATGATACCGTTATAGTTTACTTTACTGCAACTCATGTCATTTATATTACTCCACCTGTTTGTACTACTACTTCATTAATATATTATACCCTAATCCTTTCTCCGCCTGGTGCCGAGGAGTCGCCGGGGGAGTGGATGTGAAACCACTTAGTCTTTATGACTAACGGTTGCTACGTCTTCCTTTTTAGGAGGAAACTCGTAGGCGGAACAACAACATGTAATGCAGCAGGACAGTCAGGCCAGGACAACATGGCCTGAAGGGATGGTTCCATCTCTACCGTCAGTGACAGATGTGAGTCATAAAGTGACTCATGTTGTGGCCCCTTTTGGGAAAGACTACTCGTACTCTGATAGTTTAGAAGCTAGATGTAGCTTTTAAATTTGTTATATTTAGACTTATATGCTTATGTGTGCATTTGACTTCTGTTTTTTTTACTCTGGTTGCGTTGGCATGATTAATATTAGTATAGGCCGGCAGAATAGGCATCTTGTAGTACAGGCTTGCCCGAGTTCTAGTGCTGCCTCAAGGCGGCTGTTCTGGGCATAAGACTCCCCATGTTACGTGGTCTGCGATCCGGGAGGGGGGTCCTACACTAACGACTTCATTAAAATACAATTTCGAAATTCGAGATGCGTCGTTGGTCCTACAACACGGAATGAAATATGCCATTTTAGAAAAGCAACCCACAACTACAAAAATAGATTCGTGACAGCATAAAGTGGTGGGTAGGCCTAGAACAAAATCCATACTCACATCTTCCCATGGTGCGGAAGAAATATACAAGGGTGTATATAATACTACGTTGGTTTTGGTCCCCATGGAGACCTGACAGATACGATTACTACTTACTACCCTTCCCAGCATCGACTTAAGTTTTGGCCAGTAAAATTTCTCCTCGACTAGCGTAATGATCTTATCCCTAACAAAGTGACCACTCAACCCTCCACTGTGCAGCTCCAAGATGATATGAAGTCGGAGGGTTGATTGTGGGATACATAACTTCCCATTCCTAAATAGATATCCGTCTTTAATAACAAACGCAGATATATTCATGGGGGAGCTATCCTGGCCAGATAAATATGACTCCCGAAATCTGGGGAGGTAGCGTTCTCATCTTTAACTCACTCAAATCTTACAACATTAACCTCCATAGTTGAAAGCAAGATGGTAACGCGACTAAGAGCGTCCGCGTCTCGGTTTTCTGTACCCTTAAGGTGCTTAAGATTAAATGTGTAACCTTTTAGTAAAGAAACCCAGTTTGCGTGATGCGGGCTGATTTTATGTTGTCCATTGATTAAGCGCAAAGCTTCGTGATCGGATAGGATCACAAACTCCTTGGAGAGGATATAGTGCCTCCAATGGTGCAAACACCGTACAACCACATAAAACTCCCTATCGTAGTTTGAATAATTTAGCTTAGCGCCAGATAACTTCTCACTAAAGTAATTGATAGGGTGCCCCTCCTGGCTCAAGAAACCTCCTATTCCCACCCCAGAAGCATCACAAGTTAACTCAAAGACTTTTGTGAAGTCAGGTAGATGCATGACTGGTGCCTCGGTCATAAGCTTCTTAATGCGTTGGAAAGAATGGGTGGCAGACATCGTCCATGTGAACTCTCCCTTCTTCATGCATTCAGTAATGGGGGCCATGATGCTACTGAAGTTCCGTATAAAACGGTGAAAAAATGTAGCCAACCCGTGGAAACTACGCACCTCTCGTATAGTTGTCGGCTCGGGCCAGTCCTTAATCACTTGAACTTTACTAGTGTCAACTCTGATGCCCTCCGATACAACTATGTAACCTAAGAACTCCACTTCAGGGACATAAAAAGTGCATTTCTTAAGATTAAGAAATAATGTTTCCTTTCGCAGGGTGGAAAGAATCACTCACATGTGGGAGATGTGCTCAGCGGGGGTGGTGCTATGAATCAATATGTCATCAAAATAAACTACCACAAACTTTTCCAAGAACGGTTGAAAGACATGGGTCATCATCTAGGAAAAGGTACTGGGAGCGTTGGATAGCCCAAAGGGCATCACAAGCAACTCGTACAACCCATCCTTACACTTAAATGCAGTCTTCCATTTGTCTCCCTCTCGAATCATAATCTGGTGGTATCCACTCCGAAGATCTAATTTGGAGAATATGGTTGTGCTAGATAAGACATCTAAGAGATCATCTAAATGCGGATAGGGAACCTATACATGATCATAATGTTATTGATAGCCCGACTATCTACGAGAATCCGCCATGTACCATCCTTCTTGGGGGCAAGCAAGGCTGGTACAGAACATGGACTCATACTAGTCCTTATGAACCACTTCTTCAACTGGTCTTTAATCAAGGCCTGTAACACCTTGTGGGAATTGAGATGGAGTCGATAACTGGGCTGATTGGGCAAAGAGGAGCTCGGGATGAGATCTATCGTGTGCTGAATAACTCTAAGAGGGGGTAATGACGATGACAACTCCTCCTTGTACACGTCCTTATATTTTTCCAATAGTGCCCGTTACTCCCTGGACAGATCACTCAAGACACAAGAATCAGACTTTGTACTCAAGAGAACTAGAGAATACATCATCCCCTGAAGAAATGGGTCATTCACAAACTACTTCTTACCGACTACACTCAATGTCCTCCTCTCTACTAGGATAGTGGTGTCCTTAGCCAAAACTACATGCTCCTATGGGATGGTCGGCCTTAAGGAAATTGTTTTGCCATTGAATTTAAATTCATACGTGTTGGCTCTACCAAAATGCATCACATCATGGTCCTACAGCCATGGGCGGCCTAATAACACGTGATAAGCGTCCATCGGAAGGACATCACACAAAACCTCATCAGTATATGATTTAAAAGAGGGGGGACCAGGAATCGCGCGATAATCGGGACAGTTATCTTGTTTATCGAAGCTACCTGATATGGGGTCGGGTGTGGTTCCGTGGTCAGGGTCATATGCGTGATGACGTTCTAAGAAATGACATTCACACAGCTACCACTATCGATAATCAAATTGCAGAGTTTCTCACTACTCTTAAAAATCTGAGAAAATATGCTCGTCCTCTTCCAATCATCTAACGGACGAGGAGTGATCAAGATAAAACACATCACCATAAGGGGTGATCGTCCTCTAAATCACTTGGGACCCCTTCTGGGTCACTCTCCTCAGCAGCCTCATACACTAAAAACGCCGGATCAGTAGTGGTCTCGAAAATGGCTACGGCCTTAGTCTTCATTGGGCATTCAATAGAATAGTGACCTTGAATGCCGCAAGAGTAACATATAGCGTTGTTCTTGCTAACCTTTCCAATGGAGACACGATCACTCGTGGTATTCCTAGGTTTCCTAGCAGTGATCACTACAGACTTCAGCTCGGTGGACCTAAACTTTCCCTTATCTAGATATGTGGAAGCAGATGCTCCAGCTGTGGACTTATTATTCGCATGGGAATAGCGAGAGTGGGCCATAGAGGCCAGATGTTTTTCAATGTCGAGGGCGGCATTGAAGGTCGTATTCAGGTCCGTATGACCGTAGCGCCGGAGCTTCCTTTTAATCTTAGGTTGAAGCTCATTATGAAATCTAGATACGGTCACCTCGAGGGTCTCCCTAATATCACAACGCACCATACGGTCCTTCAGCTCTCAAATGTATTCAACTATCGAATTTGAGCCCTTCCGCAGGGTGGCAAGCTCGTCGAATATCTTTATTTAGGTGGTACGCAGGGACGTACTGATCAGATAGCAAATTCTTCATCACCGACAATACTATAAGGGGGACCCTGTGTTCGGTTCCTAAACTCCATTCCTCATTCAGCCAAAAAGTCTTCGCACGATCTGTTAACTTCATCCCGGCAACTTGGACCTTTTGAAGGTCCGTAAGGTTGTTCCATTCAAAGTAGCATTCCATATCCACTACCCAAGTAAGGAAGATTTTGGGATCACCCATACCATCATAAGTGGGGGCATTAATCTTATTGGCTCTAGTAATATTGAAGTCATGTTCTGCATGACATTCGCGATGGGGCACCCGGTGTGAGTCTTCGTCAGACTCAAGGTTGTAAACCGGTTGGTGACGGTTGGGCTGCCGCGCATTACCAGGTGGCCGCGCTCTCTCTTAATTAAGTAAGATTTGGGCTAACATCGTAGTAATGTCCGTAATCTCACTACGTAGACCCTCTATGGCCTTAGCGTGTGGATCCTCGTGCTCTCTATCAGCCATTCTCGACGTAGACAGAATAGTGTACTCTGAACCTAGTCTAGTGCGCATTCAGGTTAAGAATTTTTTTGGAAGATGATTTTTCCTTAGGCTGACCTTATATTGAAAACAAAATATTTTTATAATTTCCTGAAGTGATAAAAATGTAGAGCGTAAATTTTTTTTTTTTTGAAATTTTTGCTGAAAATTACAGATTTTATAGTGCTATTAGCAGACCAGAAAAAAAAATTTTATTTGTTTTTTTGATTATGCATGCCGAGAAAACTCAAGCGTGGACCTTTCAATTAGGAATTTCGGACAACTGCCTCTGATACCAAATTAGTGTAAGGTATGTACGCTAGTCAAAGTTGTCAATGAAACAAGGAGATCCTACTATGCCCGACACGCCATGTCTCAACCGCACCTACATAAGCATTTATCGCCACAACACGGATAGATTCTAATGCAGCACATAAACCTTACGGAGAAATGATTGACTCTAAAATAACGATCGAAAATGAGTCGGATTATTCACTAAAAATTGACATAATAGGTTTGCAATCCCTTTGAGAACGAACCAGGCTATAGGCCAAGATCCGCACAAGCAAATAGGACCTACCCAGTCCGGATTTGTTAAGAAATTCGTCAACAATGAAAGCGATTCAGAAATTGCAAGCGATGGTATTCAAAATCAAGGAAATAACAGGTTCTCAATCTCCACAAAATAAAGCAAGAATTCACAAGAGGAGGGAAGAGATGTTACCAAACCCGGATTCACCTTGCACACAAGATAAGGTGGGAGAATCACTCTCTCCACGGAGCCACCGACATCACACCGAATGGGGGGGGGGCTGCTACCTTTTTCCTTGGCTTCACACCAAAGGAATCCATGCCGAAGTCGCACTGAAGAGGGGTGGAGGAATCAAGAGGCAGTTTCAAACCACCAAGGGGCGGCGGCTAGGAGTAATCCTCAAGGCCAAAATTTCTCCTTGGGAGGTTTAGGGTTAAGAACTTCTTGTCATATTAATTCTCATAAAAGGTCTCCTTATATAGGAGTTACAAACACACATCTAACCGTCAAAGATGGAGATGAAATCTCATCCATCCGGACGGTTAAATACACACCAAATATTTTTAAATGCAAGAAATAAGTAAATAAAGTCCTCCCATGAATATAAAATTATTACCCAAGCATGGAATAATTTTATATTCTTAAATATAAAATATAAATAAAATAAGTAGCTAAGAGCATGTTTTTATTTTGAAATGAGTCTTTAAGTTGGCTTAGCACGCCACGGGTGGAAGTTGTAACGTTGTTTTCTGTTATCATCATCATGGCTCCTAAAGTCTTTGTGTTGTAGCGCCTTGGCAACTGGATAATCATCAAGTAGAGGTGGCGAGGCCGCGGCATCACAATCAAATCACACACTCACTCTGTGTTCCTAAAGAGATCGATACTCAAGGATATTCTCCCATTTTATATTACTTGAGAGACTAGTGCACTTTCTGAATGCGCATCACCAGTCCTCATGCATTTTTGTTTGTCCCCCTAAGCGCATCACCACTGGTCGTTGATGTTGGTTTTACCATGGTGATCTAGAAGTGATCAAGCATGTAGCTTCACTACCAACGTAATATGAGCCTATGTGGTCGCACATAAGAGCTTTGGAGGAGTTTGATAGGTTTGTGTTTGACGTGCTCATATGTGATATGAGTGAAGGTCCAAGCCTATGACGATCTGACGTGGTGGATTTTCATTCTGGGACCTGTATTGTGAATATGGGTCGAGCGATATGTAGTCGGCAGAAGCTAACGAAAATTCGTCGAGTATGGGTAAGGTGTTTCGATGAATGGTCTGGATTCATCGAGTATTATCGTGACCTATAGCCCATTCATCGAGTATCATCGTAATCTCTAACCGATTTGTCAAGTGACATCATGGCCCATTCCCGACTCATCGTGTATCGTCATGGTCACTCACCGATTCGTCAAATATCAGGTTAATACTTGTCGAATTCTTTCTCGATGGTTTATTTATTCTAAGTTTTGTTTTTAGCGGGTCTGCGGGTATCGCTTGGTTCAGTTCTCCATATAAATAGGATTTGTACAGTAGAACTGATTGACGACTCTTTATCCCGACGTAATTTCACAACATGCCTTTCTTCGCGACGGAACAATTCCGATTTCATGATTGACATTGAACCTGCCAACCACTGTTTGTCTCCGTCGACAGTCTGACGTCCTTTGCCTTCGCCCGAAAGTGTTTCCAAGGCGTCATCATCATCATTACTGCCTCTCCTTGAACGAATTATTACTCCAGAGACTTAGAGTTAAATGAAAGCCACTTTCCGACCTAGATCTTGTGCGACAAGAGTCAAGGGTTCTCCGTGCTCGTGTTAATATCCGTAGAGGTGTGGACATTATTCTACGCTAGGAACATCAGACGTTTGCTGTTAAATTTTTATGGATGTGCACATTGGTTATATGTTAACCATGATTAAAGTGAATAACTCGAAAAAACCCAATATTAAGTATACAGATCCTATGGATGACACTCTTCATATCTCGATCATTTCACGATCTATTAATCTGCTTACTAATCCACATAAGATAACAAACATCATCTTTAAATTTATCAATTCTCAAAAAATATGAGACCCACCTAAACTCCCA